>VWZE01023495.1:95800-109923 GCA_013396675.1 Eubucco bourcierii | reverse complement strand
AGGGTGGGTGGGTGAAATTGGCCTATCACCATATCATGTATTTCAATTACTCTATCAACTAGAAATTGAATTTCAGTCCAATTGGAATACTATGTTACTGGTACAAAAGCTAATGGACTATTTATTGGCCTGCATAGCCACTTGGGCACATATTTTTAAGAGTGTTATTCATTCAAGAATTGCAAGCAAATACAGATCTCAAAAGGTAAATACTTTTAGATTGTTGTGTGACAAACATAACAAAGTCCTAGTTTGTCCTACTCAGTAATGACATACAGTCAAACAGCACTTATTACACAATAGTTAGATATCCATAAATGTCTTCAGACTGCTTAGGAGAAGACCTGGGGGTCTGGGGTGATGAAAAGCTCAACATGAGGCTGCAGTGTGAGTGCAGCCCAGACAGCAACTGTGTGCTGGGCTACAGCAAGAGCAGTGTGGGCAGCAGGACAAGGGAGGGGATTCTGCCCCTTTGCTCTGCTCTCCTCAGACCCTACCTGGACTCCTGTGTGCAGTTCTGGAGCCCCCAGCACAGGAAAGACATGGAAGTGTTGGAGTGGGTCCAGAGGAGGCCACGAAGATGCTCAGAGGGCTGCAGCAGCTCTGCTGTGAGGACAGGCTGAGAGAGTTGGGGCTCTGCAGCCTGGAGAAGAGAAGGTTTCCAGGAGACCTTAGAGTAGCCTTCCAGGATATGAAGTGGGCTACAGGAAGGCTGGGGAAGGACTATTGACAAGGTCTTGCAATGACAGGACAAAGGGCAATGGGTTTAACCTGGAAGGGGAGAGATTGAACCTGGATGTTAGGAGAAAGTTGTTTGCAGTGAGGGTGGTGAGACACTGGCACAGGTTGCCCAGGGAGTTTGTGGCTGCTCCCTCCCTGAAGGTGTTCAGCACCAGGTTGGAGGAGGCCTTGAGTGAGCTGTGCTAGTGGGAGGTGTCCCTGCCTATGGCAGGGGGTTGGAACTACATGATCTTTGAGGTCCCTTCCACACTTACCATTCTATGACTCTATGTCTTGCTCCTATTTAGAGAAGATACTAATACTTTGGACAACAGTAGAAGATACAACAAAAAGAAAGGAACTGAAGTATGCCAGTCAAGTTCTTAACTTCATTCCCTGGAAGCCTCAAGCTGAAGCTGTATCTTACACTTAGGTCTGTACAGAGAAAGTAGTATTGAACACAGTTTGGCAGCCAGTAATGATTTAACTCAAGACTAAAATGAAAGAAACACAGTAGCAGTTTGACTTTGCGTATTTAATAGACTATTTTCCCCAGGTTAAAGGAATACCTTACCTGACAACAGGATTAAACCAATATAAACAGAATCAAGACTGCAACTTTGACTTATTAAAATCAATAATTTGGAAGCCCAAAAGACTACACTTATGTGTATCACAACAGGAAGAGAAAGTTTGGCGCAGCCAGGATTCAAAGAGTAGTGACATTCAGAAGGTAACTGGTGAGAAATGAGCACAGATCCATCATTTATACAGACTGAACTACGTTTCAAGAGCTACAATTCAGCAGAAACACGATCACAGTATTGGAAAGGAAAGGAAAAAAGAGTTTGACCACACAGAACTTTGCCACTTTTACACCTAGATGGATTTGCAATCTCTTGGTCCAATGAATTTAAGCTTATTCTTTCCTCACTTTCCTTTCCTTTACTCAACTGGGTCTCTGAAGTAGGAGTGAAATGCAAAGTTGCTGCTTTCTTGTTTAGGATTGAATTGTTGGGTTTTTCCCCTACAAAAGGATTAAACTCTTAGCTTAATCATGCTGTCTATCCAGAAGTCTGTAAAGAGGTGAACCTCTATGTGGTTCTTCAATAATTAATGCTCTGATTTTACCTTTTTTCAATGAGAAGGCTCATGCTGCACTCGACTATATTACTGCCACTCTGCTTATCCATGTGCTATTTGCCCTCTGACTTGAGTTTAATCCTAAATTCATGTGTTTCCCAGGATTTTTTAACACTCATTCTCCATGCTTAGGGGCTGTATTTTCTGAAAGTTTTAAAAGTCTATTAAAGCCAAAATAATTGGTCACTATTAATATTAGAGTGTGGCTGCAGGTACACTCTAGCACAAGGTCCAAACTCTTAGAAAACACAGAAAACACAGGTCCAAAGACAGAGAACAATGTGGAGTGTTAAAATCATCTCAGCCACTCCAAGTGTTAGAAAGCAAAGCTTTAGAGCAGTATCTTAGTATATGCAACAACAGCTAACTGAATTCATTGATGTTTTACCTGAAGAGGTTTTTGGTGTTTGGGGTGTGTGTGTGTGTGTGTGTGTGTGTGGTGTGTTATGGTTTGGTTTTTTTGGGTTTTTTTTCTTTTTTGGGGTTTTTTGTTTTTGTTTGTTTGGGTTTTTGGGTGGTTTTGTTAGTTTGTTTGGGGGTTTTGGGTGGTTTTGTTTGTTAGTTTGTTTGGGGTTTTTGGGTGGTTTTGTTTGTTAGTTTGTTTGGGGGTTTTGGGTGGTTTTGTTTGTTAGTTTGTTTGGGGTTTTGGGGTGGTTTTGTTTGTTAGTTTGTTTGGGGTTTTTGGGTGGTTTTGTTTGTTAGTTTGTTTGGGGGTTTTGGGGTGGTTTTGTTTGTTTGTTTGGGGGTTTTGGGTGGTTTTGTTTGTTAGTTTGTTTGGGGGTTTTGGGTGGTTTTGGTTTGGTTTGGTTTTTTTGTCTGGTTGGGTTTGTGGGGGTTTTTTTGTTTGGTTTTTTTTAAGTGGGGTGGGGTTTGGGGTTTTTTTTTTGGTGGTTTTATATTTTTTTTTTTGTGGTTTTTTTTTAAGTGGGGTAGGGTTTGGGGTTTTTGTGCTTTTATTTTTTTTTTGCTTGTTTGGTTTTTGTTGTGTTTTTTTTTTAAGTGGAGTGGGTTTGTGGGTTTTTTGTGGTTTTTTTTTTTTCTTTGTTTTTTAAGTGGGGTGAATTTTGGTTTGGTTTGGTTTTGTTTGGGCTTTTTTTGTGGGGTGGGTTTTGCGGGGGGGTTTGTTTGTTTTTATTGGGGTTTTTTGAGGGTTGGTTGGGGGGTTTTTTTTGTTTGGTTTGGTTTGGTTTTTTTAGTTTGGTTTTGTTTCCTTTTTTTAATGGCCAAAGAAGCACTACAATTTTCCTTTCCTGGTTACATTTTCCATCTGTGTGTGAGGCAGCAAAGTTACCCCGGGGGAGTAAGGAGAGCCTGCCTTAGTAAAGCCATAGCAAAACTACATCCTTCTAAAGGACTTGTCTTCAGCAAAAGAAGCCTAAAAGATATTTAGGAGCAAACAAAGCTGTTTCGATGCAAAGAGCTCCATTAAACGCTTGAACGGCCCTTACTAATGAACAAAGCTCTGCGCCGGAGCAGTGAGTCAGTAAAGCAGGTGGCAGGCTGAGGGGCAGACAGTGGAATGCAATTGCCAGTTAGGTTGCCTTTTCCTGCCACTTCAAGATAATCACTTCGCTGCCCATGATGCATCTTTGTGGGAGCAAGTGCCACAAATCAAGAGTTTTAAACCCTTTAGCAACGGCTCAAATTGTTCAGTTCGAAGACAGGATGGAGAACACTTTAGAAATACAAATAGCAGAGCAGAGGCAATTCAGTTCTCTTACAGACTTGGTGAGAAACAAATGGGCTGACCCGGATTAACCAAGCTAATAATATTACAGTGTTTCCTCTTCCTCCAGTAGTTTCCATCTGAGGCTTTGAGCATTTGCTTGAGGGAAAGAAGCATTTATTTACCTTTTTTTTTCTTTTTTTTTTTGTTTGTTTTGTTTTGTTTGAGAGGCTAAAGAACAAGAAATGAGGCTGACTTTTTCTAAAGACCTACAAGCTGAATACATAACTCCCAAACCCAGGTTACTCTTCTCTAAGCTCACAAGCACTTGCAGAAAGGTTAACAGTAGATGCCAGCTGTTTTTTATTCATACTGTATGTACTGTTCAATTAAGAAAAAAAAATAATTCTAACAAATTGTCCAAGGATTTGTGTGCACCAAATCAAACTAAACGAAACCTTTAACATCATCCTGACATTTATATGTAGAAGATGGATTTATTTAGGCACTTATGTGATTGTTTTAGGCTCTTCTGTGATTGTTTGCTAAAGTGGTTTGTTTTATTTTACCTAAAGAAATTAAAGCTCTTCTTTCCACTGGAACAAAATCATGAGGACAGGCTGAGAGAGTTGGGGCTCTGCAGCCTGGAGAAGAGAAGGCTTCCAGGAGACCTTAGAGTAGCCTTCCAGGATCTGAAGGGGGCTACAGGAAGGCTGGGGAGGGACTATTGACAAGGTCTTGTAATGCCAGGACAAGGGGCAATGGGTTTGAACTGGCAGAGGGGAGATTTAGACTGGATGTTAGGAGGAAGTTGTTTGCAGTGAGGGTGGTGAGACACTGGCACAGGTTGCCCAGGGAGTTTGTGGCTGCTCCCTCCCTGGAGGTGTTCAGCACCAGGCTGGATGAGGCCTTGAGTGAGCTGTACTAGTGGGAGGTGTCCCTGCCTATGGCAGGGGGTTGGATCTACTTGATCTTTGAGGTCCCTTCCAACCTTACCATTCTATGATTCTATGATTCCATACTTTGTGCATAGAAGCCATCACTCCTGCTACAACAAAACCTCAGTAACTCAGAAACGGCTGTTTTTGTACCAAAAGCTTCATTCAATTTTGAACTCTTTTTTTTTCCAATATGAAAATCTGCAATTTTTTTCCATTTATATTAAGAATGGTTCAATTACTGCTTCTTAGGGAGAGGAAACAATTCTGCTCCTCTAATATCATTAGGAGAAGTGTAGGATAAAAACTTAGATTCTACTCCAGATCTTCTCTTACTATTTCAGATAGATAATTTTACCTTGTATTTCATAGAATCATAGAATGGTAAGTTTGGAAGGGACCTCAAGGATCATCTAGTTCCAACTCCCTCCCACAGGTAGGGACACCTCCCACTAGTACAGGGCACTCAAGGCCTCCTCCAACCTGGCCTTGAACACCTCCAGGGAGAGAGCAGCCACAACCTCCCTGGGCAACCCGTGCCAGTGTCTCACCACCCTCACTGTAAAGAACTTCCTCCTAACATCCAGTCTAAATCTCCCCTCTGCCAGTTCAAACCCATTGCCCCTTGTCCTGGCATTGCAAGACCTTGTCAATAATCCCCCCCCAGCCTTCCTGTAGCCCCCTTCAGATCCTGGAAGGTTACTCTAAGGTCTCCTGGAAGCCTTCTCTTCTGCAGGCTGCAGAGCCCCAACTCTTGTAGCCTGTCCTTAGAGTAGAGCTGCTGCAGCCCCATGAGCATCTTCGTGGCCTACTCTGGACCCACTCCAACAGTTTCTTTGTCGCTAAAATGCAAATAAAAAATGTGACTATCCACCTTGCATGCATCTATCATTACAATTCACTTCACTCAAACTTGTTCAGCATTTATTTTACTTCTGCATAGAGGTATAAATTATCTGTGACATGCATATCCTTACTGTGCTTGACCAGATCACTGTAGTCCCAGTGTTTTGTTGATCCTGTCACTATATTCAACAATTCCATTAATCTGGATATCTTCTTAAACCATCATTTTCTCACCTGGTGCTACTCCTCTCTTATTTGGCACTCTGCTGTGTGTATAAATGCTAATTACTGATCTTCTGACTTAGTATCTCAATAGCTTTCAGATTTGATGGAACATCCATTGTCTCATGTTTCCTTTCAAAGTACAAGGTGGCTATTTCATCACAGCTGTTCTCAGAAGTAAATAAAATCCTTCACCCCTGGGAAGTGGAGAAAGTAAGGCAATGATCAGTGATTCACAGCATGAGATTCAAAAAAAAAAAAAAAAACCTTCATTTTTATCTTTCTTGAAGTATTTTGTCTTTGAAAAAAAGGAGCTAACATGAGATGGATTGTCTTTCTTGCCTAACAGCAGTATGTCTTGCATTAATGATCAATTATATGTACAACCAGGAACAGACTTGTGCTAAGAAAAGGAATAAGGTTTAAAGTTGAAATTAATGCACAGTAGAACTGTAGCACTTTAGCATCACTTTTCACTTATATGACAAGACCACACAACTGGTATGATGATTCTACACTTAAAACAACATTTGTTGGACTCAGGGATCTTAAGGCTCTTTTCTGAGATAAATGATCTTATGATTTTTCCAAGGAAAAAAATGTTATGTAGTATTTTTTTCAAAGCCATGACTGTAGTGGAATCACCAGAAATACCATGTCAGGGCTCACCAGAAGGTCAGGGATCACCAGAGGCTGCAGAATCACACGACACTGGGGATGGCTAGGTGTGGGGAGATGGATGACTTGAGGAGGGATGACCAGACACCAATTTAGTGCATCCAAGATTGCCCCTGCATTGCAGAAAGTCAGCATGGACTTACACAGGACAGATGGCCTGGTCACACATTATTCATTCTCTCCTTGGTTACAGGCATCTCCTCAGGAGCTGTTCCCACACTGATAAAGGCTTTCAATACTGTCACCCTTAGGCACCCTGTTTTGCTATGCTGCATCATAGAATCATAGAATGGTAAGGTTGGAAGGGACCTCAAGGATCATCTAGTTCCAACCCACTGCCATAGGCAGGGAACCCCCTGCTTACCATAACTACCTTCTACATAGCTACTTTCTTATCTTTAATTAATTAATTAAATAATTAATATCTTTAATAAATTATCTTGAATGACTCACAGTAGAACAGCTGCACTAGCAGCTCTCAATTGTCAGTAGGACACAACACCTGACCAATTAATTCTCACTGGGCACTAACCAGAGAATCCAAGAAACTGAGCTTTAGAGCTTCTGGGTTTAGTTTTTTCCTGAAACTCATGTCACCCTCCTCATGTCACCTTCCTCATGTCACTTAGTCTGCCTCTTTTCTCCTCTCCAGAAAGAGGACACTACTTTATCTTTGTCAACACAGCACTGGAAAGCTTACTCAACAGGATCAATAAATCACTCTTGGTATCTCAAGTGTAAGGCACTCAAAATACTTGGCCAGTAGTTTGCCATTACACAAAGGAAATGTACCCTGCACTTCCAGTTATTCCTTAAAACTTCAGTCTTAAAGCTGAAGATAGCCTTCCAGTATCTGAAGGGGGCCTACAGGAAGGCTGGGGAGGGACTATTGACAAGGTCTTGCAATACCAAGACAAGGGGCAATGGGTTTGAACTGGCAGAGGGAAGATTTAGACTGGATGTTAGGAGGAAGTTGTTTGCAGTGAGGGTGGTGAGACCCTGGCACAGGTTGCCCAGGGAGGTTGTGGAGCACAGAATCACCCAACATGATCAAAGATCAAAGACCACATTGGGTGATTCTGTCCTTCACAACCTCCCTGGAGGTGTTCAAGGCCAGGTTGGATGAGACCTTGAGTGAGCTGTACTAGTGGGAGGTGTCCCTGCCTATGGCAGGGGTTTGGAACTAGATGATCTTTGAGGTCACTTCCAACCTTACCATTCTATGATCAGTTTCTTTGAGAAGGTAAGTATACAATGAAGTATCAAAAAATTAGTCTAGAACTAGGGAAAATTTGATTTCAGTTGAATTTTAAATGGAACTACACACATTAACAATATTTTTTTCACTAGGATAAGAGTAATTTGATTATTTCCTATAGAAAAATGGGACTTTCTCCTAAAGGAGTCTTTCTGCCTAATTCAGAAAGATAAATCAAGAAGCAACTCTTGGGATCTTCAAACTAAGGAATATTTTTAAGTGGTGTGATGGGTGGGGGTGGAATTAAAAAAACCCCTAAACTTGAAACAACCAACCCAAAAGACAGTAGCTTGCCAATTACTTCATGAACTTTTTTTTCTGAGTCAGCCAACCTGAGTTCAGCACAAGGTGCTAGAGTCAATACAAGAAAAAGTTTGAATCTAATTGGCCCATGATATACACAAGGTTAAACTGAATGTTCCTTCCTGACCAAAAGAAACTATGAATATTTCTTCTCTCCAGCATTATGTGTGGATTCAGTAGTGACATTATTCCTAAGAAGCCACAGACTCACAGAAGGACATCACAGCTTTTCACAATGACAGAGCACTTAAATGGCTGGATTCTGATTCCACAGCTTCTGAAACACCTTTTTACCAAGCCCACCTCCTATTTCCATGCTGTCAGGCTCACAATGCAATCCCTACTCAGGCAAAATTCCAGCTGTGCTCACTGAATAAGGCCCAAGAGGAGAAAATTACATATGGCCCTTATATGAACAAATGAAAATCTCCATTACTTCCCTGAAATAGCAGGCTGCACTGCATAAACTGCATTAATTATCAGCTGACAGTGCTGCCTATCACTACAATAAAAATTGCCTGACAGCCTTACAGCTATGATGCCCTGCCACGTACATAGTCTGGCTTAAAGTCTGTATACCAGGTACCTGCCAGGTTGCTCACTATTATTATTCTTTAAAAAGAAAAAGCTAACCAAAGGCTTCTTCTGAGAGTATATCCACAGGAAAACATCCAGTTGTAATAAGATATTATTGAGACCTTTTCTTTGGAAATCATTTTTGCCTCTCTGTTTTGAATTGGGCACTGAAGTTTGGCAGGGAAGCCAGAGAATTTCCTCTGCAGCCAGAGAAGAGGTCTTTATGTAACTTAGGTAAAAAATATATTTAACCAATAAGACTTTGAAAAACTGTAGCTCTCAGGCTAAGCAAGCACAGAGTTTAGCAACCTGAAAGTTCCAAAGGCCCTAGCTCTAAAGAAAATTTTCTATCCTCTTGGAGGCTTTTTTGCTAAGAATTTCAGCACTGTTCACACACACAAAGGCATGCACCAGAATACACCTGATGAGGGTATTTCCATGTGTTCATTCTCCACTAGCTTTGCAGGCTTTTAGTGATGTACTGGGACAGATTTTTCCTGTAGCCATGTTGGCTGTTATAGCTTATCCACATAAGTATCGTTTCATTTAAGTCTGCATCTTTCTACCTCAGATCAGCCTCTACCACATGAATGTCTGAAAAAATTAAAGCCTCAGAGAGACATTTCAGTGCTAAGAGTATGCTTTGACTTTCCTACTTTCAGTGACAGTAGCTGCTCGTTTGCTGCAATTTAAATCATAGAATCATGGAATGGTAAGGTTGGAAGGGACCTCAAGGATCATCTAGTTCCAACCCCCTGCCATAGGCAGGGACACCTCCCACTAGTACAGGTCACTCAAGGCCTCCTCTAACCTGGCCTTGAACACCTGCAGGGAGGTTGTGGAGCACAGAATCACCCAACGTGATCTTTGATCACGTTGGGTGATTCTGTGCTCCACAACCTCCCTGGGCAACCTGTGCCAGTGTCTCACCACCCTCACTGCAAACAACTTCAATCATAGATCTTGGAAGGGACCTCCAAGATCATCCAGTTCCAACCCCCTGCCATAGGCAGGGACACCTCCCACTAGTACAGCTCACTTAAGGCCTCCTCCAACCTGGCCTTGAACACCTCCAGGGAGGGAGAAGCCACAAACTCCCTGGGCAACCTGTGCCAGTGCCTCACCAACCTCACTGTAGAGAACTTCCTCCTAACATCCAAATACTGCTGAAGACACACAACAGTATAGAAGAAATAGAGCACCAAGAGCCACTGGCATGAAACTTGAAGGTAAAAGCAAAGAAAACCTTGAAGAATCAGAAATTCGCTGAAGAGCACTTCCATAGGGACCACAGAATTGTTTCCAATCGAGGACACCTTAGAGTAGCCTTCCAGTATCTGACGGGGCCTACAGGAAGGCTGGGGAGGGACTATTGACAAGGTCTTGCAATGGCAGGACAAGGGGCAATGGGTTTGAACTGGTAGAGGGGAGATTGAAAGTGGATGTTAGGAGGAAGTTGTTTGCAGTGAGGGTGGTGAGACACTGGCACAGGTTGCCCAGGGAGGTTGTGGCTGCTCCCTCCCTGGAGGTGTTCAAGGCCAGGTTGGAGGAGGCCTTGAGTGAGCTGTGCTAGTGGGAGGTGTCCCTGCCTATGGCAGGGGGTTGGGACTAGATGATCTTTGAAGTCCCTTTCAACCTTACCATTCTATGATTCTATGATCCATTGTTCATGAACCTGTTACTTCATTATTCAGGGGGAATGAATATCAAAGGTTTCCCCTATGGCACAGACATGCATTTTGGACAGAGTATTTACAAACTCTCTTTAAAAATCTGAGGTCATTTTGACCAAATATTATTTTGCACCCTCTTACACTCATTATTTATTAAACAGATAACTTATGTTTAATAAATTTCCTGCCAACACAATGGGTGATGACATGAATTATCACTGAAACAAAGAACTTGTGCTGAGCTTTTTTTTCGTGTGTCCATATGCAATTTATACACTCAGCCTTCTTGCCTCCAATAAGCAAGCACACCAACAGTATCACCTCCATTAAGATTAGAAGGTCTAGTCTGATGGTGAAACTAGATTTTTGAAGTAGCATTTTTCTAAAGCCTGAACACTCATAGGCATGTTTGTGTGAGCAGATGGAAATCACATCTGTTTTAGTTCCATCAGTGACTTCATTTTAAAGCAATTAAATATTCCTGCATAATATGTGTGATGCTAGTAGCAGAGTTACATGCAAGCATACTGAAACCAGGCATTAAAACTAGTGATTAATTAATCAACAAGCTTCTTCCACAGCTGAAAATGAGAGATATAAAAGAAGGAAATAGTTACTACAGAAAATGGACATTTTAATCCATTTCCATCAGAAAAACATGCATTATCACTTTATTTATATAAGCCTGAATAAATCAGTGTAAGTTTGCATAAATACTTCTTATAGTGTCTTCAAGGAAGAGTCAGCCAGCCACAATGTTCATTTATTTATTCTAAAGGTACTAATTATTCACCATATCCATGAAGTGCTCAGGATCTGGTTCTGACAGAGTGCAGTCCTTGAGATTACATAGACCAGAACTGCTGTCACTTTCCCAATAAATGGACTATGCAACATCTGAGAGTGGGAGGTGAAATTTTCGTCTCTGTGACAATGAGTGCTTAGAAATCAGCAAACGATACTGCCCCAAAAGGTAGACAGGCTAGAAACAGAATCATGCAAGCAAAATTTTAGACTCTTAGGTTTGTGGGTTTTTTCAGTCTTGCTTTCCTGGGCCACCTTCCTGCAGTTAACACTGTGTAGTATCATGGATTAGCAATTCTTATTCTCTTAGTCTTATTACTACTATTAAACAAAAGAGGAATTTAGGCAAGTTTTCAATATATTTAGTGGAGCCCACTGCACCTCTCCAGATAATTAATAGCACCATAAGAAATCCTTGTAAAAAGACATGCCTGTTTCTGATGCTGAATATATTTTTCCTTTAGCATATTTTCTGCAAAGAGTACACTGAACATTAAATGAGTTTCTGATCACCTAGGGCAAGGTCAGTGAGACTGTCACTGCTGTCCCAAGCTGAATAATGGAGCTATCAATAACAGTTAGATCAGAGTTAATAAGTGGAAGATAATGAGGGGGAATGGGAGGTCACATTGAAACACACTACAAACTCCTTGGCTTATAAAGATGTTCTGCAGCAGGGCTGGCTTGCATTTCCACATCATCCACAGAAATAATCTATTTTTTTACTGTGCATTTAAACTGATTCAATCTTCATCAGATGTTCATTTTCCTGTCAGCTTCAGGCAAATAAGGGCCAAAACCTGCTGCATAATTGAGTCACTGCAGTTCAGGAAAAAAAAATCCAAAATGAGGTCAGAAGTGAGTGAAGAATACTGTAGTACAGAGACAGATCACTTCATCCCAAGTTCCACTGGTTAAGAACAATGAGGTTAAAATATCTAGACCTGTGCAGTGCATTGCACAAAAACACACAGCTACTGCTCACAGCTCTGTAAAGATTGAGATTCAAGGGGTCTAGTTTGTCTTGCAGAGCATGCTAGGTGAGGTCCACAGCAGAAGCATCACCTTACCATCCATCCATTTGCATGGCTGAACACCTACCACTTTTTCTCCCTGAACACACAGTTGAATAAAACATCAGATGGTGCTTTTCCATATTCTCCAAAAAAAGTTACTTCCTCTGTGCAAGAAATAAGTAAATTCCCGTGTCTAATGTTCAAGAGCCTGGAGTATTTAATCTTTTCAGAGCCCAGGAGCCTAATTCAGCTCAAAAGCACAATGACAGTACCACTACCTTGCAATTACTGACACTCAGGGAGTATATGTGCTGCTAGGCAAAAGAACAGAAAAGAACTGCATGAGGCAGATCCTTCAGTCTGATCCAGTCCTTGGACCTTGGCAGCAAAACCACTAGCTGCAACCACAGCTGTAACTAAATTTTGCAGATGGCCTAAACTGTTAAAACATTACAGATTGTGCTTGCATGCAAACAGAATCCCAGGATCACAGAATGGCAGGAGTTGGAAGAGACTCTGAAGATCACAGAATCATAGAATCATAGAATGGTAAGGTTGGCAGGGACCTTAAGGATCACCTAGTTCCAACCCCCTGCCATAGGCAGAGACACCTCCCACTAGCACAGCTCACTCAAGGCCTCCTCCAACCCACCCTTGAACACCTCCATGGAGGGAGCAGCCACAACCTCCCTGGGCAACCTGTGCCAGTGTCTCACCACCCTCACTGCAAACCAGGTCCCTGGTTTGGTTTTATTTTGCTGTGTAGTGTATCTAACTGCATCTCTTCATTCTCAACAATTTGGTTATGCTGTGATCTGGAATTACTGCTGAGTCTGAATTAGAGATACAGGTTTGTAAATGGCTTCAGTAAAAAGAGACGCACTGTGTAAAGACACGGAGTGAAAGAAATGGTTATAAAGCTGGTTTTTTCACTGGCAGAATAAGAGTCCTATGAAAAATGGTCAGTCATGTCTCATCTCACTAGGTACTTTAAGACTCACATGAATGAATATTCTACCACATTTGACTGCTAATGAGCAGTTTTGACTTCTCACATATCACCATGTGCTGCCGCTTCAGCTAAACAGGCTAAGAGCTTCTTCCCCCAGCCTACCACCACTACCACATTTTTATTTTCTCAGTGTCACTGTCAGTATCAGGGTTATCTGAGAGCTGCTCTTTGGATCCACATTCTTCTGACCCCAGCTTATTCAGACAAAGACACATCAGTCCTTGAAATGGAGATCTCTTTTTCAGCCTCCCCCATGCTCTGCACAGGCATCAAGAACAGCGAGAGCTTCACCAAAAAGTTATTGGGGTGGGTCAGTCGAGTGCTGCACTGCTGCTTGTACTCTTCATTACTGCAGAAGCAGTGAGCTCCACAGACATCTGTCTCCTGTGTGCCATTCAATACAGAGGTAAGAGGGGCCCAGAAATAAAATACATGGCTATCAGTTGCTTTGTCATTGTAAAGAAGGAAGGAGACCTGAGAAAGCGATGAATGCAAAGAAAGCAGCACTCCCTTCTCCTTGCACATACACATTCACACACGGATCACAGTTAACACAATGCTGCTCTTCACATAAATGCAAATCAGCAGAACCTTTAAGCAAGTGTTTCAACCAATGTGGCTATGATTGTGCTCTTTGTAGAATGGCCTGTAACTTAAATAAACATATATCTCCTCATACCTATTCAATTCAACCCAAATCTATTTGGTGAAGATATTCTACTCACTTGAATATTTTCCGACCAGTCTTCCCGATTCTCTTGAATCCTGATAACTGCTCATACAACACAGCACATCCAACCTCCAGCTCAAACCTTCCCCTCTCCTGATGATGTGACACTCCATGCTGCTTTCTTTGAGGGATGAATGAACAAGGTTAAAAGCATCAAGGACATTTTTCAGGATTTATTTTCGGTAAAACGTCCGTTCCCGGGAAAGATGCAGCTGGCTTACTAATGCTCAATAGCTCTCAAATTAAAACAAATATTGCACAATGAAGCAAACCAGAGAGAGAATCATAGATTGTAACAAGGTCAGTGCGGCAATGCAATTCTCCTCAAAAGTTCATGGAGAAATCTCCACAGTGCCAGCAAATAGAATCATAGAATGGTAAGGTTGGAAGGGACCTCAAAGATCATCTAGTTCCAACCTCCTGCCATAGGCAGGGACACCTCCCACTAGTACAGCTCACTCAAGGCCTCCTCCAGCCTGCCCTTGAACACCTCCAGGGAGGGAGCAGCCACAACCTCCCTGGGCAACCTGTGCCAGTG
>VWZE01023495.1:53129-71002 GCA_013396675.1 Eubucco bourcierii | reverse complement strand
CCAACTCTCTCAGCCTGTCCTCACAGCAGAGCTGCTGAAGCCCTCTGAGCACCTTTGTGGCCTCCTCTGGACCCTCTCCAACAGTTCCATGTCCTTGCTGTGCTGGGGGCTCCAGAACTGCACACAGGACTCCAGGTGAGGTCTGAAGTACTGTCCTGCAAGTTCTAACTCTATTCTGGGTGCAACTTTGTTGCTGGTTTTTGTTGTTGGTTTGTTTTTTGGTTGTTTTTTTTTTCCTTCCTGTTGCCTTAAAAAGTCTTGTCTGGGCCCAAATCAATTTTTAATTAATTCTCTATGTCTAAAACTAAGCAGACAAAGATTCAATTTCCAGTCCAGCCACAGCATTAACCTCTTTGTAACATGCTTGCCTACCAGATGAAGCAATAATGCTTCATACATGCATCAAGGAGAAGTTTGGTAATCTTCAAGACCAGTGCTGGGTGCTGATGTATTCAGACAGCTAGAAAAGCTCAAATAAATAAAAAAGAAATAAGCATCAAGACTGGATTATAGAGTATTGGAGCTGACTCCTGCAAAAAGGTACAGCTCCTGGAGAACTCACCTGAAAAAGCTAGTGGTTTCTAGTAGATTATCTCTTTGCTGTAGATAGTTACCTCTTTCTCATTGATTTTGAAGTGGCAAAAAAAAAAAAAAGAGGGCATGCTGGTTTGAGGCTAATTGGAATATTTTAATGGAGAAAATTATATTATAGGCTGTGAAAGGAAAACAATGGTGATGTCTGCTGCACTCATAGGCTTGCTGAGATGTATAGGAACAAGTACTCAAAACACAGATAAGTCAGTGTCTCTGGGGCACAGCGTCTCGGTCTAGCAGCTTCTGGCTTTTTCTCCTCTCCGCTTAGTAACCTCACTACCCACTTTTCTTCTAACCTCCCTGGCCGATCCTCCAAGCTCACCTTGCATGTAAGGCAAACCTTGGGGTAAGGTACAGGGGTGGGGAGAAGGTGGAAGGGTGGTTGGGAGCCCCTCCTGGGGTCTCTGATTTCTGGGAGGGGAATTGTGTTTCTGTATTCCCTTTAACTTGTCTATGTCTGTAACTATTCCTGTCTGTTGTGTATATCTCTGCTTGTACATTGTGCTGAGCTGTAAATAGAGCTTCAGCCCTTAACTTCCAGCTGGCTGAGTTCTAGTCTGGGTCATTTTACAAAGTGGGGGGGGGGCGGGTCCAGGGAACTCCTAAACCATCACAGAGGGTTGATAAACCTCCTAATCCCTCCCTGTTCAACTAGGGAGAAATCTTCAGGGAAGCAAAAGTTATTGCAGTGAAATAATCTGTCCTGCTGTTTGTAAGAACTAGAGGACAGCAAGCATAATTCATTGAACTTGAGAAACAGTGTACAAGTGATACCTTTCAAATAAATACAAAGCAGGAGTACTTAGCTGAACATAATAATTTACAGTAATTGTTAATTTAAAACTTGAAATCCACTTACTTCCTTGCTTAGCAGTAACTAAACCTTTTGATCTCAAGAGCTGAGTCTCCTTTACCCATAACAACCTGGCCAGTAGACTTCTATTATGAAGTAATTAAAGGAATGAACAAATTCACAGAATCACAGAATTAATCAGATTGGAAAAGACCTTTGAGATCACCGAGTTCAACCTATCAAATTCTTTGGAATTCTTGGGAGGGAATACTTGCACCAAGTTATACAGATCATTCTAAAGGAGCTTAGAGAGAAAAAAATGGAATATTGTGTTTTCTTGAGGTCTTTTTAACTTCCTTCCAAGCCTCAGCTGTTCTAAAATATTCTTCCACAATGACTGGAGAAATGCTTAGCGTTATAAGAAGGAACAGCTCACTAAAGCACAGGCTGCTTTTGGATACACAGCTGAGGTTTCTCTTTGCCATATCTACTGCTGCCCAACACAAATGTTGCACAGGTGATCCCTCCCCACCTCTTTCAGCACTCCTTTTTATGCTGTGCCTTTTAGCCTGTCCCCACTCAAGCCACGTGTACTTTATATACACTCCATTAATGTCTGATCCATTATATTTGTTCAGCAATTAATGGGAAATACTAAGTGTACTGGAATAAATATGGCTAAGTGGAAAAGGCTTTAACATTTGGCTTTCAGTAACCTTTTCTGTCCAGCCCCAAGCCCTCACTTTTTGCCTGTTACTGTCTGTACCTATTCTAGAGACTGCCTGCACATATTTTAGAGAAAAAGCTGCAAAGAAGGCAAGCTTGAATTGGAAGACACCAAGGACACTGCTCCAAGGTAACTGCAAGCTACTCCCAGCTACCCAAGTGAACAGAAGCAGTGGACACTTTCAGCCCTACAATGTGTTAAGTGTGATTCTGAAGTGACTTGCAGGCAACCAGCATAACAAATACCACAGTTTGGAAGCTCTTTTTGTGTTTTAGGGATAAAAAAGAGATGGGGAATTTTTTATTTCTCTTCTTGGCTCTGTCACTGGCTTATGTTGTGTGACCTAAGAGAATTATTTTTTTCCACATTTACCCATCCCACCGCATCCCTTTTCCTACCTTCTCCATTTAGATCACTGCTGTATAATTCAGATGCTATACCCTGTGCACTTATGTAACCTTCCTGACCTAGTGGGGATCCTTTCTGGAAGGAGAGTTAAGTATCAGAAGGCATAAACCAGACAAATACTCAGAGGGTTTAAGTCTTTTAGGTATATACTGACTGAGCACCATGCACAGGTGCAGTCTCAGTAGAGCTACTTTGCACCTCCACTCCTGGATGCTCTAAAATTGATTTTGTTACTCTATTATATTCATATCTAATTACTACAGTCTTAAAGAAGAGAAGCATTTGAAAGAACAAAGACTTCAGATGAAATAGATTCCTTCATTAACTCTACTTGGCCTGGTTTAAATGTTCCCATCTCGTTCACCTCAATATCAGCATCCGAGGTCTGTAAATTGCCTGAGTGAACAGCCTATCCTGACATGGAACTCCACTGGACCTGGGTTTGTATCTTTGTCTCACTCTCATGAATATTTTTCTGATGTTGCCCCATCTGCCACTTCTGAAGTATCAGATTCAAATAATGGCCTCGGTTAAAACACCTCGAGTTCTTCACAGGAAAGACCAGAGAAACCAGCATGCTCCCTCTGAATTCCAGGCCTTTGATTCTCTAATAGAACAGATCTTGAAAAGATTGAAAACCCAGTTGCTTGTTTGTGGGTTTTTTTAATTGTCTAGCAGATCTTAGTGCAGATCACCAGAACAGTGACATAGCTGCTTGGAGTGCCTCCTGACATACTCTCATGTTTCTGCCATTAAGCAAATATGATTCACAACCAGCCACTCTGAGGTGATTGAGGTCAGTGGTATCAGCATGTCAGTCTCCTGAACTAGTTGTTTCTGTAAAACATGTTTGGGGCTGGAAGATGCCACTATTCAAGAAGGTGTCCATGACACAGCATTTTCTCTAGTTATGCTATTTGTGACTGCTTTCTAGCTTGAAGCAGAGAGAATTGATACTGCTTTTAAATGCCTTGACAACAGATGAACAGGTATTCTGCAGGACTTTTCTCCGAGCAGCCCCCACCTCTGAATTCCTCTTGCAACAACTTAAAAGGCTCCCTCAGCATCTGCTGCTTAGCATCAGTGTTACTCATCCTATTTTTCATTTTGTTTGGCTCAGCCATAACAGGTTTCTCAGCTGTCTGAGTGTGAGGAAGCAGTCAGAATTTTATACAGGCATCCATGTAAAAATTCTACCCAGTAGCTTTTGTAATGGCCCTAATACTTTCCTTCTATTGAAAAGATATTGGAAAATATCACTGCTAATTTAGCTGGCACTGACATTTGATCATGAATTAACTTAGATATGTTTCTTCTTGATGTGTACTCATGTCCTCATCTTAAGGATACCCCAGTTAAAAGGGTTACTATAATATATTCCTACAGATGTTGTTTCATCAGCAAACTCTTACATTCTTGTCATAGCTATTAATTAGATATCAAACATGATTAGCTACAAGACCAGTCCTTGAGAAAATCTGCTAATTACCTACACCCAACATGTTGGTTCTTCTTCAGTTGCCATCATCCCCCCAAAAAAAAAAAAATTTTAAAAAAGCAAAACCTCAAACACTGTTTAAAAAAAGGGGAAAAAAAAATCTATCTTAGAACAACAGGAGATATTTCACACATTTCCCATTTCTCTGCAAATATTTAATTGTTCTTTTTATTAATATCCTATTGTTCATATGCCATTTTTTCCCTGTTTTATTATTTTCTATCTTTTCTGCTGTCTGACTTGAAACACAGGCTACAAGTCTTCAGCACACAGTGCTACAATCTTCTAGCTAAAGCAACTTACGCTTTTGAGTTCTGCTTTTAACTTACCATAATCTTTTCAACTTTCATCTCTTCATCCTCACCCTTCTTCAGCTGTACACTCAGAATCAAAATTGCTATCACTACTACTATCAAAAAACTGTAGCAAAGAATTCTGTTTGTTTTGAAGTGTATCTAAATTACTATCTCATTCTCATTCTCACTGAAGAATGATTCGAGTATTGTCTTCTCAGCTTCTCTATTTTAAGACTTCACTGTTGCCCTGTGCAAGATCAGATTAACTTCTTTAAAACTTAACAGCCTGTATGGCTGACTGACACTTTTTTCACTTCTTATTTCCAAGTATTACAACTGTTTGCCTGAACACATTTTCAGTGCACTCTTAACGATATTATCCTAATTCCTTCTCGTCCTAATCTGTTCTTCGTTCCTTGGCAAAGAATATCCAAAAGGCATCTTAAAAACGCACCACAGAATAGCTGTGCTGGTGGCCAGGTCTGAGTCCTGTTTTCTTTTTGGATGCCTTTCCTATTTTCCATAGTTGCATGCCTGCAAATGAGCACCACTGCTGCTTAGACTAAAAAGCAGATTCTCCAGCCACCCACAGAGATGCCTACTTCGTGTAAAGAGTTACCTTGTTTCTTCTATCTCTGCAATTAAGGTAGCTCAACCTTTCCTCTGCAGATCTCAAAGATTTCCTTCATTCAATTCTTGTCAATTAGGCAGACTGCCTATATTCCACCACATCCCCAGCTTCAGCTGTCCTGATGCTGCTCTCTTTTATACCATCACACCCCCAGCTTCAGCTATCCTGATGTTGCTCTCTTTTATACCATCACATCCCCAGCTTCAGCTATCCTGATGTTGCTCTCTTTTATACCATCACACACCCAGCTTCAGCTGTCCTGATGTTGCTCTCTTTTATACCACCACATCTCCAGCTTCAGCTATCCTGATGCTGTTCTCTTTTATACCACCACATCTCCAGCTTCAGCTATCCTGATGTTGCTCTCTTTTATACCACCACATCTCCAGCTTCAGCTGTCCTGATGTTGCTCTCTTTTATACCACCACATCTCCAGATTCAGCTATCCTGATGTTGCTCTCTTTTATACCATCACATCTCCAGCTTCAGCTATCCTGATGTTGCTCTCTGTTATACCATCACATCTCCAGCTTCAGCTATCCTGATGTTGCTCTCTGTTATACCATCAGATCCCCAGATTCAGCTATCCTGATGTTGCTCTCTTTTATACCACCACATCTCCAGATTCAGCTATCCTGATGTTGCTCTCTTTTATACTTGGGTTTATCAATTTCTAAAGGTCCCTCTTAGGACACAGCAATCCAGTCAAGTTCACATTATACTTCTCTAAACCAGTCCCAGACACTCTGAAGAAAGTTACAGGCTTTTAGTGTCTTTTAAAGTATTTCTTAACTTTTCCTATCCCTTAAATTGCTAAGCAGCAAGATAAAACAGTATTAGGGACTGCCATCTTTTTAATTATGTAAATGAAGAATTTTGTGGATGAATTACATGCATTAATGTCTTAGGATGGGAATACCCACTGCTAGAGGGCTAATTCCATCCTTTACACTCAGGCTGGTCAGTACAACCTTCACAGATATCACTTTAACTTCTCACAAGCTTCTTCTTCAAAGTGGTTATTAATAGGCATTTTCATCTTGTAAAAGATGGCCCAGATAATGAAGATGTGTGGCTAATTATGATGGAAGTCCATCCACTGTTCTTAGGGTAATGCAGTAGGATTTGCTGGTTACTCTGCCTTAAGGAACACTTTAGATTCCTTTCAATTTTTAATATTACTTTCAAATCCCCTTCAAAGTTGTTTCTAATAATCTGGAAACTTTTAACTGCAACCTGCATGCTTTACCATTTGGCAGTAGACTACAGATACATATCTCTGCCTGCTGAGTTGCTGTGAAGAGTGCTAGAAAATTACACCAGGTTATGTGCCTTCATTCATCACTGTAAGCTTCTGAATGACAAGTTACTTAGTGGTAACAACTGCCACTATAATTTCTACTAAATATAAAACCACTGTTAATATAGAGAAACTGAACCACTTCAGGTTTCTGCCTACCTTTGGAACCATCAAACACAATCCAGACAGAGTCTTCTCATTTCTGTCTATCATCATCTATGCAACAGGTATCTGTTTCTTTCCAAGGCAAGGGAAATAATCATAGAATGGTAAGGTTGGAAGGGACCTCAAGGATCATCTAGTTCCAACCCCCTGCCATAGGCAGGGACACCTCCCATGAGTAAAGGTCACTCAAGGCCTCCTCCAACCTGGCCTTGAACACCTCCAGGGAGGTTGTGGAGCACAGAAACACCCAATGTGATCACAGATCAAAGATCATATTAGGTGATTCTGTACTCCACAACCTCCCTGGGCAACCTGAGCCAGTGTCTCACCACCCTCACTATAAAGAACTTCCTCCTAACATCCAGTCCAAATCTTCCCTCTGCCAGTTCAAACCCATTGCCCCTTGTCCTGGCATTGCAAGACCTTGTCAATAGTCCCTCCCCAGCCTTCCTCTAGGCCTCCTTCAGATCCTGGAAGGCTACTCTAAGGTCTCCTGGAAGCCTTCTCTTCTCCAGGCTGCAGAGCCCCAACTCTCTCTGCCTGTCCTCATAGCAGAGCTGCTGCAGGTCTCTGAGTATCTTGGTGGCCTTCTCTGGACCCAGGGAATGAAGTTACATCAACACAGAATTTTATGACTACAATAGAAACTCCATTTATGCAATTTATGACTTCTCTCTGAAATACTGAACACCCTTTCTGTATCCTTAAAAACTCACAGACACAATTTTGCATATCAGTGCTGTTTTCACTCTCACTGTTCTGCAACACACATTTCTAAATCTTAATGAGAGCATCAGTAATTTTTGCAGCTCTCTTTTTATTTATGCAACCTCAAGAAAAAACAAAACAACAAACAACCAATAAAAACCCCAAAACCAAGGGCTGGATCACGTCCTGCAAAAGCATTTTGTCAGGCAGAGGTCATTTTTGATTGCAAAATGAGCTACAGAGGTCTATGATTATATGAGGCAACTAATTCAGGAATCACCCCCTAGAGACCACAAGCTACCTTGTTTCAAGAATTTGTCTTTGTAAGCTAGGTGGAGCGTGGGTGCTCATGGCAAAAGAATTAGCTGTACAAAGCAGGGATAACTCTGGCCCCCTGAAGTGAGGCAGCACAGACAGTTCAACCACTGCAAAGGACCTTGCAGTTACTTTGTTGTTTGTTAAACAAATTCTCTTCTGTTTGGCAAATACTGGTACTGCCCAGATTCTGCTCCCAGCTAACATCTGAACTGCATTTAGCTGCTGCATATGCCTGACTTGTGAAGATTTTCATTTACAGGTTGTTTTGAGGAAGCAGGTGCTTTAAGGGACAGAAGGGTGGGAAGAATCAGCATTGCTCCAGACCAGTGTGGGGTATGCTGTGCTGCTTTGAGGTTCATTGGAATATTTTAATGAAAAAAAAATTAGACCATAGGCTGTGAAAAGCCAACAGTGGGGATGTCTGCTTCACTCATAGGCTTGCTGAGATGTGTAATAGGAACACAAACATAGATAAGACACTCACAATTGGAGACTCTCAGTCTCTCTAGCTTTTTGTCTTCTCCTCTCTGTTGAGTAACCTAACTAAACCCCCTGGCCCATCCTCCAAACTTACCTTGCATGCAAGCCAAATCCTGGGTTAAGGTAGAGGGGTGGAGAAGGTGGAAGGGTGGTTGGGAGTCCCTCCTGGGGACTCTGATTTCTGGGAGGGGAATTGTGTTTCTGCATTACCTTTAAGTTGTATAAGTCTGTAACTATTCCTGTCTGTTGTGTGTATCTCTGCCTGTACATTGTGCTGAGCTGTAAATAGAGCTTCAGTCCTTAACTTCCAGCCAGCTGAGTCTAGTCTGGGGGATTTTACAAAGAATGGGGGGGCAGGGAATTCCCAAACCATCACACCAAGTGTCTTGTGTTTTGACAGTGACCTTATCACTGTACCTATGTTACATAAGAGAAATTCCATACCTGAGATAGTTTACTAATCCTATGAGAGGGAGGATTTCCCTCATAATGGTGTTGTACACAGAAGAGAGAGGCAAATCTGACAAGAAGTATTGTTCTGAAACCTCCTGAAAGGAGGTTGTAGCCAGGTAGGGGGTTGGTCTCTTTTCCCAGGTAGCCAGTAACAGAACAAGAGGGCACAGTCCTCTGCACCAGGGGAGGTCCTGGCACAGAGCTCCTTGTGCTGTTGTGCCAGGGAAGGTTTAGGCTGGGTGATTTTACAGTGTGTGGGGGTGGGGAACTCCCAAACCATCACATATGCATGGGGCATCAAACAGGCCTAGACCCTGAAGCAGTACCTTAATCTAGTCCTGGAGGATATTATCCATTTTGTGGGTTCAGTGGCTGACTCTCTTGCCACTGTGGCCACTTGAGACAGCAAACTGATCCTATTTCAAGACCTTATGTTGGCCTGTAAGACTACAAGAACACCATCTATTTGTCCCGTGGGATCCTACTTCATGGTATAAATAAAGAAAAGTCCTCTTCCCTGCATCATAAGCCATGGTGCTGAGATACAGTGATTAAAAACAGAGGTTTCAGAAAGGAAAAGAACAGTCTCTTCAGGTTTCTCTTCTCTAATACAGAATACTGGCTTCAGGGGCACAAGGAACCAAATAAGTCAATTGGAAACACCTTGGTCTGTAAGTATGTGTGAGAGGAGTGAAGTGTTAGGAAAATCAATAATGAGAAGAAATGTGAGTGCTGTATTTTGCAGAGGAATCTGCTATCTGCCCAGTCCTCCTCTTGCTTGCGTTTTACAGGGTCTGTGACCAAGGCTTCTATCAATCGCCCACGTGTGGAAGTGGAACAGCAAATAAAATGAGAAACTCTTCTGGATAATTGCTATAAAACATGTAGGTGAATTGGGGGAAATTTAGAACCGGAGATGTGCCAAGGTAAAACAGAAACGCCAGTCTCCTGTGAGTCCCTCTGGTTCCTATCTCTTCTTTCGTCACTCACAGCTCCCACCGCGGACTGCTGCTGCCATCTACTGCCGTCTGCACCGCCAGAACCTGAGCATCCCTCCTGGATCCTGCCAATGCGACTGGGGGGTCTGAGAGGGTGCCAGGACATGAGACGTTTTTGTACAACAAAGGAAAAACAGCCTCCAGCGAGAGATAGAGATGGGAGAAAAAACTGCACCCGAGATTAAAAAAACAAGCACAGCTTCATCAATTCGATGTAAAAAGTGTCCCCAGCCTGAGGAGCGAGGCCCAACCAGAAATGCTTTTTTCTTTCAGAGAGGAAAGAAATCCTGCATCTGGATCCACTCTTTTGTCATGCAGTGATCCAAACCTGTTCCCAAGGCATTATTAGGCGTTATTAATGTTATTAGGTGAAGGGACATAGCTGACAGCCTTTGTTCAGTCTCCATTAGATGATGAAATAACCTGGCCAGAAGAAAAGCTAGGGAAGGGGAAAAAGCCTAGGGGCAAGCCTGTTTCCTAATGCAGTCACCTGTGTTACACCTCTTCTAGGGGCAGAGGGCATCAGATGCTGGGAATGGAAATCCTACACCTCACCCCAGCTTTAAATTCCCATCAACTCACAGGTGAGCCTTCAATTACTGCAGGGATTTCTTAATGAAATCTGAAAGGAAAACAAACTTGTACAACACACATGAAAAACACACTATGGAAAAATGGGGGGGGAAATATCAGCACTGGAACTATGTTGTGTCTTTCACAGCCCAGCAAGACATATGATGGATTTCATAACCTCTGAATTTCATACCACTCCATTGCAGGTGGGAGCAAAGATCAAACCCAGGCCTTCCTGATCTCAGTTCATATTTCTACCCTGTTAAATTTATCTAGCAGTCTTCATCAGCAATAACAATCTATACAGTGGTTGCAGAGGGCTGAGAAACAAAATAAATTAGCCTTTCCCCTTCTATGTGCAACTACTGTTAGATTCATAGAATGGTAAGGTTGGAAGGGACCTCAAGGATCATCCAGTTTCAACTCCCTGCCATAGGCAGGGACACCTCCCACTAGCACAGGTCACTGAAGGCCTCATCCAACCTGGCCTTGAACACCTCCAGGGAGGGAGCAGCCACAACCTCCCTGGGCAACCTGTGCCAGTGTCTCACCACCCTCACTGCAAACAACTTCCTCCTAACATCCAGTCTAAATCTCCCCTCTGCCACTTCAAACCCATTGCCCCTTGTCCTGTCATTGCAAGACCTTGTCAATAGTCCCTCCCCAGCCTTCCTGTAGCCCCCTTCAGATCCTGGAAGGCTACTCTAAGGTCTCCTGGAAGCCTTCTCTTCTCCAGGCTGCAGAGCCCCAACTCTCTCAGCCTGTCCTCACAGCAGAGCTGCTGCAGCCCTCTGAGCATCTTGGTGGCCTCCTCTGGACCCACTCCAACACTTCCATGTCCTTCCTGTGCTGAGGGCTCCAGAACTGCACACAGTACTCCAGGTGGGGTCTGACAAGAGCAGAGTAAAGTGGCAGAATCCCCTCCCTTGCCCTGCTGCCCACACTGCTCTTGATGTAGCCCAGGACTCGGTTGGCTGTCTGGGCTGCATGTGCACACTGCAGATTCTCTGTGCCTAAATCAGCAGAGTTTAGTAGTAAGTAATTTGACTTTATTACATGACCTGCAAGCACAGATGAATAATTTGAAGTTGATTGGCTAAGCACAGTGATAAAGTGAAGGTTTTGTTCCTTACCATGCACCGTGATAAAGTCAGGGTTTTGTTCCTTACCATTTATCTTTGATAGCTACGCTACACCATGCAAACACTTTCTATATGGATTAGAATGCCACCCAGCCTGTATGATTAACATGCATGTCTGGTGCTGTGGCTCTATGAGAATGTCATATCTAAGCATGTCATCATCTTTATTCTACACAAAAGCCTGCAATAAAAACAAGCACTGAAAAGTAAGTTATAATGACGCTGATGCTGTGCACTAGAAGTGTGATTGAAGCCAAAAAGCTGTCCACATTGACATAGCATTGAAGCACTCCCAGGATGTCACTCTTTCTTCCCTCATCTTCTCCAGGAGTTAGGGTACCAAGATGTGCTTGAGCAAAAAGCTTTTACAAACCTGCCTTGCTCTGTATTTCAACAGCCAAATTCCTCACAGACCAAATTCTGTAATGAAAATGTAACTAAAGTTTTATAAAAACATGATGGGCAAGGAAGAAGACAAAGAAGAGGGAAAAAACCAGCACACTGGAAAGCCCTGGGATTTGTGGTGGTGTCTTCCTTACAGGTTCTCCTTCTAAATCAGTTGTCTGAGTATTTTAGTCTTGATATGGAAGCTGATCTGAGTAGCTGGCCTCCCTTGAGACACTGCCAAAGGACGTTGGAAGCGCAGCAATTAATTTGACTGGCAATTTGTGGCCCCCAGTACTTTTCTGACAGCATTCTTTCTTTTTATTTTGTCCAGTCTTTGTCTCTTACTCAGGCTTTGCTTCTCATTAGTTTTCTGATTCACTGTGCTTCTCCCTCACTTCACAGTAGGTTGGAAGACAGCCTACTCCATCTAAAGCTTCTGGAAGACTACAGGTCATTACATCTCTTTTGATCACAGTGTTTTACAGTGTTTCGTGGAGCTGTCTGTGAAAACTTTGTTTTCCAACAGCTCACATAAGCAAGGAGAGCAATGTTTTATCCTGCCCAACAATGATGAGTTTTGGCCTTTGCCTGGAATAAAGCATTACTCAAAAGAGAAGAGTTTCTAATTCAATGTTCTACAGATGTTTTCCTGTCACAAAGCCCACAGAAGGGGGAATGGGTGGGTGGGTGGGGGGTGTCTGACACTGCACCCTCTGGCAATTTGTTTCTCAGCCTGGAACTATGCAGCCTGGGATGCAAGAGCTAATGTTTTCTTGTAGAAATCAAGATACAGTCAGTACGAGAGAGACTGTGCCTCCAAACCTGTGCAATTTAAAGTGTTAAAGTGGGCAGAGTATTAATAGCACCATTAACAGGTAAGAAAGGGCCACAGCTTGGTCCTCTGCCTTTCTGGATGACAGAAACTACAGACATGCAATCCCACAGGACTAATGCAGATACCTAATAATGTACAAAAGTTTTATGTGGCATTTAGCCAGCAAATAATAACGAGCATCTAGGCAAATAAAACTGCTATTGGAATCAGGCAGCTACTGTAAATTATTCCAAACAGTATTCACTGTGTATATCAGTGCAATGTGTGTCTCAGACAGTCTTTTGGATATTTCAGAAAATGTTCTCTGACATCATGGAAGTATCTAGATAGATTTCATTTTTTGCACAGTTTGAGGTTTTATGTTTGCTTGCATGTGAGTAATGAAATTAGTACTCATTTAGTATTCATCATTGCACAGAAAACAAAAATCTACTTTTTTTTTTTTTCTTTAAAAATCTGACAGATCATAGAATCATAGAATGGTAAGGTTGGAAGGGACCTCAAGGATCACCTAGTTCCAACCCCCTGCCATAGGCAGGGACACCTCTCATTAGTACAGGTCACTCAAGGCCTCCTCCAACCTGGCCTTGAACACTCCCAGGGAGGTTGTGGAGCACAGAATCACCGAATGTGATCTTTGATCTTTGATCACATTCTGTGCTTCTGTGCTCCCCAATCTCCCTGGGCAACCTGTGCCAGTGTCTCACCACCCTCACTGTAAAGAACTTCTTCCAAACATCCAGTTTCAATCTCCCCTCTGCCAGTTTAAACCCATGATCTCTTGTCCTGTCATTCCCGGACCTTGTTAATAGTCCCTCCCCAGCCTTCCTGTAGGCCCCCTTCAGATCCTGGAAGGCTACTCTAAGGTCTCCTGGAAGCCTTCTCTTCTCCAGGCTGCAGAGCCCCAACTCTCCCAGTCTGTCCTCACAGCAGAGCTGCTGCAGCCCTCTGAGCATCCTCATGGCCCTCCTCTGGGCCCACTCCAACAGTTCCATGTCCTTCCTGTGCTGGAGGCTCCAGAACTGCACACAGGACTCCAGGTAGGGTCTGAGGAGAGCAGAGTAAAGGGACAGAATCCCCTCCCTTGCCCTGCTGGCTACGTTTTTCTTCTCTCTTTGTGAAGCCACTGCTTTGAAAACTCTCAAAAAGTAGATCAAAAGCCTTATGACTGAGCTCATTCTTTCAATGAAGTGTTTACATGGCTATACTACACTATATACACTGTACTGATGGGGTGGTGGAACTCTCATTTCCATCTTAATATTGTGTTATAGTCTATGGAGTTGGATGTGATACTCATGAAACAGAGTGGCTGAAAAACATTAAAACCAGTTTGACCACCAACTATTTTCAAAAGGCTTACCCATTCTCTGGAGCATGTCACTGCTCTACCTCAGACCTTTCTGATGGCAACAAGAAAAGAAGCCATACTGCACAGGAAGTGCTTTAAGTTAGTTTGTAGCTTGATTGTGTCTAGCATAGAAAGTGAATATTGAATGCACTCTTTACAATCCTTGAGTGCCCTGTACTAGTGGGAGGTGTCCCTGCCTATGGCAGGGGGTTGGAACTAGATGATCCTTGAGGTCCCTTCCAACTTTACCATTCTATGATTCTATGATTAATCACATGCTGAGATTATGTATTATAAAATGGGAAGGGAGAGAAAAGGAAGATGGCCTGGTAGCACCAAATCTCTAATCTTTTTCTTATGTGAAAAGTGGTCTGAGTGGCAAAGACCAACTGACCCTTGCTGTCTTCAGCACTCATTGAAGGGTGGGGATGAACCTGACATTCTGACAGCCCCTTTTCTGCAGTACATCTAACACCCATTCTCTTAGGGTGGCACCATGCAGTGTTAATTAAGCCCTTTTTTATTTCATTTAAAATCCAGCACTTTCCCTTCCAATCTTACAGTACTTAAAATGGGGCTGACCCTTTTGCCACTTTTGCTCCTTCATTGCACAGCTTCTAACTGGGCAGCTGCAATTATATGTTGGTGTGAAAAGCAGACTACACATTACAAAAATGGACAGTGAAGCACAAGGTTTTACAGCAAGATCTTCCCTACAGAGCACACAATGTTATCAGAGAGGTACAGAACAGAAAACTCAAATAAATACCTTCTCTATAGAATGTAGATATGATGGATTTTTAAGTTGCCTGGCAGAGAAACACAAAAATTGTCAAAACTTTACCCAGCTACTTGAGATTCCTGTTTCTACCACTGACTGGCACCAGATGCTCTGACAGAGGGTTGCACACACGAGACTTTTGGCTAACACTTAAAGGTCCTGTTGAAATGCTAAAATCTCAAATGATCTCAGGCTCTGAGAAGGCTTGCAGAGCAGGGCACAGCAGGGCAGTAACAGAACAGGCATCAATGTGCTGCTTTACTCACCCCCCTTCAACTCAGCCTCCATTTCGTACTTTGGTTGTTGGGTTTAGGCCCTGAGAAAAATGTTTCAAGATCCCTCCCCAAAAAAACTCAGTGAGATTGGTGGTACTAAAGAAACCTTCTGCTCATTTTGCTCCTTAGATTAATATTCTTTTCTCATAAATTGAAAAGCTATTGCCTTCAATGATGACCTTTCACCCCCATTTTCAGAGTGCAATCTCTTTTTGTGAAAAACAATTGTCTCTCCTTTGAATTTCTCACTGTATTTCCCTATAAAGTTTCAAATCCACTTTCTATAGAAATACACTAATAGTCATAAAATTATCACCTTGGACAGGAAGGAAAATGTGCATTAATGTGCTAAAGAAGAATGCTTTTGCTAGATAGATGCTTTCTCCAAAGAGATTTCTCAACAGCTTGCATTCTACCCAACAGATACCCAGACTCCTACCCCAGCACTTCCGCTCATCTCTCATTTCACACTCGTGGTTCATAGCAGCATTTGGCAATCCAGTTGGTATTTGCTTTTTCTCACCTCATCACCACAATAAGCACTCTGCAATGGAGCTTGATCTTCAAACTGATCTCTGTGAAGCATCAAGGATTCGGCTCTCTCTGCTGTAGCTGTGTTTAGGCTACAAGGAAAAGAAGAGTAAAAAAACCACTTCAATCAGCAGCTATGACATGGAGAAACTCAAAAAGTAGACAAGTCAGAGAGGAGGTTGTTGCTTTACAGTAACTTCCAGGATTATCACAGTACTTAAACTCCATCTATAGTGCTTCATACTGTAATGCTAAAAAATTACCATGAGAATCCTGTTTCACTGCAAGTTAAGAGACAGCAAGGCAGTAGGGTTTACATCAAAAGCGAATAGGGCAAATTGCAGCAGGTAAAATGGGCCTGGCAGATGACCAGAATGCATTTAAATTGATAAATTAGAGCATTACAATCTGTAATGTTGCTAAAGTTTGGTTTCTAAATGCATATACATGTGCATGTGCACACACAGTGCTGTTTCTATTACACAGACATAGAAAGAGACACAAGATTGCAACTAATTTCCTCAAGCCATGACACAAATGCATGGGCAGAACAGCCTCTAAACAGAGGAGCATCTTTCTGCCCAGGTAAAGTCACTGAAGGCAGGAGAATTAGGCTGGAGGCAGACCCAGAATGGCAAGAGCTGTGAGAAAGAAGAGCTCTTACTTATTATGCAATTATTCACACAAAGGGACTTGCCTTCTCTTTTAAGACAATGTGTCATGCAGTCTGACATCCACTGCTTCTTTTGCAGAAGCTGCTTTTGCAGCTCAAGTGATGGCAGAATAAGCAGTGTCAGTGACATACATATTTAATATGCTTTTGTTTGCAGTACAAGAATGAAGTTTGCAAGCCAGCCACACCAAGATATGTTGCACAGCCTAGAACGATGGAGAAGATGAGATTCCTCCTGCCTGCATGACGAAAGACTGAGATGAATTGTGTACAACTACCCTGCACTTGTTTCCAGCCCTTTTTAGATCTCATCCCTTCCTTTTTCTTCCTTTGGTGATATTTATTCAAGGCTAGCTTGGGTGAGGCCTTGAGCAACCTGTTCTAGTGGAAGGTGTCCCTGCCTATGGCAGAGGGTTGGAATTAGATGATCTTTGAGATCCCTTCCAACCTAAATCATTCTATGATTCTATGACTTCAGTGCATTATCAGTAGCACATCTTGCTTCTACTGCATGTCTGAAATTAATTTAAAAGGCCAAGAAGTCCTTTCTGGCACCAAGGCAAGTAGTTGAGGTTGGCTCATGTACTCTTGGTTTAGAACTACCTTACCTGAAAACACATTGGTCATATTCATAGAATCACAGAATAGTAAGGTTGGAAAGGACCTCAAAGATCATCCAGTTCCAATCCCCTGCCATAGGCAGGGACACCTCCCACTAGTACAGGTCACTCAAGGCCTCCTCCAGCCTGGCCTTGAACATCTCCAGGGAGGGAGCAGCCACAACCTCCCTGGGCAACCTGTGCCAGTGTCTCACCTCACTGCAAACAGCTTCANCCTGGAAGCCTTCTCTACTGCAGGCTGCAGAGCCCCAAGTCACTACAAAAGACAGGCATTCCCCAGAGACTCTGGGAATATTTTGGTTTACTCACAACACTGCGTTGCTATTGTGAGTACTCCTCTTATGGTCTCTTTTACCTCAGAAAATGCTTCCCAAGCTGCTGCTGCTTATAGTCCAGATGAGTAGGGGATAAAAACCCAAACGAGAGAGTGCATGCTCTGCAGCTTACCTTTTTTAATACTTCTGAGCTAATTGTTGTCATAACAGTGCCAGAAAGCATGATCCAGCTGTCATGGGTCTGTCTACAATATGCCCAGGCATCCTCAACACAGGGGTTCTGTGCCTGGCACGTGGCTTGGGGGAAAGGGCCATGTGCCCACCAACCATGGCCCTGGGAAAGGGGGACGTGTTTCCCCTGCTCCTTTTCCCATGCTTCTCCATTTTTCCCCTATTCCTATTCCACAGGGCAGGGGGGTTGGAGGCACAGTCCTCAGTGGAGGTGTTCAACCCTTCTTCTCTGAACCTCCTTTAGTTCCTCCCCTGAGGAAGCAACCAACACCACAGCCAAGTCAGTACTTCCTACCAGCTGCTCTTCTGAGAAATGTTCTTCCCACTTTCCAGAGCAGGGTATGCCTGTGCCTAGAAACAATATTATGTCTTTGTGAAACACCTTGCTAAGCCTGCACAGCCACTTACACATCACACTGTGTGTGGGTTGAAACAAAGCTGTTTTCTGGAGAATGATGGTTATGAACCCACAGGTTTGCAGATGCACACACAACAGTATGCAGAGACTACTGACAGCTAGTGCACACCAACACTTTCTTTGGAAATGCCACCTAAAAACCTTAAGTGATGCCAACAATTTCGATTCAGGCTCTAAAAGACTCTGTGTATGAGAGTTGCCCTTTGTGCACGTAAGAGAAATGAGTGCATGAGGTCTTCTTTCACATCCTGACATCCCAGGGAACCCACAGACCTCCTATCTTGCATCTCTGAGTGTTAGATGGAAAACAGAACAAAAACAAACCAACCAACCAACATACAAAAACCCACAAACCCAAACCAAACCAAACCAAAACCCAGATCAAACCAAGCAAACAAAAGGGAGGAGAGGG
>VWZE01023495.1:36799-51986 GCA_013396675.1 Eubucco bourcierii | reverse complement strand
AAAAGAGAGGGAGAGGAAAAAAAAGGAAAGAGAAAAGAAAAAAAGAAAGGAAAGAAAGGAAAAAAGGAAAAAGGAAAAAAGAAAGGAAGAAAGAAAAGAAAGAAAGAAAGGAAAGAAAGGAAAAAAGAATGAAAAAAGGGAAAAAAGGAAAAAGGAAGAAATAAAGGAAGAAAGAAAGGAAAAAGAAAGGAAGAAAGGTAGGAAGGAAAGAAAAAAAAAAAGAAAGGAAGGAAAGGAAGGAAAGAAAGAAAGAATTGTTGCCTGATATGCTGCAGACTGGAAAAGCAGCACAAGAGACACTTCACACAGCAGTGAATGTTCAGGGAGAGCCACAGTGAAGAAAAACAAATCTGTGGAAATCCCTGGAGTGCTGGTAATTTCTAAAATTGGTTATACATTCTGATGAAGATCCACAGAAAGAAAACAGTCACTCTGGTCAGAGAAAAGGTTCGTCTAATTCAATATTGTGTCTCCGGGGATACTGTAAAAGCACAGAGCAAAGCATAAAACCAGAGCAAGCACAAAGCAATACTTTCCTGAATACTCTCTCATGCTCCAGATATTTGTAGCTTTAAAACTGTGCTGTTAAAATATGCAGTCATTCCCTCAAGAGGAGCTCAGGTCATGAAAGGAGAATGAAAAGAAAGCAGTTGCTAAGAGTGGATGCACATACTGCTACGGCAACATCAGTTGAGCTCTTGAATTTATGCACAGGGGAGTTGCTGTTTTGAGGCAGGAGGAGAGGATGTGCTCTCATGCTAACCTCGCAGGGCCTCTCATGGTTAGAAAGGCCAACAGCAGCTTTTCATTACTTCCTTTAGACCTATGAACTTCCCTAAACTCATAAACTTTTTCTTTTATAGATCAGCCACTGGAATGAGGCAAAAAACCAGTTTTCTTCTCAAATGGCCTATATTCACCTCTAGCTCTCTCTTTTCAATAAAATGCATTCATTTCCTAAGTGTAGTTATCTCTGCTACATTGAAAACTAAGATTCTGCTGATTTCAAACCCCTGTCATTGCTGAAGATGGAAAAAAAGACATCTCAGAAAACTGTATTACAATAGTTTTGCATTTATGATGCAAAAGGAGTAGTCACTTTCTCAAAAAATTTAATGAAAAAATATCTTAGAGTAGCCTTCCAGTATCTGAAGGGGGCTACAGGAAGGTTGGGGAGGGACTATTGACAAGGGCTTGCAATGCCAGGACAAGGGGCAATGGGTTTGAAGTGGCAGGGGGAGATTTAGACTGGATGTTAGAGGAAGTTGTTTGCAGTGAGGGTGGTGAGACACTGGCACAGGTTGCCCAGGGAGGTTGTGGAGCACAGAAGATCGAAGATCACATTGGGTGCTTCTGTGCTCCACAACCTCCCTGGAGGTGATCAAGACCAGGTTGGAGGAGGCCTTGAGTGACCTGTACTAGTGGGAGGTGTCCCTGTCTATGGCAGGGGGTTGGAACTAGATGATCCTTGTGGTCCATTCCAACCTTACCATTCTATGATCTGTTTGGAGGATAGCAAAACAAAATGATTTAACAGTCTGCTGTCAGGTTGGGTTTTTCTGTTCACGAATGTCAAGAATTCAGTTACAGTAATGGGGTTACTATGAAGCTCCTTATATGGAAAGCAGAGGAATACACACATTTATGCAATTAAATAAGCACACAGATCAATGTTCATTTACTTTATCATCGTTGCATAAGATGCAAAAGGGAAAAGAGATAAAGGTCAGTGGGGAAGAAGAAGAAATCAGTTTATTCAATCAACTCTTTACAGTTGCTTAAGTATAGTTTTAGAAAAAAATGATGGGGATGAAAAGCTGACATTTTCCTGTCACTCAAATTACTCAAATTTATCAAATCACTCAAATTTATATTTCCTTTATCCGAAATGGACTGGAATATCTGGAGTGCAGCATGGAATATCTAGTGGTAAACTGGGTTATCAAAGAATTAGGACTCCAGTTAGCAATGTTTCTAGACTCCAGGACAAGTGCTTTCACAAATCCTACCTACTCTTGACTCTGCTTTCCTAGCAGTATAATAGTATTAGTAACAAGAGTTATTATTACTAGTTTATCATCTTAAAGTTGATAGTGTTTTGTGATGGTTTGGGAGTTCCCCACCCCCCAACACTTTGTAAAATCACCCAGAGTAGAACTCAGTCAGCTGGAAGTTAGGGACTGAAGTTCTATTTACAGCTCAGCACAATGTACAAGCAGAGATACACACAACAGACAGGAACAGTTACACACATAGCCAAGTTAAAGGGAATACAGAAACACAACTCCCCTCCCAGAAATCAGAGACCCCAGGAGGGGCTCCCAACCACCCTTCCACTTCTCCCCACCCCTGTACCTTACCCCAGGGTTTGCCTTACGTGCAAGGTGAGCTTGGAGGATCAGCCAGGGGGTTAGAAGGAAAGTGGGTAGTGAGATTAATCGGCAGATAGAAGCCAGAAGCTGCTTGACCGCCCAAGACGCTGTGCCCCTACAGTGACGTATCTATGTTTTGAGTTCTTTTCTTATCCATCTCAGCAAGCCTATGAGTGCAGCAGCCATCACCATTGCTTTCCTTTCACAGCCTATAGTGTAATTTTCTCTATTAAAATATTCCAATTGGGCTCAAACCAGCACATGCTTCAAAAATCACTTGAGAGGGCACATATGTGTGGCCCCTGTAGCATTGTTCCAAAGGGTTGCTGCAGTATTGACTTAAAGGGAGAATGCCTTACATCCTGCTAAATTTCCATACTAATCCACCTGGCACATCACAGGCAGGCCTGCAGACTTAAAAAAAGAAACCAAAATTACTGTGCATGTGCTCCTGTTGCTTTATTCAAGGTAAAAGTGTTGAGATTTTTCAAAGACGAAGAACTGCATTAACAGAATTTCCCTGGACTGATTTCTTAATAGATTTATGGTAAGCCCTATGGAGCCTGATGGAATGCATTGAGGAAAACTCAAGGAAAAAAAAAATAACAATCATTCTAGCTGAAAGAGGGCATAGAGAAAAAAAATACACAAAAGCTTTGGGTATGTACCTTGTGTGAGACAGAAAGAGCCAACTAAAGTCCTTATTTGGAGATGCAATTTACTATTGCAATTTATTTCCTTTGCATAAGCAGTGTTTATCTTGCAAGACAACTCTCAGGAGGAACAAACAACTCTGGCCACAGACCTGTATTTTAAATAGGTTTATAGAATTGTAGAATCATAGAATGGTAAGGTTGGAAGGGACCTCAAGGATCATCTAGTTACAACCCCTTGCCATGGGCAGGGACACCTCCCACTAGCACAGCTCACTCAAGGCCTCCTCCAACCTGGCCTTCAACCTGGGAGCAGCCACAACCTCCCTGGGCAACCTGTGCCAGTGCATCACCACCCTCACTGTAAACGACTTCTTCCTAACATCCAGTCTAAATCTCCCCTCTGCCACTTCAAACCCATTGCCCCTTGTCCTGTCATTACAAGACCTTGTCAATAGTCCCTCCCCAGCCTTCCTGTAGCCCCCTTCAGATGCTGGAAGGCTACTCTAAGGTCTCCTGGAAGCCTTCTCTTCTCCAGGCTGCAGAGTCCCAACTCTCTCAGCCTGCCCTCACAGCAGAACTGCTGCAGCCCTCTGAGCATCTTGGTGGCCTCCTCTGGACCCGCTCCAACACTTCCATGTCCTTCCTGTGCTGGGGGTTCCAGAACTGCACACAGGACTGCAGGTGGGGTCTGAGGAGAGGAAAGGGACAGAATGCCCTCCCTTGCCCTGCTGGCCATGCTTCTCTTGATGCACGCTTCTCTTGTTTCTTAAGGCTAAAGCCAGAGAAGCAGAGTCAGGCAACTAATGGGGCTCAGCTAGACAGCCCTGGTCTCTTTTACTCACTGCAGACATGCCCCCCCCCTCCATGGAAACATGGGAAAGAGAGGCCATAGAATCAACACCTCCCTATCCTGAATGGTTCTCCTTCACAACACATCTTTTAGCAGATCTATTGCACACTATCACATATCACTGCCTAGAACACACACCATGTTACACATCACTATTTGGAAAATTATGAACTCAACACTGGGGAGCAGCACCTACATTTTGGTTCTGCATTTGCACCCAATACAATGGGGTAATTAGTATTATACAATAGTCTATTTATTTCTCAGGTTACTGCTTCAAGCTGCCCTAACTTCATTTTTGCCAATCAGTTCTGTTGCCCTCTGCAGTCTGCTTAAGATGCATGTTTGCTTTGAGCCAAATCACCTGAGAGGGGAAGACTCTGGTCCCTCTCCAGATGACAGTAGCAGCCAATTCACTGCCAGTTATTCAAAATGTTGCAATGGCAGCACTGTTCCCAGCAGGTTGTTTTATTAGTTCCCAATTTATATTAATTCTATATGCTATAGTGTATTATAATATCTCTCTCTCCTCTCTTGTCTTTAGAAATAAAAAATGTGATTTATCAGCAGCCTCTTTATACTGTCAGCATATAATTGCAGGTGGGTTAATTGTTAAAGTTCTGAGGGAGCTGTAGTAAAAGATCAATTCTTTTATTGCTGTAGTAATGAGGTTCTAATGATTGCCTGGCTAGACCCCTGGCCTTCCCAGGGAGGTAAGCTTTAGCCATCCCCTTTCCATCTGACCATTAATCATGGTCTGCCATAACAGTGTATCAAGGGCAACAGAACTGCACTGCTGAAAACAGCGAACAAATCCCAGGACTCATTGCATCTCATTATCTCCACTAATATATAAATATAATGCCAGTGCAGATAATTTCTTACATAGTTTGGAATGATGCCCTGGATGGATCACAGCCATGGCAAAGACGCATGAAGCTTGTCTTCTGTAGGTCACTGATTCACAACCTGGCCAGAGTCACAGTGACCTACAATCGTTACCAAGTGACAGCATGTCTGAAACCTTACACTCTGGGGAAGCAGCCTGGCATTGCCTACAGTTGTAACTCTCATAGTTGGTCACTATGGAGAGGAGTAGTAGGTTCCTTCTGCAGGCCAGAGGGCAAACCTGCCAATTCAACTGCACTGCCAAGCTTGGAAAGAAAAACCCATGAAATTTGGTGCTGAAAGGAGTATTTTTTGTGTGAATAAAAAAAAAAAAAAAAAAAAAAAAGAAAAGAAAAAAAAAAAAAGAGGAGAAGATCTGAAACTGGTCTGTTAAAGTTCAGGAGCTTAATGTCCACTCCCTGTGTTACTTGGGATGGAACATGCTTGTTGTTCCACACAGTCTGTTCAGTCCTACATTACCAAACTGGTGACCTGAGACATCAATTACAGATACCTCTTTAGGACTTCATTTAGTACTGCTAGTGTGACTTAAGGTTACAAAGAGGGTTCCACCACAGCTAATCATAGAACGGTAAGGTTGGAAGGGACCTCAAAGATCATCTAGTTCCAACCCCCTGCCATAGGCATAATGCACCTCCTGTTAATGGATTACATACAAGATTCCACTTATTTAAACAGGTATACATCGCTACAAACATGGTTCCTCACCAGAGCATAAAATCTCTTATGTTTGGCATGAAGGAAGTCACCTACCCATGCCTAAGGTGTCTGAGGAGCCCTCTTCTCTCCCTGCTGTAAGCAGGAGAAAACAGAGTCCAACCTGTGGCACAGAACTCAAATGTCTTGCCACGCTGGAAGAAAACATCTACATTTACAAAACCTGCTGTCTTTGTTTCCTGGAGATTCTAAACCTTGTTTTCTCAGTTCCTGCAAGCAGTATAGTGTAAGAGGCTTCACATACTGCCAAGCAATAGATTTGTGGAGTCAGTAAAACAGAGTGATCAAGCAAGCTACTTTCCTCGAGTCTCTGGGGCAGGGCAGGAAATAAAACAGATGGACACGCACTACGACAAAGCAACAACCACGCTGCACAGCTGCATACTGGGTCCCACAGAAAGTGTTCTGTGTACTCCAGCCGGGATGTTACCTGGCAGTTAACTGAGCCTGCTTCCCCACTGAGCCATCAACTACAAAGTGACGATTCTGCAATTCGGCTCCCTTTCAGGTAGCTTATTTATTTTCCATTTGAAAGAACCCACGTCCCATCATGCAGGCAACAGCAGCGCTGCACTGGTGAGAGGCTGCACACAAGTGGTTTATGATCTATCATAGAAAACACAAGCCAGGCCAAATAACATTTGGCTTACTGCACAAAGTAAAGGATACCATCACATCTTGTGTTACTTATTATTCCTATCAAAGAACTGAATTGTGTTACTTATTATTTCTAGCAAATAATTGAATTGTGTTACTTATTATTTCTAGCAAATAATTGAATTGTGTTACTTATTATTTCTAGCAAATAATTGAATTGTGTTACTTATTATTTCTAGCAAAGAACCGACTGATAATAACTGACAAGCGCAGTGTGTTTGAGAACCTAGTGTTGAGGGAACAAAGCAACAATCTGCCTATTCAACAAGCAGAAGCAGTATCTCATTTCCTGGTGCATGTTACCTCATGATCTAACCCACAAGTCACATAGCTGTCCTTCAAAGAGGAGGACCCAAAAAAGTTTTTTTTTGCAGCCTGCTTTTATGGATGTACATCTCACAGAATCATAAAATGGTAAAGTTGAAAGGGACCTCAAAGATCATCTAGTTTCAACCCCCTGCCATCACTGAATGCAAAGACTGTTCTAAATATTGCTATGCGATGGTTTGGGAGTTCCCTGCCCCCCCATTCTTTGTAAAATCCACCAGACTAGAACTCAGTCAGCTGGAAGTTAGGGACTGAAGCTCTATTTACAGCTCAGCACAATGTACAAGCAGAGATGTACACAACAGACAGGAATAGTTACAGACATAGACAAGTTAAAAGGAATACAGAAACACAACTCGCCGCCTAGAAATCAGAGTCCCCAGGAGGGGCTCCCAACCACCCTTCCACCTTCTCCCCACCCCTGTACCTTACCCCAAGGTTTGCCTTACACACAAGGTGAGCTTGGAGGATCGGCCAGGGGGGTTAGAAGAAAAGTGAGTAGTGAGGTTACTCAGCAGAGAGGAGAAAGAGCCAGAAGCTGTTAGACCAAGACACTGTGTCCCTACAGACAGACTGACTTATCTATGTTCTGGTTTCTTTTCTTAAACAACTCAGCAAGCCTCTGAGTGAAGCAGACATCACCATGTTTTCCTTTCACAGCCTGTAGTGTATTTTTTTTTCTATTAAAATATTCCAATTAGCCTCAAACCAGCACATGCTGAGTGGGAAATAACGTGGAAAATACACAGTGATTACAAAACTCAAATGTTTCCTTCTTAAAAGAGTTACATTTAGAGAAGTTAAAACTGCAGCTACATTTCCAGTCTTATGTGCTCAAACTGACCTCTTGGTTTCGCATTCACATTTGCGCTTGCACCTGATAATGCTTCCCTCTGTCCTCATCCACATCCCCCCAATCTCTAAACAGTGTGATGGAGCTCTTACTCTTTCCCTTGCACTTCTGGAAGAAGTCACACTCATGATGACACTTAACCTTAAACCACCTATGTTCTGTATTTTTTAAACAGGCATCCAGCCACTCAGGGAATCTGCTGGTTGAGAGACACAGTTGAATTCACAGTAATTTTTCTTACTATCCAATCACAAAAAAACCCCACCCCAGGAATATTTGTTTAAATAGAAATGCAAGACTTTGGAACTGTAGTAGACAGCAAACAATGTTCCCTCCCTGGAGGTGTTCAAGGCCAGGTTGGAGGAGGTCTTGAGTAACCTGTGCTAGTGGGAGGTGTCCCTGCCTATGGCAAGGGGTTGGAACTAGATGATTGTTGAGGTCCCTTCCAACCTTACCATTCTATGATTCTATGATTTCTATACCCTTCCTTGTTCAAATCAGGAGAACTGCTGTGCTGCTTTGAGGCTAACTGGAATATTTTAATTAAAAAAATAATTATATTATAGGCTGTGAAAAGCAAGCAACGGTGATGTCTGCATCACTCACAGGCTTGCTGAGATGTATAAAAAAATGGACACAAACATAGGTAAGACAGAGAGTCTCTCTGGGAGTTGCTGTGTCTTCTGGTCTTCTGCTGTGTAACCCAACTAATCACTCTGCTTCTAACCTCCCCTTGCCAATCCTCCAAACTCACCTTGCATGTAAGCCAGACCCTAGGATAAGGTAGAGGGGTGGAAAGCAGGTGGAAGGGTGGTTGGGAGCTCTTCCTGTGGACTCTGATTTCTGGGAGGGGGATTGTGTTTCTGTATTAAACTTGTATATATCTGCATACAGCTGTATATATTTTGTAATATTATTGTAAATATCTGCTTGTATATTGTGCTAAGCTGTGAATATAAAGGTTCATTCCTTAATTTCCATCTGGCTGAGCCTAGTCTGGGTGATTTTCATAGAGTGGGGGGGTTGGTAACTCCCAAACCATCACAACTGTTAAAATGCAAATTTTTTCTTTTTATACTTTGAATTATCAGTACTGAGAAAAATATTTCGGAAGGGCAAATCAATCTAATATTTGAAGATAAATACTGACAAACATCTGAAAGATGTTTCATAAAATGATTTTGCTGTTGCTATTTATATGCTTTCTTAATTTGCATAGAGTTGAGTTCTTGTGCTCCCATCTTCTTTATGGTAAATTGGCCTAAATTTAAGCAACTACATGAAAGGCTGCAGCCAATTAAACCTCTGCCATCTAGACAACAATTTGTCTCAGGCTGTCAGATGTACAAATACATAGGATCTGTTCAAAAGAGTCTTTCAGGAGCCCAAGTAAGAGCCCATTAAGGAACCCAGGTCCTATGCTTGCAATGGCATGAAGAGTGGTGTAAGGTCCTGCCAGCCTTGAGCCATGGAGAGCTAAGCTATTCTGAAGGCATTGAAGTGCACTGTCAGTAGAAGCTGAGACTTACATAAACAAGTCCTGTTCTATCGGACTTTGCTCCTTAAGCCTGTTACTTATTGTCTTGTAAATTGGAAGTCATCAGGATTAACAAGTTTGCTGATGAAGCTCATGAGAACTGCTGGACAGCAAATGCAAAAGGCTGCAGTTTAGAAAGCAACATCTAAGCTTGGGTAAATTTAAGACCTCCAGTCACGTTCAGAGCACTCACTGCCCATCGCTTTAGGCCAACCATCCCCTCTAGTCACATTTTAAATTGGTAGAGGTGCATCTTAAAACAATTATCAATTAATAATAGTTGTCATGCAGTAGAACCAACAGAAAAATTAGTATTACCAATCACCTTTCAATCTCCACTGCAATATTAAATAGAAATCTTGTCTCCATGTTATGATGCAGCTGAGAAACTGAACTAGTGTTGCTATTAACTGGGATAAAACCCAATCTATAGGACTTCAACCCTCATTTGAAATGCAGTTTATTAAACACATCTCCCATTAAGCCAGTTTCATTATTTAAACAGCACAATACAATAAAAAAGACCTCAGGATTACATTTACCATCTAAGTGATTTAGCTCTAAGTCACATGGAAAATGATCTCACGTATCTCTTCCAAGTATAGATTAAAATACCATTGCACACTTGGCATGGTTTGCACTCTTGAGAGAAGTCTGATCCTCATATATTAGGGATATACCTAAATAGGACTATGAATCCCTACGTGGAAGATGCTCTGTGTTAACATTGGCTCTTCTTTCACATACAGGCACAGCTCTGTTGAAGCTGCACCCACTGAAGCGTAGCATGGATCTCTCATCATCCAGACCTCAAGTAACAGGGGAGTTACAGGGCAGAAAGAAGATATAGTAACAATATTAGTTTGCTGGGCCCGGAAATTAGGCACACAGAAGCATTGTTCACTCTCTTATACATAAACAAGGAGGAATAAAAGGAAAGCAATGGGTTGCAGGTACAGAAGAAACATCGGGAGATTTCTCCTCATTTATCTAAGCTGTTGAACTCATCAAAGTACATGATAGCAGCTACTTGCCTACAAGGACTTGGAGACATTTGGACTAAAATCCAGAACAAAATAAACCACAATTTAATAAGTACTTTAAGTCATGTATCACTGGATGCTGGAACAGTGCACTGGAAAGTTTTTACTACAGGCTTAGAGCAGTTAAAACACTCTTCCCTGGGTACACACAGCTCGCACAATTCTCCCCGTATCTTAGGAGTCCCTTCATTTTCAGGGGCACCAAATTCATTTGTATATCCCCCTTTACCCTGCTCTTGTCAGACTCCACCTGGAGTCCTGTGTGCAGTTCTGGAGTCCCCAGCACAGGAAGGACATGGAACTGTTGGAGCTGCTCCAGAGGAGGCCACAAAGATTCTCAGAGGGCTGCAGCAGCTCTGCTGTGAGGACAGGCTGAGAGAGTTGGGGCTCTGCAGTCTGGAGAAGAGAAGGCTTCCAGGAGACCTTAGAGTAGCCTTCCAGTATCTGAAGAGGGCCTACAGGAAGGTTGGGGAGGGACTATTGACAAGGTCTTGCAATGACAGGACAAGGGGCAATGGGTTTAAAGTGGCAGAGGGGAGATTTAGACTGGATGTTAGGAGGAAGTTCTTTGTAGAAAGGGTGGTGAGACACTGGCACAGGTTTCCCAGGGAGGTTGTGGAGCACAGAATCACCCAACGTGATCAAAGATTACATTCGGTGATCACAGCTGTGCTCCACAACCTCCCTGGATGTGTTCAAGGTCAGGTTGGAGGAGGCCTTGAGTGACCTGTACTAGTGGGAGGTGTCCCTGCTTATGACAGGGGGTTTAGAACTAGATGATCTTTGAGCTCACTTCCAATCTTACCATTCTATGATGCTAACATACTTTTAAAACATGGTTCAAGTGTGCACTATTGCACTGTTCTACAGAGCTGGAGCAGAAATTTTGTTACTGGCAATGGAAGAAAGCATTGTTCAAGTATAGCATTTCTTTGAAAAGGCTGCATGGACCTGTGGTTTTCCTGCCCTCAGAATCACTCTGCTTTCTTCTATGTAGTCCAGTGCCAAGGTAATGTTATTACTGAGAACAACAGCAATCAAAGAAGCTTACCTTACTTATACCACCTGAGCAACTTTACTATTTCTGTTTTCCAAGGGTGGAGAAAGAGCTCTGCACCAATTGAAAAGGTAGGCACAGGGTCAGTTCAATAGGCAAATGAGTTTTCATACACAGTTAATTCTTGTGTCAAGGTTTCAAGAAAATGATGGATTGCAGAGTATATTAAAACAGTGTGTTGCATTTGTGTAGGTTCTCATTTGGGCATCTTCTAACTCTAGGTGGAAAACATTCTGCCTGGGCAATGTCCCAAAGTACAATATAAGCCATTACAAGGGAATAAACCCAACCAACCAAGTGAAGCAATGTGAGACAGGTAGACATTTTCCTTTCCTCAGGATTTAGTAAGCAGTTTAGTAAGCACATCTCTGCAAAACAGAGAATACAACAGGTGATATCACCACTCAATAAATCCACATAAAGGTTGGTTCTGTAAAAGCTATCCAAGGCTCTGTGTTTTACCCTACATGTTGGGGTGAGATATCCATCCTTTCAACTGAGAATCCAGAAGTCCTGAATGCTTTCATTAAGCTAATCCCTTACTGGAAGCATGAACACACACGTCAGTAACATTTGAACCATGAGCCTGTATTCCCTCAGGGAACAAGGGAGGACACCTTCCTGCAATACTCTAAGTGATGTTATCCCCAGCTGCAACATAATCATATTTCCCAAAATCTGCAACCACTTATCTGAGTCTGTTACCAGTAACCAAGCAGGGCTGGCCAAAGGGTTCTCAGAGTGTGTTACAAAACTCACAGTTCTCAGCTGCAGACTGTGAAAATGCACAGACTGTGTCCAAGGAGCACGAGTGGAAAACACAAAGGGTCCATTGTGAGATCTAATACATGTTCTAATGCCAAAGGACTGCAATCCTGTGATGTCTCCTGGCAATAATATGCAGTCTCACATACTGCCAACCAGAGAGTCATGGTATAGACTTCTTACCTCACAGGAAGGGTCTAGATTTAAGGGAATAGAGGAATCAGATGTATATATCTTGATAGAAGAAGATAATAAACAGATATGCACAGGAAAATGGAATTTTAACTTGTCTCCCCTTTTAGCTTGAGGAAATAAAATATGCAAATGAATGGCAGGACTTTTGGACATTACTCATGGCCTTCTTATAAGCAGAATATTTAATTATATGCATGCTTCTCTGAGCACTTCTTCCAAATTGGAATTCAAGCCTTTGTGGAGTGAGGAGGTTGGGACTAAGAGCTTCAGACAGATTTCATCATTAGTCTTAGATGTATTCAGCCACGCTCTAGCCTCAAATGTGTGGTCTCTGCTTGCTTGAGTGCACTTTGCATTAGGAAAAAACATGAACACACATGCACAAAGAAGGGTAATTGTAAAGAGGAAGATCATTTGAAAAGCTGAAGTGGTTCACTGAAAACAGAAGAAACAATCCTGTGACTGCACGTGAAAGCAGAAGGGGTCAGGGTGAGCATAGCAAGGGGCCACTGAATCACTTATGCTAATATTTTGGTTTAATTCTCCCCATTCTGATTCTAAATTAATGAAAGAAATAAAATTTTAATAGCCAGGCTAAGCCTGCCAGAGTATGACAGCATTTAGTGAGCCCAGAGGCAGGAGAGAGGAACATGGTTTGCATTTTGTGGTTTTTTATAAGAAGGAAAAAATATCCATATACATTTAGAATTGGCTCATCAGTACCAAGGGCTTTGCAGCCTTTTGCTGTCATCACATAGGACAATTCAAATTACCAACAGCATGACACACTCATTCCTAACTGCAGTTGGGACACCTGTACCTACAAACAGGTGAGAGACAAAACTGTGTTTACTGCAAAAGTGACATTCCACTGCAAATTAATCTTATTCTACATGTCTGTCATATCCCCACCTCATCTAGTAGACATCCACTATCACCTACAGATTAACATATATACTGATATGTGTTTGTCAGTGATATGGACAGAAAAATCAATGCACCCTCAGCAAGTTTGCAGATGACACCAAGCTGTGTGGCACAGTCGACTTGCTAGAGGGCAGGGATCCATCCAGAGGGACCTGGACAGGCTGCAGAGGTGTGCCCAGGTGAACCTCATGAAACTCAACAAGGCCAAGTGCAAGATCCTGCACCTGGGTAGGCACAATCCCAAGCACAGCTCCAGGCTGGGTGGTGAATGGCTGAGAGCAGCCCTGAGGAAAAGGATCTGGGGGTCAGGGATGATGAAAAGCTCAACATGAGCCTGCAGTGTGAGTGCAGCCCAGAGAGCAACTGTGTGCTGGGCTGCAGNTGGGCCTCTGCAACCTGGAGAAGAGAAGGCTTCAAGGAGACCTGATAGTAGCCTTCCAGGATCTGAAGTGGGGTACAGGAAGGCTGGGGAGGGACTATTGACAAGGTCTTGTAATGACAAGACAAGGGGCAATGAGTTTGAACTGGCAGAAGGGAGATTGAAACTGGATGTTAGGAGGAAGTTGTTTGCAGTGAGGGTGGTGAGACACTGGCACAGGTTGCCCAGGGAGGTTGTGGCTGCTCCCTCCTTGGACATGTTCAAGGTCAGGTTGGAGGAGGTTTTGAGTGACCTGTACTAGTGGGAGGTGCCTCTGCCTATGGCAAGGGGTTGGAACTAGATGATCACAGTATCACCAAGGTTGGAAGAGACCTCAAATCTTGAGATTTGAGATCCTTGAGGTCCCTTCCAACCTTACCATTCTGTGATTCTATGATTCTGTAATTTGTAGGTACTTATCTTCAGCACTGAGTCCAGGATTTGGGGCATTAAATCACCACTGAACTTCTGGTTCTTTCCTGCTCTTGGACTTCATACATCTTTCTCCCCTGCTCTCAGCAGGCTGTGGACTGCTGCAGCACTGTACTGCATTCAGCTTCTTATCAAAAAAAAAGCATAAGGTCAGAGTTCAGCCACAGACAGGGCACTAAGACAGAAATTAAAACAAGAGATGCCAGAAGGCAGAAAATGGTAAAGTGCACTGCAAAATCACTGAGCTCTGAAACATCTTGACAAAATGCCATAGTATGGTGGCAAAGCAATTACAGAGTTCACAGTCTTCCCTACTGAGAGAAATAGGTCAGTTTTCATTTCTCTGACCTACTGTTTCAAGCTTTCTGCAGAATCAAACAGGATTAAATCGATTTCCACTTTGCTCACTTGCAGATGTACAAGTAATAGAAATATAACTGCATTAACAAAATCTGATAAAAAATGGATGTGCAACAAAAAGTAAATGTGGTGCCTAGAGAACACAAGGCCATTGTGGCAGGTTAATTTAGTCTTTAAGCAACCTTGTGAAAGGTCCCACATTTTCAGCTGGAAAACTGGATCACAGGATACTTAAAGGACAAAGTTCCACCCTAATCCCCCTGAGATTTTCACTTTCCTTTTTAAAACTTTCAGTCCTGTTTTGCCCTCTCTAATGGAAAAGCTCATGCCATAACCCTTCAGGGCAGTACATGTCAGGTAAGGTCTGCTTCCAGTCACAGAGTCTTTTAAAGATAAACAGACAGAGCTTAGCAGGTCAGCAGAATAGGCAAGGAAGGAGCAGAAGGCACTATTATTCATGTCAAAGAGCAACTTAAAACCGTTCTTGGCTTTCCATACTGGGGAGAAATGTGCAAGATACGGGAACTACCAGTGCCACTGTGAGGTTTTTTTGGTCCTGCATTCATTCATTACTGAGGCATAAAGTCATACAGAAGGGGATTAGACCTGCACAAGGAGCTCATCTTGCTTTCCTCACAAATACTTATGACAATATAGGGAAGAGACAGAGAAACATAGTATCTGCAGGCAGTATCAAAGGAGTCTTCGCAGGAAATATAAACTACATTTGTATCTTTTTGAACATGAAACATTTTTCCTTCACACTCCATTCAGGAGGGAAAAAAAAAATAAATCCCAGCTATTTTATCTGAATGCCTGGGTTTTGTAAATAGGCTGTAGAAGAGCTGCTCACCAAGGAAATTCACTAATCCATTTTCAAACCACTACTAACAATGAACTCTTAATGAGTGCTTTTGACAAGACAGAAATCATCTGATTTAAGAGGAGGTGATTTCTGTACCTGCTCCAGCATGAGACCCCTGTGCAGCATCAGGGACACGTGTCGAGTTCTTGAGAAAAGGTTCGTTTGTGACCTGTGTCGGGGACACAGACAGACTGCAGTTTTCAGACTTCAACTCGAAGTGGCATCACCTTGTATCCTTGCTTTACTT
>VWZE01023495.1:5719-26087 GCA_013396675.1 Eubucco bourcierii | reverse complement strand
CCTCCTCTGGACCCAGTCCAACACTTCAATGTCCTTCCTGTGCTGAGGGCTCCAGAACTGCACACAGGACTGTAGGTAGGGTCTGAGGAGAGCAGAGCAAAGGGGCAGAATCCCCTCCCTTGCCCTGCTGGCCACACTGCTCTTGCTGCAGCCCAGGACTCAGTTGCACACTGCAGGCTCATGTTGAGGTTTTCATCAACCCAGACTCCAAGATCCTTTTCCTCAGGGCTGCTCTCAGCCATTCCCCACCCAGCCTGGAGTTGTGCTTGGGATTGTGCCTACCCAGGTGCAGGACCTTACACTTGGCCTTGTTGAGTTTCACGAGGTTGGCCTGGGCACAGCTCTGCAGCCTGTCCAGGTCCCTCTGGATGGATCCCTGCTCTCTAGCAAGTCGACTGTGCCACACAGCTTGGTGCCATCTGCAGACTTGCTGAGGCTGCACTGATGCCTCTGTCCATGTCACTGACCAAGATGTTAAATAGCACTGGTGCCAGCACTGACTTTCAATTCATCAAAGACCAAAGCAATCCTTTATCTTTTAAAAGTGATCACTTAGACGGTGGGAGAGTGAATAGCTCAGTCTCACACAACAGAATGCTTTCAGTAAAGGCAGCAGTTCCCTCAGGATTTGTGTACTGATACTGAGATATTCTGAGCATTTTGCTGCAGAGTAGTCACATCATTTTTCCCCTTCAGAATTAGCCTCAGAGCCACCTGGACTCGCAGAGAGGCACAGCCTTGTCATCTTGATTCAAAAGCAGACAAAACATTTCAACACTACTACATGTTTTTTTCTATCATGTTGCTTTAGGGAAGCAGTTTCAATTAGCTGCCTCAGTTTCTTGCAGAGATACAAACTTTCCTTTAATGTTTCAGAGGTGATATTCTGAGTAGCTAATACATACATGTATTATATAATACATTCCAGCATTTTACAACCATAATACAATATGGTTGTAAAATGCTGGAAGTTACTATACTAAAAGCACTAAACAGTGTCAAAGTGGTATTTACTTAGGTTAGATCATTCACTTACATTCTTTTACTGGTGGTTCTAAAACCAAAATTGGGATAGGTATCTATAAGAGTAAATAAAAAATACTATTAGAAAGCACAGCCAATTCTGCTATGGGAAGCCTGCCTCTCACATCCCAATAATCTAGCAAACACAGGACAACCTCCCTGGAGGTGTTCAAGACCAGGCTGGATGAGGTGTGGGAGTGGGAGGTGTCCCTGCCTATGGTAGGGGGTTGGAACTAGATGATCCTTGAGGTCCCTTCCAACCTTACCATTCTATGATTCTAAAATTTACTTATAGTTTTAAAATCCATGTATATCACGCTTCAGGAGTTGCAGGGGAAAGCAAATCCAGACAAAACCTTGCATAACAGACATTTCCTGACGTTGACTATAGTGCTCAAAAGGAGTTTTTAGCATGTTGCAACTGCCCTAGGTGTTTTACACAGAATCTGAAGTGCTAGGAAGAATAGTGTCTGACAAGGTAGGAGGAAATGCAGCTCTGCTCCCTAGATCTCAGTTAATTGCCCATGTTGCACAGAAACCTCTGAGAGGTAGCACTGTCACAGCTTGTAAGACGTCTGCCATCTGCAGCCTGAGTCTTTGTAGAGGCACAAATATGCCTATAGGGCAACTATCATGACTGCCTCAACATTTTTTCCATTTAGTCTTGTGTCCTCCTGCAAAAAAATATGCACAAGTATGACCTGCACACATAGGTGTGTTTGCACCTACACAGATACTTATTGGTATTAAACTTCTTAGTATTAAACACAGATTAAACTAGATAGATGAACCATCAGAAGCCAGGACCTTCAACAACAGTAACCTTCCAGTATCTGAAGGGGGCTACAGGAAGGCTGGGGAGGGACTATTGACAAGGTCTTGTAATGACAGGACAAGGGGCAATGGGTTTGAAGTGGCAGAGGGGAGATTGAAACTGGATGTTAGGAGGAAGTTGTTTGCAGTGAGGGTGGTGAGACACTGGCACAGGTTGCCCAGGGAGGTTGTGGCTGCTCCCTCCTTGGATGTGTTCACGGCCAGGCTGGATGAGGCCTTGAGTGAGCTGTGCTAGTGGGAGGTGTCCCTGCCTATGGCAGGGGGTTGGAACTAGATGATCCTTGAGGTCCCTTCCAACCTTACCATTCTATGATTCTATGAGCAGAAATACTTCATGCATAGACAAATGACTGGTAGACTAGTTGTCTGCTGCTACCTCTGTTAGTTTGATGCAATAATATAAGGTTAGGCACAAGTCACGGCTAGAGGATAACCTTAGTCTTACTTAAGCCAACTTTTAATTCACTTCTTTTCAACAGCACTTTAAATTGCATCCCCAGTTTCAATCAAGTGCATCTTGATGTAACAGGAATACAGTTGAGAGGAACTCAAGTGACAAAGTGCTAAAGAATGTTTTACATGAGAGAGTCACAGCATGAGGAGATTTGCCAAGAACTCAGCTGGCAGGATGCAAGAAAAAGCTGAGCAACTTTAATAAGATCAGAGTAAATGAAAGCAAAACAAAAAAAAACCTGAAAAGGCAGAAGAAAAGAAAGGCCAAGGTAACAGAAATCTTGTCTGACTATAAAGGCTGAAGAGATGAAAGGCAAAAGGAACTTCGTGCATTTTCTACCTCCTTGTTTTTGGGCTCAGATGCACTGGCGCATCTCTGCAAATGTCAGCAAGTCTGAAAGCAAATCAAAAGCAGCAGCTCTGATCTGGTGAGCCTGCCTTTGAAAAGGAATTCATCTACCAAGGGTGTAATATGACACACCAGGCCACCTGGATAATGAGGGGCAGCACATGAGAAGAAGAATGAATTAGATCAGTTCCTAAATGAGAAAGCTGATGGCAGAGACGGGTCCATTTTGCTGGAACATTCATTATGAATCATCTGTGCAGCAGTACTTTGGGTCTCAGCTTTGCTACTCTCTTTGCTGTATAGAAAAAGTGATGGTGGACAGGAGAATTTCAAGGAGCTAATCTCTGACTTGGAGCCACAGATGTCTAAGCTTTCTCCTCACAGTTTCCAGAAAGCTTGAAAAATACTGAGCTAAAATCTGGTTTTGTCTATTCTTTCCTAAAGTGCTTGAGAATATTGTGAAGTTAAAACAAATTGCCTAAGTGTCATGACTTGTGAACTGCATCTAAACATGTAACATTTTCTTCTAATACTCAAAGACTGTCTTAAAATTGTTACAAGTAAGCAACTTACACTCACACATAAATGTACAAACAAACATTTGTTCTGGTGAAGTTGGGGGGGAAGAGGGAAGTGAGTATGCAAACTGGCAGAAGTTTAAACAGGCTTTTGAGATTTTGTTTAAAAGATTTATTCAGCAAGTTTCCATCAGAAGTTCAAGAGAATGACAGAATGTTAGGGGCTGGAAGGGACCTTGAATCATCTGGTCCAACTCCGCTGCCAGAGCAGGATCACCTATGCCAGATCACACAGGAACACATCCAGGCAGGTTTTGTATATCTGGAGAGAGGGATACTCCACAACCCTCTGGGTTCCACTCTTCTGTCACTTTCACAGTAAAAAAATTCCTTCTCATGTTTACATGAAACTACCTATGCCTCAGCTTCCACCCATTGCTCCTTGTCACCAAGAAGAACCCAGCTCCATCTTTCTGGCACTCACCATTAAAATCTTCATAAACATTGATGAAGTCACCTCTCAGTCTCCTCTTGTCCAAGCTAAAGAGCCCAGGCTACCTCAGGCTCTACTCATAAGAGAGATATTCCATCTCTTAATCATCTTTGTGGCTCTGCACTGGACTTCCTCAAGCAGTTTCATGTCCCTCTTGAACTGAGGGCCCAGAACTAAACACAATACTCCAGATATGGCCTCACCAGGGCAGAGTAGAGGGGTAGGAGAACCTCTGAAGACCTACTAGCCACAGCCCTTCTAATATCCCCCAGAATGGCATTGTCCCTCCTGGCCACAAGAGCACATTGCTGACTCATGGTCAACCTCCCATCAACTAGGACCCCCAGATCCTTTTTCCATTCACTGCCTTCCAACAGGTCAGTCCCAAACCTGTTTCCCAGGTGCAAGACTCTACACTTGCCCTTGTTGAATTTCATTCAGTTTCTTCCTGACCAGCCCTCCAGCCTGTCCAGGTCTCTCTGAATGGCAGCACAGCCTTCTGCTCTGGCAACCACTCCACCCACTTTGGCATCATCAGCAAACTTGCTGACAGTGCACTCTGTGCCCTCATCCAGGTCACTGGTGAATATATTGAACAGAACTGGTCCCAGTGCTGACCCCTGTGGGACCCCACTTGTTACAATCTTCCAACTAGACTCCATCCCATTGACCACAACTCTCTGACTTCTTTCCTTCAACCAGTTCCAAATCCACCTCACTCCCTGATCATGCAGACCACACTGCCTCAGTTTAGCCAGAAGGATGCTGTGGGAGACAGTGTCAAATGCTTTACTGAAATCAAGACAAACCAAAGCCACTGCTCTACCATCATCAACCCACCTGGTGATGTCCTCATCAAAGCCTATCAGGTTGGTCAAACATGACTGCCCCTTGGTGAAACCACGCTGGCTGCTCCTCTGTCACCAAGGCACCCTCCTCATTCAGCAGAGGGCAAACATTGCCTCTGATGTTAGCTTTCCCTGCAGTGTATTTGGAGAAGCCCTTTTTGTTATCCTTGACCTCCCTTGCAAGGTTGAGTTCCAGCAAGGCCTCAGCCTCCCTAGTTGCCTCCCTACACCCTCTATGACAACTCTGTAGTGCTCCTGGGTGGCCAGTCCCTCCTTCCATCGTTGTAGACTCTCTTCTTCCACTTAAGATTGCTTAGCAGTTCCTCACTTAACCATGCAGGTCTCCTGGTTGCCCTTCTCAATTTCCCACTTACTGGGATGCACGGATCTTGAGCTTGGAAGAAGAGGTCTTTAAATGTTAACCAACTATCCTGGGCCCCTCTGCCTTCTAGTACCCTGTCCCATGAGATCCCCCTCAGCAATTGCTTGAAAAGGCCAAGGTTTGCCCTCCTGAAATCCAGGGTTGTAGTGCTGCTTGATATCCTGTTCCTACTAGAGAAGATCTTGAACTCCACCATCTCGTGGCCGCTAAGACCAAGGCTGCCCTCAGCCTTCACAGAAATTTGGATAAGTGTAATTCATAATGACTAAAACTGCTTAGAAAAGGAAGCAGGAAACCATTAGAAAAGAAATAACCATGGATCTTCTTCACTTACATTTCAACAACTTATTAATTGTACATCTCTACTGTGAAAAAAAAAAAGTAGGTTGGAAGTGTAAGCAAGAACAACTTGTTAACTTGCAAGAAATATAGAACTAATCCTGTAATGCTATTGCTGCTGTTTTGGTGATTGAACTGTAGTTTACTTCCACAGATATTCATGTAACTACATTTACTGTGCAAGTGAATTTTTTTGCTTGCTGCTCTTACATTCAGAGAGGCAAATTTATATTTACCCATCTGAACACACAGACCATTCAAAGTGCTGAAGGCATTCAAAAGCACTGTCTGGTTTAATTTAATCAACTGAACTAAAAGAGATAACAGCACAGCAATTTTAAATATTTTATATTACAAATACATTTGGTGAATTAATTTAGAAACTGGCTATTACTGTGTTTGCCATTAAAACATGTTCTTGGCTAATCACAACTTACAATGATAACACTCAAGACCCCACCTGGAGTCCTGTGTGCAGTTCTGGAGCCCCCAGCACAGCAAGGACATGGAACTGTTGGAGTTGGTCCAGAGGAGGCCACCAAGATGATCAGGGCGTTGCAGAAGCTCTGCTATGAGGACAGGCTGAGAGAGTTGGGGCTCTGCAGACTGGAGAAGAGAAGGCTTCCAGGAGACCTTAGAGTAGCCTTCCAGTATCTGAAGGGGGCTACAGGAAGGCTGGGGAGGGACTATTGACAAGGTCTTGCAATGACAGGACAGGGGGCAATGGGTTTGAACTGGCAGAGGGGAGATTGAAATTGGATGTTAGGAGGAAGTTGTTTGCAGTGAGGGTGGTGAGACACTGGCACAGGTTGCCCAGGGAGGTTGTGGCTGCTCCCTCCCTGGAGGTGTTGAAGGCCATTTTGGAGGAGGCCTTGAGTGATCTGTACTAGTGGGAGGTGTCCCTGCCTATGGCAGGGAGTTGGAACTAGATGATCCTTGAGGTTCCTTCCAACCTTACCATTCTATGATTCTATGAGGACAGGTTGAGTCAGGTAATGATTAAGCACAAGCATTACATTTTCACCTCTGCTTAGGCTACCTCTGTTGTTTCACTGTCTCCAGAGAATTAACTTCTTTCCCCATATAATTCTGTATTATTCTTCTATGCCATTCAGAGGTACAAATGGAAATACTGGGGGGAAAAAAAACATACTTGAAAACAAAGTCATGAATGAGGCTATTTCTGTTCTGTTTCAAAGCCATTCAAGAATGGGGAAAAAAAGCTCAGAGGAAAGCCTCCTCTAATGAGATTTCTCCTCCAAAGATTTTGGATACACTTGGCTGCATATTTAAACCCTGCAAAGTTTATCTGATGAGAAATGAATTTCTGGGCAATCCCCTTATGGTCATGGGTCCAAGTCATGACCTGGAAGGTCATCTTGTGCTAGAAGTGGCAAAGCAATGAAACTCGTAGCTTTATCAGAATTAAAAGGTTGAAGCTGAATCAGAAGAAACATAAAATAATTAAGTGGAGCCCTGTAACTTTTCTAGGGTGGTTGGTATCACATTTCTCATGCTATTGCAAGCCATTTCTACAAAAGCAATAGACACGTTAAAAATGAAGCAGTGATCTCTCTTTCATCTGGACACATCCACATCGATGCTGCCTTTCATTGGAGCATGAAAAATCAGGTGGCAACAGAATGACAGAGAGATCTTCATTTTACTGATCCAGTGCAAATTCATGGAAATACAGTTTTGCAGAAAGGAAAAAGAGGATTTTCTGGCTGACAGCTTTTAAGTGCAGCTGCTTTCTGGGCTTCAGAGAACTGTACATTTTACTGTCGCTTTGGTGTGCTGCCACATTAGTCATTTAGATCTCTGTTCAAGACTGTAAACATTTGTGAATGAAACAGACTAGGAATACAGTGCCTGAACCCATTTTCTTCCCTGTCTCAGAAGTGGAATAAGTTACAACACAAGTGCAACCTGTTAACCAAAGTCCCTGTAATATCATGAAGATGTGCATCTCATACACAGCTCAGAAGTGTGCCCTCATTCTGGTCCAGAAGCTTCACCTGAAAATACCTGCAGAAAGCTCAGATGATCATAGTGATTTTAAGAAAATTTGACATCCAACTTAGGTTTTACAGGATCATCATCACTCAAGCACAATTTTGTCCAATAAATAAGGGGTGCTAAGAGTGAAGGAGATTTCTCCATCACTTCTTTTCTTTTCTGAATAGCAGCAAAGAAACACACAGCAGCATCTGTACACTGTGAGGCTGATCTGCACTTTCCACAGAGGCAAGTATGGTTACTTAGTCATTGAGAAGGAAGGGTCCCATCTCTTATCACACTTTTTGTAACATTTTAGTTACTATATTGTATTGTCAGGTTTGTTTTTTTTTTTTAAAGGCAACAATGAAAATCACTGCAATTCTGGTCCTTAAAATTCTAGGTCCAGGTAAAGTGATTTTAAGACTTCATTCCATCGCTGCTCTCTTATTGAAATTAATGGCAAGAAACAAGGGCAGAATTTGCTTCATTGCTTGCAAAACCCAAGGGCTTTCTGCAAAGAAAGGGAGGGTTATGCCAAAGCATAAAAGAAATTAAAGAGACAGTACTTTTTGTCTCTTCTGTGTACTTGCAACATTCTTTCCATGTACATACACTCCCTTTGCTGCCTAAAGCAACCCTTTCGGTTATCCTCAACTTCACCTTCCTGAACAGCATCCTGTTTTCTGAGCCATTAGAAACAACCACTTACCCAGAGCCACTACCACAGACAGTAAAAATATGGATAGCAGTGCCAGCAGTCCTTCATTTCTGCAGTAGAGAGGGTCAAAGACAACAAATGAAAGGAAGAACTGCAAGTCCTGATGTAGAACATCAGTAAACCTTAAGGAATCATGTAAAAGCAAAGCAAGAATGACTGGACTGGAGCCTCTATCTCTGGAGGTATTCAAAACTCACCTGGACATGTTCCTGTGTGATTTACTCTAGGTGATCCTGTTCTAGCAGGGAGATTGGGCTAGATGATGTCCAAAGGTCCCTTTCCACTCCTACCATTCTGTAATTCTCTGAAGTGGTTCTTTGCCTATGTTCTTTGCTATACTGGGTCTGTACAATGAGCACCATCACTCAGCAGCTGCTCAGGAATCTTGAGTAATTTTCAAATACTAAGTATCAAGTATGCCAACAATTATGGCCTCCCATTCTCAAAATTCCATCTAAAAGGAGATAAGAGTTTCCCATCATAGATCTTGAGAAAAGCTGAATGCCTGTAACCTTCAGAAATCAGCTCCTAGAGCTTTTCAATCAACATTTTCATTAGCCCAGCAACAACAGATTCTTCTCCAACATAGAGCCTCAGTTTAGGCTGCACATTAGGAAGAAATTCTTCATGGGAAGAGTGATCACCCATTGGAATAGGCTGCCGGGGGAGGTGGTGGAGTCCCCATTCCTGGAGGTGTTTAAAAGGAGGCTGGATGAGGCACTTAGTGCCATGGTTTAATTAATTAGAAGGGTTAGGTGATAGGTTGGACTCAATGACCCTGGAGGTCTCTTCCAACCTGGTTAATTCTGTGATTCTATGATTTTCAGGTGGCTGCAATACTCCTGAAGACCCTGTGAACAACAAATAACTTCAAATAAAGAACAATGCTCTATGTATGTGCCTGCTACAAGTACTGCCAGATACTTCTCACAATCAGGTTTCTCAACACCCTCCTCATTTTTCCATTCAAAAAAAAAAAAAAACCAAACCTCTATATGTCATTACAAAAAGTGATTACTGAAATCCATAAAGCTTGAGAAATTGGTTATCTCCAGCAGTTAACAGACATGACTCTATGAATGCAGGTTAATGTGCTAATAAATTGACCAGCTCTGAGAAAATATGCTGTGTTTAATGAATGATGTCAGGAAGACAGAGTGCCCAGAAACCTGCTGGCACTGCTCTCCATATTTTTGCTGTCTGTGGTAGTGGCTCTGGGTAAGTGGTTGCTTCTAATGGCACACTGCTGTCAGAGCCATCATCCCATGTAACAACAGAACTGGAATGGTGGTGAGCTAAATAAAAACAGGAGCTCCAACACAGAAGTTGACTCTGTAACAACCTGTTTCTCACCATGGGTTGAAGTGTCTTATACAATCCCCCCTGCCCATAAGATTTGCTAGTTTAACAGAAGAGGGAACTTCTTCACAAGTCCAGCAACTCCTATATAGGAAGCCAGAACAGGATCAAAGTCTTTGGGGCTCTATCTTCTGTTTAGCTAAGCTTCTAGATTTAGACTAGATGTTAGGAGGAGGTTCTTCACAGTGAGGGTGGTGAGGCCCTGGTACAGGTTGCCCAGGGAGGTTGGGGAGCACAGAAGCACCCAACGTGATCTTTGATGTTCAAAGGTGTTCAAGGCCAGGTTGGAGGAGGCCTTGAGTGAGCTGTACTAGTGGGAGGTGTCCCTGCCTATGGTAGGGGTTTGGAACTAGATGATCTTTGAGGTCACTTCCAACCTTACCATTCTATGATTCTGAAAGTGTGAAACCATAATATAGAGGCCCAAATTACAAGAGAAAGGAGGAACAGACAAGTATTTATGTTAAAATTGCCCAATCATTCTCATATCCCCCAAAGACGTTTCCTGCCCACCTTGCCTCCAAAAACTAACAAAATGTGCTTTGATAAAATTCCATTATTTTTATTCTTTCTCCTTCTGCCACATTTTTCTTGCACTCCTATTTGCAACTGAATGCAACAGGTTGAATAGCATTCAGACTTTCCATTGTTGTTTTATGATTTCTCTCTACTCCTTCTGACAGTACAGCTCTTCAGAGGCTGAAGTCTTAAAATGTCACTGAGAAAGAAAAAGAAAGTATAATAAACAAAAGGGAAATCAGCCTGTGATTTGCTTCCACTGGTAAAAAAAACAGGAAAAGGGGACAACAGGGAAGAAAGTAAAATCATAGAATCATGGAATGGTAAGGTTGGAAGGGACCTCAAAGATCATCAAGTTCCAACCCCCTGCCATAGGCAGGGACACCTCCCACTAGTTAAATTAATCACATAATGTTACATCTCTAGCTTTACAGACTAGATGGAAGGCATGGATCAGAATGGACAGTTTTGCAAACATACTTTAAATACTGATGTCAGCTTTTGATATTGCAAAGACAGCAGAGAGTGTAGACACAGTCAGTTGCAAGGTAGGGTTCCCATTTACCATCCTGCTTGCAACCATTCGGGAAACTAACTCATCTTTCACAGCAATTCACTGGATTCCAAGAAACAATATAGAATTTCTTTTACAAGATGTTTATCAATAAATGTGCAGGGGTATATAATGGAAACATGGTTATGAACAGGAAAAAAAAATTAATTCAAGTTAAAAAAAAAATCTAATCAACATAATTACACCCTTAAAATAAACAAGCCAATACTTCCCAGCTTAATTCCAAAAAGTATCAGTTTTAAACTACTTAATGTATACTTAATTTATTTAGGTTTTAGTATCAAGGGTTTCCTTAGCATGAGGGTTTCCTTAGCATGAGGGTTTCCTTAGCATGAGGGTTTCCTTAGCATGAGGGTTTCCTTAGCATGAGGGTTTCCTTAGCATGAGGGTTTCCTTAGCATGAGGGTTTCCTTAGCATCAGGGTTTCCTTAGCATCAGGGGCTCCTTAGCATCAGGGGCTCCTTAGCATCAGGGGTTCCTTAGCATCAGGGGTTCCTTAGCATCAGGGGTTCCTTAGCATCAGGGGTTCCTTAGCATCAGGGGTTCCTTAGCATTTAGTATTTTATTTAATTTATACTACTTAATTTATATATGTCCCTGCCTATGGTATAGGGTTGGAACTAGATGATCTTTGAGGTATCTTCCAACCTTACCATTCTATGAATTTTGGAGACACTGCTAATAAATCTTAACATTCCCCAACAAGTAGCTTGCAATTTCATTTTCATTAAGCTGTTATGAAGTCCCATGCTTTGTACGTTAATTAAATCCAGGCATCAATAGCAAATCCTCTAAAGTAAGACTTGGAAGTCTCAACAATACATTAACAATAAGTAAATAACATTCTGTTGCCTTAAAAGAAGACAAACCAAAAGCAGAGAGAACTGAGAGCTAGAGGGAATTCCTGTATACCTGTCTCCCTTACAGAGATTGTTTTTCAATGTTTTATAATGCCTGCTGCATTTTGAATGTGTTTCACGCCAGCAAATCTCCTCTTTGTCTCACTGTTAAGGGTTGGGAGCTGAGGTGCCTTCTTTGAGCAAAGAGTTTGTAAAAGAACCTTTCCCATGAGGCTGAGATGAAATAAAAGATAGGGAGGGATGAGAGAGAATTACCAGACAGAACAGCTGCCTCTAAGGGCTTAGGGGAACAAATTCATTGCTGTTACAGGAGACAGACTCTGATGCCAGGTACTCGCCTCCCCATGCCGACAGATCTTGCTCCTGTTGTGCCAGGAGTCAGCGACAAAACTCTGACTGCAGTGGCAAAGCTACATGTCAGGGTTTAGGCATGTACATGTGCATGTGAAAGACTAATAGATGGATCAGCCCTGAGGAAAAGGACCTGGGGTCTGGGGCGATGAAAAGCTCAACATGAGCCTGCAGTGTGAGTGCAGCCCAGACAGCAACTGTGTGCTGGGTTGCAGCAAGAGCAGTGTGGGCAGCAGGGCAAGGGAGGGGATTCTGTCCCTATGCTCTGCTCTCCTCAGACCCCACCTGGAGTCCTGTGTACAGTTCTGGAGCCCCCAGCACATGAAGGACATGGAACTGTTGGAGTAGGTCCAGAGGAGGCCACAAAGATGCTGAGAGGTTTGCAGCAGCTCTCCTATGAGGACAGGCTGAGAGAGTTGGGGCTCTGCAGCCTGGAGAAGAGAAGGCTTCCAGGAGACCTTAGAGTAGCCTTCCAGTATCTGAAGGGGGCTACAGGAAGGCTGGGGAGGGACTATTGACAAGGTCTTGCAATGACAGGACAAGGGGCAATGGGTTTGAACTGGCAGAGGGGAGATTTAGACTGGATGTTAGGAGGAAGTTCTTTACAGTGAGGGTGGTGAGGCACTGGCACAGGTTGCCCAGGGAGGTTGTGGCTGCTCCCTCCCTGGAGGTGTTCAAGACCAGGTTGGATGAGCCCTTGAGTGAGCTGTACTAGTGGGAGGTGTCCCTGCCTATGGCAGGGGGTTGGAACTAGATGATCTTTGAGGTCCCTTCCTACCTCAAAGAGGACACCCTCCTCTGCTGCTCTTGTAATACATTAATAGGTCTTATTATCTGTATTAGCATAACCTCGAGGGATGTCAATCCTGGAAATTCTTATCATTTAAAAACTCAAAGTAGGAAAAAAGCAAGGGAAAAAAACTGTCTAATGTCATATTTTAGAGCTCAGTTAATGCCATAAGATTCCCAGTAGCACCACTGGCATTCATTCATCCACTTCTTAGCAGCCAAATTAGCCATGCTAATCTTAGAAATATAAAATAAAAGGCTGAAGAAATCATTCAAGCTCACATAAGAAGTTGCAGAGGTAGCAGTAAATAAATCCCACTTGAGTAAGAACTGATCTTTAGGTGTTTGAGAAATAACCTCTCTCTCAGGTACAGCTCAGCTTCCACATTTATTAGGGTGTGCCAGTGAGACCTAAATACTGAGTAACTCATCAGGCATACTATGATTACACATCCCAATGAGAGACGGTGCTGTATATTCGAGTAACAGATAATGCTAAAACACTGAGCCCAGAAATGAGGCAACAAAAAAAGCCAAACCTACCCCCCCCCCAAAAAAAAAACCCACACACAACACAAACAAAAAAACAAGGAAAAAAAAAAAAGAAAAAGAAAAATCCATGCAAAACCAAAATGTTGCCAGTTTAGTTTATTTTGTAACATAAGAATGCTGAAAAGTCTGTGTAATCTAACAGTCAGAACAGTTTGCTATTCATTTATGTAACCAAAACCAGACTGTGTAAGTGTCGTGGTAGGCCTAAGCAGGCCAAAACAGGCTTATCCGTGTCCTGGTTTGCCCACACAGGTTTTTCTGGTCTCCCTCCCTCTGTTTTGGGGAGAAGCAACCATGGGAAATTGGACAAAGAATCTGGAGCCACTGAGTCTAAGGACCCAGGTCCTTTGCAGGCAGTGGTAAACAAAGTACACAGGCGCAGCTTGTGCATGCCTTGTGCAAGGCTGTGTTCTGCCCTAAAAAGGGTAAAGCAACCTATGGCTTCACCTGATATGGTCAGGCTTGGCTAACTGCCATTCTGATTGGCTATTCTGTGTCCAAAGGCACATCAGTCTTGGGTTGTATGGATAAAAGGAGATGAGCAAGGAGCACAACATGTGCTCTGCCCTTGTATTCATGTGTGCTGCTGCCTCATTGCATCCTGAGCTTTGTGGAACTCCACTACCAGGTATAAGCTCTAAATGCCTACAGGTCTCAGCCTGCACAGCCAATATGACATTGTGCTGAGACTGCACACGGCATTGCATCCTGCCTGCCCCTCTGCAAGGCTGCTGCTGAATGGGGAGTCAAGATGGAACCAGGTCAGAGACTGTGCCACTCTCCATCTGCCTCAGAAAAGAGCCTGGGAAAACTCCAAAGCCTCTAACGGTTTTGAGACCACTGACAGCAACCCCTCCCTTTGGGTACTGTCAGATCAATCTATGATTCTATGATCACATTCCGTGAGCAAAGACTTAAAGCCTCTTGCAGTTCACCACTGCCTTCTGCCATAAGCAGAAAGGAGCTTCCTACATCCATCTAGTGGATAAGCAGGACAACGAACCACAAGCTGTGTAATGACAGCTAAAACCTCTTCCAGTAAAAATGTTTGCATTTGCTGCTTACCTCTTGCAGTGTTCCAGTTTTGCCTGTTCCCTGTGTGTATGAATTTCCAAACCATGCATTTTGAATCTTGTAAAGAAGTTTTCTGGGCAGATTTAATGTTAATAAACAATTTTCATAGTTATTAAGAACCTCTGGCTGGATATCAAAATTAATATCCATTATTAATTTTGCATCATTTGTAGCTGTAAGTCAGTCATCCAGGGTCTTCTGAACAGGGCTGGCATACAATGCTCTTAATGCATTGCTTTGTAGTCATTGCTAACCTCCTCTCAAACATAAATAGTCCACATGAAAGAATCATTTCTTATTTCACGTGTATCAAATCCGTAATGAAATGAGTTCTAGTCCTCCCTCAGATAACCCTGAATTCTGTCTCTGCCCTAGTACTCCTGACAAGAATCTGGGCTCATAGAACTGGTCCTGGAGAAAAACAAGCACCCAGGAATGATTAGAGAGAAGAAAATTATAAAGTAAATGGAGTTCTGCTACTATATCTTCTTCGGGTTGACTTCTCATAACTCAGCAACAACACAAAGGCCAGGGACATCAACAGCATAGCTGAGGTCCAACCCTACTGCAGAATGTGAAGGGCAACAACCTTCCATGTGAACTGGTTAAGCACAGCACAGAGAACTTGCCAAGACAACAGATTTTATTTGCATGCATATAAGTGTCTCCAAATAAAGAATATAGTTTCTCAGCAAATAGTTAATAATCCACTGAAACAGGTTTTTAAGAGAAACAAACAGGGCAGAGACCTCACGCCAGCATCTACCTACAGGTTGTAGTCATCTATTAAAACCTATGACCTGGAGGTCAAAGCTGTAAACAAGGACACCCCAAGCTGCTCTCTGAAACAGCTGCCCTGTCTCCAGCTAACTAGTTCCCAAATGGCAGTCAGCAGATGATCCTGAAGATCAACTAGCCTAGGCCTCTGCTGTCGTATTATTGTCTCATCTCTTTTAGTCATTTAAAGGAAGTCATGACTTCAGCTTTAAGCCCTTCTCACATCTTAAAAACTCTGATGCTACTCAGCTCACTTCAAACCAATTAGGGGAAGTGCAGAGGTCTCTCTGCATGTTATGGAACATGTGCAATGGAAAAGCATACATTTGAAGAACACACTTCAAATAGGTACAGAGCTTCAGCTGGAAACATTTCCTCACACGTGCTGCAGGGGAAAGATTTTACGTTCTTGCAGAGATCTTTTAGGCTTAATGATTATACATCCCCGAGTCTTGGAGAAGCAAAATGCTGATGATCACCCAATTTGCTGTCTACTGCTTTTGTGAAAGGCAGCTCCTTTGCAGTTCTCCCAGGCAGATACTAGGAGCCCCACACAGAGCTGGGTGTTACTGACACACGGACACTCACATCTAGTTTACAACAGGCAGCAAGTCCCAGTTGCCAGTGACCACAAAGATCACAATCCCTGCTCCTAACATTGGAACAGGGTTCTGAGATCAGAGTATCTGCTGTACATCCAGGTTGCAAAAGGCACAGGATGGAGCAGAATTTGCAGGAATGCTCTTCTCTGACTGCTAGCTATTCTTGGTGGAGGAAAAGCCAAAACACAAAGGTGAGCATATGAACACATGGAAACGAAAGCTAACTGCAGCAGAGTCCCTGCTCACCGTTCAACATGCCACTGCTCTAGGCTTAAAGAGAATATACAGATTCTCACATTAATACACTTGATGTTTAATGTTAGCATAGGAATGGAGTGCTGCTCTTCAGAAGTGTCTGATGGTTTTAGCCTGCTTTCACCTTTCAGCTATCTGTTTTCATGGTTTCATATTTCTGAATTAAGTTTCAGGAGCTTCAGTCATCTGTTTAACTTGTATTTTGTTTTGTTCTGAATGCAAGTGAATTTTTAGGCATTAATCCTGCCTGCTTATTCTATGCATATGTTTCTTCATTCAGTCTGAGTGTTATATAATGAGGGTGTTGGCAGTTGGGGTTTTTTTAATTTAGCATCATTAGGTTTTTATGATTTCTCCAAGTTTGACATAGCAAAGCATTCACCCTGATATTAAAAGGCATGAAACAATATCCACCAATTAATACTGGGTGCAGAAGTGACAATGTAGAGACCATGAAATAAATCTAATGAAAGGAATGTATTCTTCCAGGGCTAACTTTTTAAATCTTATTATTGCCTTCTAGATGAAGAAAAATGTTTCTGGCCCTTTCCAACACCACATTTCCTGCTAAAGTACACACGTGCACTATATTCACATACCCAAGTTCACTGAAAAAAAAAAAAAAACAAACAATCAATTTGGGGAAAACCAAACCAAACCAAACACAATTTTATTTGATTTTTTCCCCAAAAAAAATCACCAGGTACTCCCTGGAGAAACAATCAACTCATGACAACAATAAAAGAAAAATAGTAGTTATCAAAGCAACAACTACTCACTAAAGGCAGCTTTAAGGTCTGCACACCTTTGCTCCACAACAGCTTGAGACAGGGTTGCTCCCTGGAGCTTTATACACTGAAGGGTTATTACAGAGTTGTGTAGGACTGGATTCACTGACCTTGACAATTGATTTCTATTCTATGCATCTGTTTCCTTTTGCAGGGTTCATAAGGAACAAACTGAATTAGGGTTTTATGATGACAGGATGTGGGGCAATGGGTTTAAACTGGCAGAGGGGAGATTTAGACTGGATGTTAGGAAGAAGTTCTTTGCAGTGAGGGTGGTGAGACACTGGCACAGGTTGCCCAGGGAGGTTGTGGTTGCTCCCTCCCTGGAGGTGTTCAAGGCCAGGTTGGAGGAGGCCTTGAGTGACCTGTGCTAGTGGGAGGTGTCCCTGCCTGTGGAAGGGGGTTGGAACTAGATGATCTTTGAGGTCCCTTCCAACCTTACCATTCTATGATAATATTTATTATGATTGCATAGAAGATTATTCTGAAAAAAGGTTAGTAGAAAGTTTATCATGTCTGCCCTCAGATTAAAGATGTTTGTGCTAATTTACCTACGTACCACCAGCATAATTTATTGTGTACTTCTCATTAAACTTCATAACCAGGGTCAGGGTTAATACAAAGCAAACATGTAATAGAAAACCTAAGATTTGTTTTGGTGGGTATTTTTTAATGTTGGAATGCTTTATTTATCACATTCCAGTATCTCATAAATTATTGTATACACTGTGCTGTAAACCCTAAAGCAAATTTCAGCTATTATAAAGAGAATACAGAACCCCAACCCATCCATATATATTTATCATAAAAATCTCCCAGCCACTTTCTAATCTGTTTTAATTACAAACTTTTATTCAAGGAACAAATGGTTTGTGGGTTGTGCAATAAAATACACAGAAATCTCATTTCCCCCTAGACTGGCTGAGCTTTTCAAACATTTGCCAGCAGGTTAAAAAATGCTTAGTATTAAAGCAATTAGAAATAAAGCCACAAATGGTCCAGCCTCCTAAGTGTTTTTTGCATGGACAATTGTGCTTCCATGTTCCTGTGTCCTCCCTGTTTTGCACTCTCACTCCTGAAATGCTTTGCTCTCAATACTCATAATGTGTTAAGGTCTTCCAGACAATAATATGCATTTCCATAGAGACCCTATCAACTAGATTAAGCTGTTTGCTTCTCTTCAGTGATTCTTACTGTCACAGTCATTTCAGATGGGACTTGGAAAATTATCCAAATCATAGAATCAGTAAGGCTGAAAAAGACCTTTAAGATAATCACCTCCAACTGTAACCCAACTACCATAAGGACTAAACCATATCTAGAAGTGCTGTATCTACATGTTTCTAGAACATCTCCAGGGATGGCAACTTCAACACCTTACTGGGCAGCCCCTTCCCACTCATAGAATGATAAGGTTGGAAGGGACCTCAAGGATCATCTAGTTCCAACCCCCTGCCATAGGCAGGGACACCTCCCACTAGTACAGATCACTCAAGGCCTCCTCCAACCTGGCCTTGAACACCTCCAGGGAGGGAGCAGCCACAACCTCCCTGGGCAACCTGTGCCAGTGTCTCACCACCCTCACTGCAAACAACTTCCTCCTAACATCCAATTTCAATCTCCCCTCTGCCAGTTTAAACCCACTGCCCCTTGTCTTGTCAGTACAAGACCTTGTCAATAGTCCTTCCCCAGCCTTCCTGTAGCCCCCTTCAGATATTGGAAGGCTACTACAAGGTCTCCTCAAAGCTTCTCCTCTCCAGGCTGCAGAGCCCCAACTCTTCCCCTACTCCTTACCATTCTCTCAGTAAAGAAGTTTTTCCTAGTATCAAATCTAAACCTCCCCTGGCACAACTTACACCCATTTCCTCTTGTCCTACCACTAGTTAATTGGGAGAAGAGACAACATCAGCCTCACTACAATCTTCTTTCAGGTAGTTGTAGAGAGCAGTAAGATCTCCCCTTAGCCTTCTCATCTCCAGACTAAAGAACCCCAGGTCCCTCAGCTGCTCCTTGTATGACATGCCCTCCAAACCCCTCACCAGCCTCACTGCTCTTTTCTGGACACATTCAAGGTCCTCAATGTCTTTCCAAAGCCCCTGAAAGGTGCTTCTATTAAACTGTAACAGGAAATCACAGATAGAAACAAATCCCAGGTCTCCACTTGGGCTGCCCTGGTCTGCATTTCTTCCCAACTTTAGCTGTGAGCCTGCCTGCCCAGGGTTGCTCACATGACTTAAGCACAGGATACAGCAGTACAAATGGATGCCTCATGATGAGTGCTGCTTTGGGTTTTTCTGCTTTTTGGTTTTTAAAAATTTAAGTTCCAAAGAGAAGGACTTCTTTTAGATATAACACCATAATGCAAACAACTGCTAAGAAATCTTAGGAAGCTATTCCCTTAACATGACCATCCCATCCTATCTAGCATGTTTTTCACAATTTCCCTGTTACAGAACAATACAAATTCTACTGACAAGTTGCATTTAACCTTAATGTACTACTTCTATGAGCCAAACTCCTACCATTATGTCAGGCTACTAAACACAGAGCAATTTTATAACTGGAGAAACAGGAGCACTGAAAAGCAATGCAGCCCATCACAAAGCAGGATGCTGCTAGAAAGACTGGAATCTTCCTTGTTTCTTCACTCCATCCTCCTGCACTATGATAAGTAAAACATAAGAAAACAGGAAGAATTTCATCTTGTTTCAGTCATGTCTCAAGAACACAGGAAATGGGAAAGTCACACATGAGGCAGTGTAGAAACTTGCATCTGACAAGGCTAATTTCAGGTATCAAGCACCACAAATCAAAATGCTCCCATACATCCAAGTCTTCTATTCAAACTCGTTGCTTTGTTGTTAGAAATTTATGTATAATTAATTACTTGTCGTGGCAGGCCTCAATAGGCTTGTAAACATGCTGGATTGCCCAGACATGGTTTTTTGCTCTCCCTCTCTCTGTTTTGGGGACAAGCAATCACAGGAAAGAGGACGAAGAACCCCTGGCTTGCCCAGACTTGTTTCGCTCCTGTTTCCATCCTGTGATGAACAAGGAGCATACACTTGGCTTGTGCCTGCCTCACTCAAGGCCTATGTTTTTCCCAAATCTGGGTAAAGCAAGTCTATGGCTTCACCTAATGTGGTCAAGGTTAGATAACTGTCATTCAGATTGGCTATTCTGTGTCCAAAGGCACATTAGTCTCAGGCTGTATTGATAAAAAGAGATGAGCAGGGAACACGACCTGCTGCGCTGCTGTATTCGTGCTTGCCTCCTGCTGTTCCTGCCATTGTTCCTGCCTTACTGTGCTCTCTCTGCTTCTGGATGTATTCTGCCTCACTGCCTTCGTGCATCCTGCCAGGCATTATGCCACAGCATTATGCTATGCTAAGCTATAAGCTAGCTCTGCCACAAAGTAACAAACCCTAATACTCTGGGTCTGTCTGCCTGGAAAACGACTGCTTGCAGTTCACCAGGAACAGGCTCCAAGTGTCTCCAAGCAATAGGCCTGCACAGCCAGCAGGACATCGTGCCAAGAATGCACACTGCAAGACACCTGCCTACACCTGCCAAGACGAGGAGCCCTAGAAGAGATTGTCCAAAGGAGCCAGGAAAAGGTCAGAGATTATCTGCCTCCTTTTCCCCATCACCTTGTGATGTCAACTTGCTAGAGGGCAGGGATCCATCCAGAGGGACCTGGACAGGTTGCAGAGCTGTGCCCAGGCCAACCTCATGACATTCAACAAGGCCAAGTGTAAGGTCCTGCACCTGGCTAGCCACAATTTCAAGCACAACTCCAGGCTGGGTGTTGAATGGTTGAGAGCAGCCCTGAGGAAAAGGCTCTGGGGGTCTGGGGTGATGAAAAGCTCAACATGAGCCTGCAGTGTGAGTGCAGCCCAGACAGCAACTG
>VWZE01023494.1:2369-19370 GCA_013396675.1 Eubucco bourcierii | reverse complement strand
ATTTCAGTTGTGCCTCTGTTGGAGCTGACTTGTTGGCGGAATGAGTAAAGTAAAGGATTAAAATTTCCCCTTAATAGATGAAAGAACCCAAACACAGTACACAAAGTGGAACTACACAAGGTCCGCCCTGTGCTAGTACTCGTGAGAATTATTTTAGGATTTTGAATGGTTCCAAATTATTTTTTTTATTATTATTTTTAAAGGGGCAAATATTTTAGCAGTTTGCTAGCACACAGTTAGAAAGAGGGAGGCCAAATGTCACTTGTTCCCTAATGTTGGGGAGTTTTTTGCCTCTCTTGTCAGAAGAGGATATTGATGTTCTGTGGGACTCCTCAGCCACTGTCTATGAAAATCTCTGTTGCTCTCCCAATTTTCTTGCTGTCTCCTGTAGGTTATTATAACAGAAATCCTCTATTTTTGTTTGGGAAAAAAAAAAAAAAAAGGCATATCCAGGGTTATTCAGCTGTAGGATTGCACAAGAAAGGCAATACAGGTGATGCAGATCAAAGATAGGATCAAGAGTAGGAATGTTCAGGTAATTGATATGTATCTCCTGCGGTACCAATAGCTGGAGGATCTCAGGAATCACTGCACAGTAAGGCATCTGTGCTGCTCCTGAGGTGGGCAGGAGCTTGTGCTTTGGGAGAAAGAAGAGAAAAACAAATGGCTGTTCTTCCAGTTAATTCAACAGAAGTGGGGAAAATTTCTGAGTATAACCATAGAATCATAGGTTTAGTTTGCAAGGGACCTCAAAGCTCATCCAGTTCCACACCTCCACCAAAGGCAGGGACACCTCCCAGTGGAACAGGTTGCTCAAGACCTCATCCAATCTAGCCTTGAACACCTTCAGGGAAGGAACAACCACAACCTCCCTGGGCAACCTGTGTCAGTGTTTCACCACCACTACTGTAAAGAACTTCTTAATATCTAGTTTAAATCTCCTTCTTCCAATTTAAACCCATTATTCCTCATCGTGTCATTACAAGATGTTACAGCTTGAGCTTCTAGGGGATGGGGAGGTGGTCTGGAACCTGACTCCTGGTCCCCCTTGGCTCCTCCTAGGAGGTGGTCTAGAACCTGATCCCAGGTGCAAAGTTTAGCCCACTCCCACTTCCTGTTTGCAGCACTATAAAAGCAGAACAACTTCATGTTTCACTCTCTCTGCCCTGCTTTGCCTGATGAGCAACACCCTCCCTGCTCTCTGCTACAACTTTGCCATGTGGCCAGCCAAACACATGGTGGACCAACTACCTCCTCAGTCTATCTCTATCCATCGTCATCAATCTGGTTTTGCATATATTTTTGGTACCTGTGCCACTGTCCTTACACCTTTGTAAACCCCCTTAACCTTAACTTATTGTTAAAGTTATTTTTAACTTACAAAATTAGTCCTAGATTGGTTTCTGTAGGTGTTTTACCCCTTCCCACTCTCTCTACCTATTTTTATTTTTTCTTTTCAAAGGAGAGAGGGGGATGCATCCTATATGAAATATTTGTTCTGTTGGGTTTTTGTGACACCAGGAAGCTAAACTAGAACACAAGACCTTGTAAATAGTCCCTTCCCAGTCTTTCTGTAGGCCCCCTTCAGATCCTGGAAGGCTACTGTAAGGTCACCTGGAAGCCTTCTCTTCTCCAGGCTGCAGAGCCTCAACTCTCTCAGCCTGTCCTCACAGCAGAGCTACTGCAGCCTCTGAGCATCTTCATGTTCCTCTGGACTTGATGCAACAGTTTGACATCCTTCTTGTGTTGGGTGCTCCAGAACTGTAGAGAGTAATGATGCTTCCTTTGGAAAACCTCCTATTTGTGGTTCAAACTTGATGTTAATATTACAAGCCACAAACTAACAGACAGTCATGCTTTTACTAACTTCAAGTCGACTTGCTAGAGGGCAAGGATCCATCCAGAGGGACCTGGACAGACTGCAGAGGTGAGCCCAAGCCAACCTCATGAAATTCAACAAGGCCAAGTGTAAAGTCCTGCACCTGGGTAGGCACAATCCCAAGCACAACTCCAGGTTGGGTGGGGAATGGCTGAGAGCAGCCCTGAGGAAAAAGACCTGGAGGTGTGGGGTGATGAAAAACTCAAGATGAGGCTGCAGTGTGAGTGCAGCCCAGACAGCAACTGTGTGCTGGGCTGCAGCAAGAGCAGTGTGGGCAGCAGAGCAAGGGAGGGGATTGTGCCCCTTTGCTCTGCTCTCCTCAGATCTCATCTGGAGTCCTGTGTGCAGTTCTGGAGCCCCCAGCACAGGAAGGACATGGAAGTGTTAGAGCAGGTCCAGAGGAGGCCATGAAGATGCTAAGAGGGCTGCAGCAGCTCTGCTGTGAGGACAGGCTGAGAGAGTTGGGGCTCTGCAGCCTGCAGAAGAGAAGATTTCCAGGAGATCTTAGAGTAGCCTTCCAGGATCTGAAGGGGGCTCCAGGAAGGCTGGGGAGGGACTATTGACAAGGTCTTGCAATGCCAGGACAGGGGTCAATGGGTTTGAAGTGGCAGAAGGGAGATTTAGACTGGATGTTAGGAGGAAGTTCTTTACAGTGAGGGTGGTGAGGCACTGGAACAGGTTGCCCAGGGAGGTTGTGGCTACTCCCTCCCTGGAGGTGTTCAAGGCCAGATTGGATGAGGCCTTGAGTGCCCTGTACTAGTGGGAGGTGTCCCTGCCTATGGCAGGGGGTTGGAACTTGAGGCTCCTTGATGTCCATTCCAACCTTACCATTCTACGATTCTATGATTCTGTGCTTCAGTGATTACAGTGTGCATGACACTCCTATTTGTAAGCACACAAAGCATGATTTAGCAGCATGTAGAAGGTTAGTTAAGACCCATATACTTAAACTGTATGAGCAGAGAGGTTGCTAACATCGCAAGGGCTGCACTGGCTTGCGGTTAAATTCTGCCATGTATATTTAATTCCAGCCTGAGTTGAAACATACTGCTTTGGACATGGGGAAAACAGGAGCTTAACAATTGAAGTGCTACTGGTGACACTGCTGCACTTGCAAATGATGCCATTTTAGTACTTAGCTGATATTCAGGAGCTTTGTGTCTTGGGTTGAAGAGATGTGATTGAAAATCAGATACAGGCGTATCTGGAGAATTCCAGGTTCCCCAGTTTCCTTGAAGTTAAGTGGAGTGGGCACTTGATTATTATGAAGGCTAGAATTGGATTGAAGAATCATACTTAAAGGTGTAATAGAGCTCAGAAAGTGTCAGACCTTGGAAGTACCTAGCCCTTGATTGTAGCAGCTGGAAGTGATTTAACAAGTACTTGAGATGACAGAATCAAATGCTTTATGTGATGAATGGGCTGTTTCAATATAGTAAATGATTTTGCTCTTTAAAAATCAGAATTAAACAGTTTGTTTTTTTGTGAGAAGTGAGATCATGGAGCAATGAAGTATATGTGTGCACGTGCCCAGAGAGATAGCATTTCATGTTAATTTTATCTTTATACTAATAATACGCTCACTTATTTTTTAATCTGCTGCTGTGCACTGATCCTTCTCAGGCAGGGGCACAGGGAGACTGAGTGTGCATTTTATCTGTGACAGAGTCCTAAGAAGCTGAAATAACCTGATCTAAGTAGAAGCAACTCTTTTCCTCAGTGACTTATAAGATGAAAAATAGATTTACTTAATAATTTAAGCCAAATTCAAGAGGCAAATAACCTCAAATATCTGTAACATAACAATTTTGGCAATTGAATGCCTGTGGAAGTAGAAACGGAGTAGGGAGGAGACTCCTCGGCTTCACCGAAGAGGTTTTGTCTAAGTAGCTCCCTATTTTAGATTATTCAGTCACATGACTCACATAAAACTCTTGCACCTATCGTTCAGTCATCCTGTCTTGAAAAGAATTTTTATTCCCTTGACTGTCCCACAACATGGCAGGGAAGTTTGGTCCATTCTGTGCTAGTTTGAGGCTAATTGGAATATTTTAATAGAGAAAATTACACTATAGACTGTGAAAGGAAAACATGATGATGTCTGCTTCACTCATAGGCTTGCTGAGGTGTTTAAGAGAAGAAACCAAAACATTAGACAAGGCAGTCTCAGTCTATCTCTCTGAGGGCAGAGTGTCTCAGGCAGTCTAGCTTCTGGTTCCTCTTTGCAGATTAATCTTCACTAACCACTTTTCTTCTAACTCCCCTGGTCAATCTTCCAAGCTCATCTTGCGCGTAAGGCAAACCTTGGGGTAAGGTACAGGGGTGGGGAGAAGGTGGAAGTGTGGTTGAGAGCCCCTCCTGGGGTCTCTGATTTCTGGGAGAGGAGTTGTGTTTCTGTATTCCCTTTAACTTGTCTATGTCTGTAACTATTCCTGTCTGTTGTGTCTATCTCTGCTTGTACATTGTACTGAGCTGTAAATAGAGCTTCAGTCCTTAACTTCCAGCTGGCTGAGTTCTAGTCTGGGTCATTTTCCAAGGTGTGGGGGGCAGGGAACTCCCAAACCATCACAATTCACAGGAAAATAAAACCTCATATGCTGTTAGGAATTGTCCAAAACTACTAATGGGTATTAATTTTGATATCCAGGTAAAGATTGTTAATGACTATTTATTAACATTAAATCTCAGCAGAAAACTTATTTACAAGGTTTGAAACACAGGGTTTGGATACTTATACACTCGGAATAGGCTAAACTGGATCACTTTAAGAAATAACCAGCAAATGCAAGAGTTACTGGAAGAGTTACTGGAAGAGAAGGTTCTTGCTGTCAGTATATTGTTTGTGGTTAATTGTCCTGCTTAGCCACTGGGTGGACGTAACAAGCTCCTCTCTGCTTGTGGCAGAAGGCAATTAGTGAATTACAAGAAGCTTTAAGTATCTACTCATAAAATATTAGACTGCCAATTCCCTAGGATTAAGTACAGCTTCAGACAGTACCCAAACACTTTCAGGGAATTCTGTTACTGTCTTGTCAGCTGCTGAGACTTCTGATTCTTTCCCAGGCTTCAGAGGATGCTGGGGAAAGGAGGCAGATATCTCTGACCTGGTCCTGATCACCTCTAGATGATACATATGTCTCCAGGGCTTCCTGTCTTGGCAGGAGGCTTTCAGGAGCAGGCAGGATGCAATGCCATGTGCAGTCTCAGCATGGTGTCATGCTGGCTGTGCAGGCTGAGGGCCTGCAGGCATTTAAAGCCTGATCCAGGCAAGCACTTGGCAGGCAGTTTCCAGGATATAATAAGGCAGTGAGGCAGAACGCCACCAGAAGCAGAGAGCAAAAGCAGGTAGCGGCAGACACAAATACAAGGGCAAAACATGTTGCGTTACCTGTTCATCTCCTTTTGTCATAGAATCATAGAATCAGAAATCATAGAATCATAGAATGGTAAGGTTGGAAGTGACCTCAAGGATCATCAAATTCCAACCCCCTGCCATAGGCAGGGACACCTCCCACTAGCACAGGTCACTCAAGGCCTCCTCCAACCCCATCTTGAACACATCCAGGGAGGGATTAGCCACAACCTCCCTGGGTAACCTGTGCCAGTGTCTCACCACCCTCACTGTAAAGAACTTTCTCCTAACATCCAGTCTAAATCTCCTCTCTGCCGGTTCAAACCCATTGCCCCTTGTCCTACCATTACAAGACCTTCTCAATAGTCCCTCCACAGCCTTCCTGGAGCCCCCTTTAGATACTGGAAGGCTACTCCAAGGTCTCCTGGAAACCTTCTCTTCTCCAGGCTGCACAGCCCCAGCTCTCTCAGCCTGTCCTCACAGCACAACTGCTGCAGACCTCTCAGCGTCTTGGTGGCCTCCTCTGGACCTGCTCAAACACTTTCATGTCCTTCCTGTTCTGGGGGCTCCAGAACTGCACACAGGACTGCAGATGGGGTCTGAGGAGAGCAGAGCAAAGGGGTACAATCCCCTCCCTTGCCTTGCTGCCCACAGTGCTCTTGCTGCAGCCCAGCACACAGTTGCTGTCTGGGCTGCACTCACACTGCAGCCTCATCTTGAACTTTTCATCACCCCAGACTCCCAGGTCCTTTTCCTTAGGGCTGCTCTCAGCCATTCCCCACCCAGCCTGGAGTTGTGCTTGGGATTGTGCCTACCCAGGTGCAGGACCTTACACTTGGCCTTGTTGAATTTCATGAGCTTGGCTTGGACCCATACAGCCCGAGACTGATGTGCCTTTTGACACAGGATAGCCAGCCATAATGGCATTTAACCAAGCCTGACCATATCAGGTGAAGCCATAGGCTTACTTTACCCAAATTTGGGAAAAACATAGGCCTTGCATGAGGCAGGAACAGGCTAAGGCAGTGTACCTTGTGTACCGTAGGAGAAAAATAAGTCTGGGCAAACCACAGTCCATAGGCTCAGTGGTTCCAGGTTCTTTGTCCTCTTTCCCATGGGTGCTTCTCCCCACAATAGGAGGGAGAGCAGAAAATACATCTCTGGGTAAGCCAGGGTATGTATCACCTATTTCAGCCTGCTTAGGCCTACCATAAGATATGTTCAAAACTTCCTAAAAAATTAAGTCAAACATGAGCTCAATCCTACAGCTGTTCAGTGAGCAGGGCAGTTAGAACTCTTTTTTTTTTTTTTTTTTTTTTTTTTAATAATTTTCTCTTTTAATATAGGAAAGGAAAACCGCACAAGGGAAATATTTAGGATCCTGCATCTGGGGTGAGGCAATCCAAAGCACCAGTATAGGCTGGGCAGTGAATGGCTTGAGAGCAGCCCTGAGGAAATGGACCTGGGGATACTGATGAATGAGAAGCTCACCATGAGCTGTCAGTGTCCATTTGCAACCCAGAAAGCTAACTAGATCCCAGGCTACATCAAGAGCAGCGTGGCCAGCAGGTCGAGAGAGGTGATTCTTCCTCTCTACTCCACTCTGGGGAGCCCCCACCTAGACCATACAGTTCTGGAGCCCCTATTACAAGAAAGATGTGGACATGCTGGAACATGTCCAGAGAAGGGCCATGAGGATGATCAGAGAGCTGGAGCTGCTCTGCTATGAGGACAGGGAGAGAGAGTTGGGGTTGTTCAGTTTGGAGAAGAGAAGACTAAGGAGACTTTATTGTGGCCTTTCAGTATTTGAATGGAGCCTCTGAGAAAGTTGCTGAGGGACTTTTTAGGGTGTTGGGTAGTGATAGGACCAGGGAGCATGGACCCAAGCTGAAGTAGGGTAGATTTAGATTACATGTTAGGAAGAAGTTCTTTGCAATAAGGATAGTGAGAGACTGGAACAGGTTGCCCAATGAAGTGGTGGAAGCCACATCCCTGGAAATTTTTAAGGCCAGGCTGGATGTGGCTCTGGGCAACCTGATCTACAGGGAAGTCTCCCTGCCCATGGCAGGCAGGTTGGAGCTAGATGATCATTGAGATCCCTTCCAACCCTGACAAATCTGTGATTCTGTGCCTCTGTGAAATATGATGTGGATTGTTATAGTGGTTTTTTTTGGTCTTCATGCTAATCAGAATTACTTGGGTAGTTACTGCTCTGCTCCTCCTGATGCTCAGTTTTGAATGTTCTGAGTAACAAACACAGCCAGTCTCAAGGAACAAGCAGATAAGAAATTGCATTTTAGGATCAATGTTTTTGCATAACTCCAGGAACACCTAGGGATGTCATGGATGACTTTGTGTTGAAATGGAGCCATACATGCAGGATTTATTCACTGGCCATTGTGATTTGTGATCTGTTGTGGGATCTGAAAGGGTTGTAGAAGACTGGAGGTTCTTGTAGGGCACATGACTGTGATTGTTTTAGGGATAACTGGTTGCCATCAAATTATTCTCATGTCTCCTTTTGCTTCCCTTAGTCAGCAATGAGACAGATGCTGATTTTTGAGCAGATTCCAAGCTCCAGCATTTGGATGGATCCAGCCTGGGTTTACAGATGCTCAATATTGTCACTCTAGCTCACTTCTTATGGGCTGTGTATTGGCTGATGGTTGATTGGATTGTCACTGAGCAGAGACAGTAATTCTCAGTAGATTCAAAGTTTTTAGTGTCAGTACTCAAATGTCTCTGATTTGACTATTCCCCAAATCCAGTGTATCAAGAGAAAAAAATATTCTCCTTTAAACCATGTAATAACATCTTCATCTCTTGTCTACCACATTCAGAACTCCCAGGTGCTTTCTTCTCTCTTGCCTAACAGCACCACATCCATGCACAGAGAAGAAAGTCTATCACATCAGGTTGTTAGGCAGGGCAAGGTCTTCAGTTCCACACCTGAGCAACCCTCCACGCAGCATCCTCCTCATTTCCACATACCAGATATGTGAGAAGAGGCCATACATTTACAAGCAGAAAGTCAGTGTAGTTCCAAACACTTGAGATTTGAATACAACAGCATATCTCCTATGCAATGAGATAGAGAATCATAGAAATGTTTCATTTGGAAAAGATCTCTATGACCACTGAGTCCAGCATTTTCTGACTCTACCAACTCTGGTTCTATGTCACATCCCTTAGCTCCACATCTATGCACCTTTTAAACACCTCCATCGATGGTTATTCAAGCACCTGCCTGGGGAGTCTTTGCCGGTGTTTGATAATTCTTTCAGTGAAGAGATTAATCAAATATCACAGAATCATAGGATGTCAGGGGCTGGAAGGGACCTCCAAAGCTCATCCAGTCCAATCTCCCTGCCAGAGCAGGATCTCCTACACCAGATGACACAGGAACATGTCCAGGTGAGTTTTGAATTTCTCCAGAGAAGGAGACTCCACAACTCCCATGGGCATCCTGTTCCAGTGCTCTGCCACTCTCACAGGGAAAAAAACCTCCTCCTCCTGTTTACATGAAACTTCCTATGCCTCAGCTTCCACCATTACCCCTTGGCCTGTCACTGGGCATCACCCAGCAGAGCCTGGCTCCAGCCTCCTGGCACTCACCCTGCACACATTGATAACCATTGGTGAGGTCACCTCTCAGTCTCCTCCTCTCCCAGCAGCACAGCCCCAGTTCCCTCAGGCTCTCCTCCTAACAGAGCTGTTCCATTCCCTTTAGCATCTTTGTGGCTCTGTGCTGGACTCTCTCCAGCAGTTCTCTGTTCCTCTTGAACTCGGGGGCCCAGAACTGGACACAGTACTGCAGATGTGGCCTCAGCAGGGCAGAGCAAAGGGGCAGGAGAACCTCTCTCGACCTACTAACCACAGCCGTTCTGATCCACCCCAGAAGAGCATTGCCCGTCCTGGCCACCAGAGCACATTGCTGACTCATGGGCACCCTCCCATTCACTAGGACCCCAAGATCCTTTTTTTCTTCACTGCCTTCCAACAGGTCAGTCCCCAACCTGTAATGATCCCTGGGGTTGTTCTTTCCTAGGTGCCAGACTCTACCCTTGCCCTTGTTGCATTTCATTACATTTCTCCCTGCCCAACCCTCCAGCCTGTCCAAGCCTTGCTGAATGGCAACACAGCTTTCTGCTGTGGCAGCCAGATGTATAGAAGGAATTTTGCCAAATCCTTCCTCAGTGAAGAGTGAACTTCAGTACCAGATCAAAGTTAGACTCAGGTATACAAAAAAAGTTGGCTCACACTGCTGTTAAGGAACTGCTCAGCGCAGGTTAATGAAATGCCATTTATGCAGCATGTTCGTAGCTGCTACATGTAGACATCTCAAACGCTTCCCCCAGTAGGTTTGAAATGAAAAACAGGTTTGAAATGAACAGGATTGGTTTGCTTTTTATTTTTTGGTGGGTTTTTGGTTTTGGTTTGTTTTTTTTTTCTTCAGAGATATTTGCATAATTACACAGAGTGTGAGTGTTAATGAAGAGCTAGTAATAAAACCGGGCGAATTAGCATGACTGAGTGACTCAAAGCAATCCTGTTGATCACAGAGGTAGGGCTGCCTTCTGTTTTGCCAGGCTTTTTTTTTTTTTTTTTTTTTTTTTTTTTAAAGTAATTTCTTGCAATTGCACATTTGAATTTGAACTTTCATTAATTATGGCTTTATTTCATGAACATGAAACTTCATTGACTTAAGTGTTTACCTCAGTAGAACACCTATTCTAAAATATGTGTGCACCTGACAGAACTGTTAATGAGCACCTCACCCTCTCCACTTTGGAGTGACTCCAAAATGAGGGACAACACATTTTCATTTTTTTAAATACTTACTTCACTTTTTAATATGTTTTTAACTTGCAGATTATTTTTTTTCTTTCTTTCAAACGTGGCAAACCATGTGATCTTGGGAAGAGGAAAGTACCTATAGAATTAAAAATCACAGAATCATAGAATCATAGAATGTTAAGGTTGGAAGTGACCTCAAAGATCATCCAGTTCCGATTCCCTGCCATAGGCCGGGACATCTCCCACTAGTACAGGTCACTCAAGGTCTCATCCAACCTGGTCCTAAACACCTCCAGGGAGGTTGTGGAACACAGAATCACCCAATGTGATCATCCAACATTGGGTGATTCTGTGCTCCACAACCTCCCTGGGTAACCTGTGCCAGTGTCTCACCACCCTCACTGCAAATAACTTCTTCCTAACATCCACTTTCAATCTCCCCTCTGACACTTCAAACCCATTGCCCTTGTTCTGGCACTGCAAGACCTTGTCAATAATCCCTCCCCAGCCTTCCTGGAGCCCCCTTCAGATACTTGTAGGCTACTCTAATGTCTTTTGGAAGCCTTCTCTTCTCCAGGCTGCAGAGGCCCAACTCTCTCAACCTGTCCTCACAGCAGAGCTGCTGCAGCCCTCTCAGTGTCTTCGTGGCCATCCCCTGGACCCACTCCAACAGTTCCATGTCCTTCCTGTCCTGGGGGCTCCAGAACTGCACACAGGTTTGGGTCTGATGAGAACAGAGTATACTTAATCATATAATAGAATAAAATATAGGGATTTTAGATAAACAATGTGGCCAGTAGAGGATTTCATTAAAAGATATGAAAGATAAGCTCCTAGCTCATGGGGAATTTGAAATGTAAACCTTTGTAGGTGTATAGGGAGAAAATGGGAATTGGCCTCTGGAGTTTAGCAACCAGAAATATGTATATCATGTTGCATAGAAGCTGTGAGATTAATAGTGTCAGAAAGTCACATGCAAGGGTGGAGGCAGTTTGGAGTGAAGTTGAAATAAAGTTGACAGGCCATACATTTTTTTATTTTTTTTTTTGACAGCAAAATAAATAAAACATGTTGTATGGTTAATGCACTGTAACAGAGCCAAGTCCATACTGAATACCAGGAATTAAGATGTTCCCTCCTGCCTACTCGAGTGTAGCTGAGCACAACCAAGTGTTTGCAGAAACAGATGAGCCAAGCTGGATCAAGAATACTGTGGTCTCCATGAAAACAGGTAAAGGGTATCCCAGTTCAGCACAGGCCATCCTCATTTGCAGTTCTGCTAATCAATCACACAGATAAAATTCTGCCTCAAAGTAGACCTGGTGCTCTCTACATTACATGAAACACCAGGACTTGCCCAAGTATTTTCTTCTGTGGTTTTGAGCCAAAACTACATCTTTTCTCACCTATCATAAATGTATGTTAATAAATTGACATAACATAGCAATTCTTGAAGACCTTTGTTTCAAACACATGCACTGAAAGAACACCAGAGAGAGATGGAGACAACAGGGTTTAAGCTTAGGGGTTCATCCAGGGAGCATAGATCAATTTTAACCATGGAAAACCTAGGATTCGCTTTTTATTCTTGGTGAATCTGTGCCTCTCTTCACAGTATCAGAGTACCAGAGTATCACCCTATCACAGTAACACCAAGGTTGGAAGAGACCTCAAAGCTCATCAAGTCCAACCCGTTACCACAGAACTCAAGACCAGACCATGGCACCAAGTGCCATGTCCAAACCCGCCTTGAACACCTCCAGGGATGGTGACTCCACCACCTCCCTGGGCAACCCATTCCAGCAGTCAATGACTCTCTCAGGCAACAACTTTCTCCTCACCTCCAGCCTAAACTTCCCCTGGCACAGCTTGAGACTGTGTCCTCTTGTTCTGGTGCTGCTTGCCTGAGAGAAGAAAGCAACCTCCTCCTGGCTACCAACACCCTTCAGGTAGCTGGAGACAGCAAGAAGGTCTCCCCTGAGCCTCCTCTTCTCCAGGCTAACCAATCCCAGCTCCCTCAGCCTCTCTCCATAGGGCTGTGCTCCAGGCCTCTCCCCAGCCTCGTTGCCCTTCTCTGGACACACTCAAGCACCTCAATGTCCTTCTTCAATGGAGGGGCCCAGAACTGGACACAGGACTCAAGGTGTGGCCTAAGCAGTGCAGAGTCCAGGGGGAGAATGAGCTCCCTGCTCCTGCTGGCCACACTATTGCTGATGCAGGCCAGGATGCCATTGGCCTTCTTGGCCACCTGGGCACACTGCTGGCTCATGTTCAGGCAGGTGTCAATCAGCACCCCCAGATCCCTTTCTGTTTGGCTGCTCTCCAGCCACTCCCAGCCCAGCCTGTAGCTCTGCATGGGGTTGTTGTGGCCAAAATGCAGCACCTGGCACTTGGATTTGTTGAGCTCCATCCCCTTGGACTCTGCCCATCTGTGCAGGCAGTCGAGGTCCCACTGCAGAGCCCTTCTGCCCTCCAACCCAGCAACATCAGCCCCCAACTTGGTGTCAGCTGCAAATTTGCTGGTGCCTGACTCGATGCCCTGGTCCAGATCATCACTGAAGATGTTACAGAGGATGGGGCCCAGCACTGATCCCTGGGACACACCGCTAGTGCCTGGCCTCCAGCTGGATGTGACACCATTCACCACTACTCTCTGGGCTCGGCCCTCCAGCCAGTTCCTAACACAAAGCAGACTGTTGCCATCCAAGCCACGAGCTGTCTTGACCTTGTAACTTATTTTTACAATGTAATTTTGATTGCTAACATGTAGAGGAGGGCCACAAAGATGATCAGAAGGCTGGAGTAACTCTCCTCTGAAGACAGGCTGTGAGAGTCAGGGTTGTTCAGCTTGGAGAAAAGAAGACTTTGGGGATGCCTTACAGTTACATTTCAATATAGAATCATAGACTGGTAAGATTGGAAGGGACCTTAAAGGTCACCTAGTTCCTACCCCTTGCCATAGGCAGGGACACCTCCCACTAGTACATTGTAGTACATTGAATATCTGAATGGAGTCTACAGGAAGGCTGGGAAGGGACTGTTTAGAAGGGCCTGTAGCAACAGGACAAGGGACAACAGCTTTAAAATGGTGTAGAGTAGATTTAGATGACATCAGGAGAAAGATTTTTACAATTAAAGTAGTGAGCTATGGGAACAGGTTCCCCAGAGCAGTGGTTGGGGCCCCATTCTTACAGACATTTGAGGTCAAACTCTGCTGGCCCCTGAGCATCCTGATTTACTTGGAGATGTCCCTGCTCATTGCAGGGAGGTTGGACAAGATGACCTTCAGAAGTCCCTTCCAACTCAATGCATTCTGTAATTCATATATTAATTTCTTCACAGTTTCATTAAACTCAGGCTGAGAGCTTTGATTAAGACCCATCTATGGAGAATTTTTCACCTGAAAGTAACTTACTGTAGGACCCTCTAATTTCCTCTGTGCATTAAAACCTCCTTTGCTTACTTGAAGCTTCTACCTGAAAGCATTTCAATCTCTTAACCTTTGAATCTAGTCTTTCCAGTTGTCTTTCGTAGGCCAAATTCTAGCCCTGCAGTTTATGACTAGCAGGGATGTTAAACACCAACCAATTGTCCCTTGCAGGTGGTGGAGTGGCACAGGGGGAAATGTTGATATTCTAAAGCACAGTGCTCCCAGGAATGTTAAAAGCAGCTCCAGTTATCTGTGTTAAAATGATGTCCTGCTTCACACCTGCTGCTTTGATTTTTCTTGTCAGTCTGCCAATGAAGCACATGTGGCTAAGCTCCTCCACTGCTCTCCTTTCCAATTGTGGTTCCTGGTATATACCTTAAACTTCAGCATTCTGCTGAATAAGAAATTATCTGCTTCTAGTTACCTTACCCAGGCACAGCCATGTTTTATGGCATCTTGACTTCTGCTTTTCCATTTGAGAATTCAGCAGCCGTCAGGTTTGGTTTTTCCCTCTGAAGCTCAACATTGATCTTGCAGATCATGCACACTGCACTTTCAGACAAGATAGATAATGACTTGAACTGCAACAAATGGGACTATATGACATCACACTTTTGTGAGCAGACAAATCTGTAATCTTATTTAGTTTGACAGGTATAAAGGGCATTTCAAAAACTGATTATATCTGTTGTGATTTTAAGGTCTGGGGTATGACTGGAAAATCTTCACCCTATTCTCCAGGGAACAAACTCTTCAAAAGAATTGTGCAATGCCACTTATTGGAGGCATTAAAACACTTCTCCTCACCCTCCCCCCAACCACACTGTGGAGAATGTATGGTATTATAGAATCATAGAATCATGGGATGGTAAGGTTGGAAGGCACCTCAAAGATCAGCTAGTTCCAACCCCCTGCCATAGGCAGGGACACCTCCCACTAGAACAGGTCACTCAAGACCTCATCCAACCTGGCCTTGAACACCTCCAGGGAGGTTGTGGAGCACAGAATCACCCAACATGGGCAATCTGTGCCAGTGTCTCACCACCCTCACTGCAAACAACTTCCTCCTAACATCCACTTTCAATCACCCCTCTGCCACTTCAAACCCATTGCCCTTTGTCCTGGCATTGCAAGACCTTCTCAATAGTCCCTGCCCACCCTTCCTCTAGCCCCCTTCAGATCCTGGTAGGCTACTCTAAGGTGTCCTGGATGCCTTCTCCAGGCTGCAGAGGCCCAACTCTTGCAACCTGTCCTCATAGCAGAGCTGCTGCAGCCCTCTTAGCATCTTCATGGCCCTCCTCTGGACCCACTCCAACTATTACCCCTGTGAAGACATCAAAGGTGAGTGAGATGCTAGACCTGAATCTCCATCGTATCTGGGGACTTGAATCTATGACCAAGCTTTTCAGATCCATGTGAAAGAAACTGTTGCCCCCCAATTCAAGAAGGACAGAGAGCTGCTTGGGAGAGTCCAGCACAGTGCCACAAAAATTATTGAGGAGGTTGAACATCTTCCTTATGAGGAGTGCCTGAGGGAGCTGGGACTTGTTAGCTTATTAGCTTGTTAGTTTGGAGATGAGATGACTAAGGGGTGACCTGATTAATGCTTACAAATATCTGCAGGGTGAGTGCCAGGAGGCTGGAGCCAACCTCTTCTCAGTGGTGCCCAGTGACAGGACAAGGGGCACTGGGTGGAACCTGAGGCATAGGAGGTTCCTCGTGAACCTGAGGAAGACTTTTTTCCCTTTGAGGGTGACAGAGCACTGGAACAGGCTGCCCAGGGGGGTTATGGAGTCTTCCTCTCTGGAGATATAAAACAGACATCCAGATGTGTTCCTGTGTGATCTGCTGTAGGACATCCTGCTCTAGCAGGGGGTCTGGACCAGAAGATCTCTCAAGGTCCCTTCCAGCCTCTGACATTCTATGGTTCTATGAAAAGCATCTGAACTGTTTAACGAGACTATGGCGCTGTGATGATTTTGCATATCCATCCATTTTTGTGAAAGCTCCAACACCAGCTGGGAATAAAATTCATAGCATCTTCTGAGATTTCCATTAAAGGCCTTACTAAGGTTAGCTGTGATAGATCTGTGGTGCAGCATCAGGCAATGTCAATATGTGTAACAACCCCAACATGCAGAGCTCCATCACTGGGAGTGACATCCACAGACTTCAGCTGTATCCTTATTCTCACTGAGGGAGGTTTTATTTTACCACTTGGATTGTACTGGCCACCTGGTTGTGGAGAAAAGACTGTTGAACAGGAATGTTGAAACCCAGGCCCATTTTCCTGAGATTTGGATCTCTAAAGCCCAGAGTTGGCAGCAGTGGGGCAGGAATTCACAAATCCACTTCTACACTAAGATGTCAAAATAGCCTCTTTGTGTGCAGGTGGCACAGACAGTTCTTTGTTCTGTTAAAGCACAGCTGGCATAGGCACCTTTACACAGGAGACTTAGATAAATTGTGCAGGCAGAAGAGCTTTGTTACAGTAGGGCCATGCACTGCAATGTGCTGCCCGGGGAGGTGGCTGTGTCACCAACCCTGGATGTATTTAAGGGTAGTTTGGATGTGCTGCTTAGGGACACGGTTTAAGATGACTCTACAAGAGTAGGGTTATAGGTTGGACTTGCTGATCCTGAGGGGCTTTGCCAGCCTGGATGTTTCTATTGCTACTCTCATCCTGCAAGTGCCCTAATTAGCCACAGATACCTCTGTTTTTCCCAACAATGCTGTTCCTCTGGGAAGGAGGTCAAAGCAAAGCCAAGCAAGTAGAGGAAGTGGTCCTGGAACAAGTGACTCCTAAACACTGTCCTGGAACACTCAGGAGTTTTACAGCTTGGGTAGGACTTGAGGTCGATATCTTTAATCATGTTGCTGAGCCACCCCAAGCATTTTTCTTTCTGCCCAGCCCAGAAGTGCTAGGACATAGTTCCTGCTGAAACCCAAAAAAGTTTTATTTCTCATTCCAGCTGCATGACAACATAGTTAGCAGAAGAATAATGCTGAGGCAATCTCTCAATGTATTACGTATGGTTTCCATGTTTCACCCTAGCCTTGTGGGAATTTTGTCATGGGAAGGTGATTTACCCTGAAGGTTGCCTGTGATGCCAAAGGACAACATTTCTGCATAGTCATAGAATCACAGAATAGTAAGGTTGGAAGGGACCTCAAGGATCAGCTAGTTCCAAAACCCTGCCATAGGCAGGGACACCTCCCACTAGTACAGGTCACTCAAGGCCTCCCCCAACCTGTTTTTGAACACCTTCAGGGAGGGAGCAGCCACAACCTCCCTGGGCAACCTGTGCCAGTGTCTCACCACCCTCACTGCAAACAACTTCCTCCTAACATCCACTTTCAATCTCCCCTCTGACACTTCAAACCCATTGCCCCTTGTCCTGGCATTACAAGACCTTGTCAATAGTCCCTCCACAGCCTTCCAGGAGCCCCTTTCAGTTACTGGAGGGCTACTCTAAGGTCTCCTGGAAGCCTTCTCTTCTCCAGGCTGCAGAGCCCCAACTCTCTCAGCCTGTCCTCACAGCA
>VWZE01023493.1:11587-27129 GCA_013396675.1 Eubucco bourcierii | reverse complement strand
CCTCCCTGGAGGTGTTCAAGGCCAGGTTGGATGAGGCCTTGAGTGCCCTGTGCTAGTGGGAGGTGTCCCTGCCTGTGGCAGGGGGTTGGAACTGGCTGATCCTTGAGGTCCCTTCCAACCTTCCCACTCTATCATTCTATGACTCTAAGGGGACTCCAGAATCTCCCTGGCCAGCTTGTCCACACAATGCTTGTGTCAAGAAAGGTTGGACCAGAGGATCCTTGAGGTCACTCTCAACCTGGGATTCTATGATCAATGAAACAGCAAAGCCAGCAAAGTCACACTGAGGTCACTGAACAGGAAACAATCCAAATTAAAGAGTCCAGAGCAGGCCACAAGGATGATCAAAGAGCTGGAGCAGCTCTGTTATGAGGACAGCCTGAGGGAGCTGGGGGTGTTCAGCCTGGAGAAGACTCTTGGGGGACCTTACAACTGCCTTCCAGTACCTGAAGGGATCCTAGAGGAAGGCTGCAGAGGGACTCTGAATGAGGGTGTCTAGAGAGAGGACAAGGGGGGAATGGTTTGAAGCTGGAGAGCAGCCAAACAGAAAGGGATCTGGGGGTGCTGATTGACACCCACCTGAACATGAGCCAGCAGTGTGCCCAGGTGGCCAAGAAGGCCAATGGCATCCTGGCCTGCATCAGCAAGAGTGTGGCCAGCAGGAGCAGGGAGCTCATTCTCCCCCTGCACTCTGCACTGCTTAGGCCACACCTTGAGTCCTGTGTCCAGTTCTGGGCCCCTCCATTGAAGAAGGACATTGAGGTGCTTGAGTGTGTCCAGAGAAGGGCAACGAGGCTGGGGAGAGGCCTGGAGCACAGCCCTATGGAGAGAGGCTGAGGGAGCTGGGATTGGTTAGCCTGGAGAAGAGGAGGCTCAGGGGAGACCTTCTTGCTGTCTGCAGCTACCTGAAGGGTGCTTGTAGCCAGGAGGAGGTTGCTTTCTTCTCTCAGGCAAGCAGCAGCAGAACAAGAGGACACAGTCTGAAGCTGTGCCAGGGGAAGTTTAGGCTGGAGGTGAGGAGAAAGTTGTTGCCTGAGAGAGTCACTGACTGCTGGAATGGGCTGCCCAGGGAGGTGGTGGAGTCAGCGTCCCTGGAGGTGTTCAAGGCAGGTTTGGACGTGGCACTTGGTGCCATGGTCTGGTCTGGAGGGCTGTGGTGATGGGTTGGACTTGATGAGTTTTGAGGTCTCTTCCAACCCTGGTGATACTGTGAAGCTGAGGCAGAGCAGGGTGAGACTGGAGCTGTGGAAGAAGTTCTTCAGTAGGAGGGTGGTGAGACTCTGGTTGCGCAGGGAGGCTGTGGCTGCCTCCTCCCTGGGGCTGTTCCAAGGCCAGGCTGGATGAAGCTTTGCTGGGAGGTGTCCCTGCCCATGGCAGAGAGGTTGGAGGGGATGATCTCTGAGGTGCCTTCCAACCTCAGCCATCCCACCTCAGTGCTACATGCCCCAGGCAGGCTGTGTCTGCCCAGCAACAGCTCCAAGGAGTTGCATCAGTGCTGCACTTAGTGCTGTGAGCAGCCTGAGGCACGGAGCTGCATGCTGTAGCACACCTGTGTGGCTTTCAGCTGGGTCAGTCAGAGCTGCTGAGCTCTTCCCATGTGCCAGGTAAAGCAAAGCAGTCTTTGAGTCCTGTTTACAGCCCCTCAGAGCACTACCTTTCAGCCACAGAATGTCAGGGGCTGGAAGGGACCTCCAAAGCTCAGGCAGTCCAACCCCCCTGTCAGAGCAGGATCACCTAGGCAGGAGGTGACTAAGGGCATCTCCCTTGAGTGCCCTGTGCTAGTGGGAGGTGTCCCTGCCTATGGCAGGGGGTTGCAACTAGATGATGCTTGAGGTCCCTTCCAACCTTCCCATTCTATGATTCTATGATCTCTTAAGTGCTGCCACCTCAGCCCTGACCTTACCTCTGGTCAATGAGGAGCAGAAGTGTGACTTGGAACTGCAGCAGGGGAGGGTTACACTGGAGATGAGGAAGAATTTCTTCCTCCCAGAGTGGTCAGGGATTGGCACAGGCTGCCCAAGGAGGTGGTGGAGTCCCCATCCCTGGAGGTGTTCAAGGGAGGTATGGCCACCAGGGTGGGGTTGGACTCGATGATCTTTGAGGTCTTTTCCTTCCCCCCAAACCAATTCCCTGACTCTTGAGCTGCCATCAAGGAGCTGAGCTCAGCTAAGTGAGGCAAAGCCCCAGGCGCAACTCACCGCTGTAGGGCAGCTCTTCACTTATGGCTTCATCCACCAGCAACGAGGTCTCATAGGTCCTGCAAAGGTAGAATGAGAGGAGTTGAGAGCACAGGAAGCTCTGAGGTGACACTGGGACAAAAGCCACAACTGCTCAACCCTCAGCCAGCAGGGCAGAGACTCACCAGCACCGCGCCACATTGCGCACTGTGTAGCCACCTCCTCCCAGCACCAGCAAGGGGATGTTGAAACTCTTCACATACTCCACACACTCCCTAGAAAGGCCCAAAAAAAACACCCCACGTCACAGCTAGACACCCATGTGTCACCAGTGCCACCCCAACAGCACCACTGCTGGGGTGACACACCTAGAGGTGACAGCATCCAGCCAGGAGCTACAGCATCCAGCGCTGCTCTGCTGCTGCCCAAAGGCTTTGCTCTGAGACCTTCTTCTGGCATGCAGATGAAAAATCAACTCAGAATCTGCTGGAGGCTGTTGGAGGAGTGAAAGCAAACCTGAAAGCCCACAGCAGAGGACTCAAGAGCCCTTCAGACCAAAGGATGATCTTTCAGCACTGGGCCAGGGGTTGGATGTTGTGGCCAGCGAGAGCAGGGCAGGGATTGTCCCTCTGGACTCAAGTCACATCTCAAGTCCTGGGCTCAGTTCTGAGACCTCTCCCTCCACGAAGGACATTGAGGGGTTGGAGTTGGTCAGAGAAGGTCACCAAAGGTGGGGAAGGGTCTGGAGAACAAGGCTGGGGAGGAGCAGCTGAGGGGGTCAGTGTGGAGGAGCCTGAGACCTCATTATTCTTTACAGCTCCCTGAGAGGAGGTTGGAGCCAGGTGAGGGTTTGGTTTTTTTCCTTCCAAGAAGCAACAGGATGAGAGGAAACGTCCTCAAGTTGCCTCAAGGGAGCTTTAGGTTGGCCATGAGGAATAATTTCTTCCCCTTGAGGGTTGCCAAGCCCTGACTCAAGCTGCCCAGGGCAGTGGTGGAGTCTCCATCCCTGCAGGGGTCTCCAAGCCATGGAGCTGTGGTGCTGAGGGCCAGGGNTGCCCTGGCACGGTGGTGGGAAGCAGCCTAATGACAGCAGTGTCCTTGGATGTGGCCCTTGGGAAGTGTCCCTCCCTCTGAGGGACCTGGGGATGAAGGTCTGGAGAAGAGGAGGCTGAGAGGAGACCTCATTGCCCTCTGCAGCTCCCTGCAAGGAGGCTGGAGCCAGGTGGGAGTCTTTACTGCCAGGGACCCAGAGACAGGAGAAGAGGAAATGGCCTCAAGGGGAGGATTGGGCTGGAGAGGAGGAACAATTCCTTTGGTGGCAGTGGTCAGGGCTTGGCACAGGCTGCCCAGGGAGGTGCTGCAGTGCCCATGCCTGCAGGTGTTGAAGCAAGCTGTGGCCATGGCACTTGGGGCCAGGGTTTGGTGGCCATGGTGGGGGTTGGGTTGCTGGTTGGCCTCAAGGATCTCAGAGGTCTTTGGCAACCTTCCATGCCCCTGGCTCAAGCCAGGTGCTCCCAGCCCTGCCCTGCTGCACTCACCCATGGCCTCTGATGCTGAGGTTAAAGCAGCCCAAGCGGTCACAGCCCAGGGAGTCGGCGCCGCACTGCGGAGCGGAGGAAGAACAACCTCAGCTGGTGGTGATCTCCAGAGCCACAGCAGTGCCCCCACCCCACAGCCACCCTCCTCCAGCCAGGGGGACAGAGAGAGGGCAGCTCCCCTGGGACACACCAACCCAGTGAGCCCAGGAAGGGAGAGACTGGAGCAGGCTCAAAAGAGTTATTGCTGGAGTCGGGCTGGGGGCTTGGGGTCCTCTGCCTGCTAGCAGGGGGCAGAAGGGAGGGAAATGGCCTCAGGCTGTGCCAGGGGAGGGTTAGGTTGGAGATTGGGAACAATTTCTTTGGGGCCAGAGAGGTCAGGGGTTGGCACAGGATGCCCAGGGTGGTGCTGGAGTCTCCATTTCTGCAGGTGGTTAAGAAACCTGCAGATGTGGAACTCCAGGACATGGCTGCTACCTCCTGACCTCCCTCCCTGCTCTCACCTCCTTGTCTGCCCTGGCACGGTGGTGGGAAGCAGCCTAATGACAGCAGTGTCCTTGGATGTGGCCCTTGGGAAGTGTCCCTCCCTCTGAGGGACCTGGGGATGAAGGTCTGGAGAAGAGGAGGCTGAGAGGAGACCTCATTGCCCTCTGCAGCTCCCTGCAAGGAGGCTGGAGCCAGGTGGGAGTCTTTACTGCCAGGGACCCAGAGACAGGAGAAGAGGAAATGGCCTCAAGGGGAGGATTGGGCTGGAGAGGAGGAACAATTCCTTTGGTGGCAGTGGTCAGGGGTTGGCACAGGCTGCCCAGGGAGGTGCTGCAGTGCCCATGCCTGCAGGTGTTGAAGCAAGCTGTGGCCACTTGGGGCCAGGGTGTGGTGGCCATGGTGGGGGTTGGGTTGGTGCTGGCCTGGAGATGGCCTCAGAGGTCTTGTCCAAGCCAAAGAGTTCTGTGACTCTGTGGCTGTGGGAGCAGCACTGGTGGGACACTGAAGCTTCATTTTCCTTCTCCAAGGAGGCAGAACCTGCCTGGGGCAGTTCCTCCCTAGGTGCTGTGTTCCCTCTCTGCAGATGTGTTCCCTTCCTGGCACGGCCTAGGAGAGGGCTCTGAGTGTGTGCCCTGGGGAGCCCTCATCAGCCCTGCATGGTGTAGGGGCAGAGGGGCAGAGGGAGCTGCTCTGGGAGGGGTTTCTACCCCCCTGCTGTTTCTTCAGAGGTGTGCTGAGCTGTGCTGAGCTGTGCTGGGCTGGGCTGGGCTGGGCTGAGCTGAGCTGTGCTGAAGTGTGCTGAGCTGTGCTGAGCTGTGCTGAGCTGTGCTGGGCTGGGCTGGGCTGGGCTGAGCTGAGCTGAGCTGGGCTGAGCTGGGCTGGGCTGAGCTGAGCTGAGCTGGGCTGAGCTGGGCTGGGCTGAGCTGAGCTGAGCTGGGCTGAGCTGGGCTGGGCTGAGCTGAGCTGAGCTGGGCTGAGCTGGGCTGGGCTGAGCTGAGCTGAGCTGGGCTGAGCTGGGCTGGGCTGAGCTGAGCTGAGCTGGGCTGAGCTGGGCTGGGCTGAGCTGAGCTGAGCTGGGCTGAGCTGGGCTGGGCTGAGCTGAGCTGAGCTGGGCTGAGCTGGGCTGGGCTGAGCTGAGCTGAGCTGGGCTGAGCTGGGCTGGGCTGAGCTGAGCTGAGCTGGGCTGAGCTGGGCTGGGCTGAGCTGAGCTGAGCTGGGCTGAGCTGGGCTGGGCTGAGCTGAGCTGAGCTGGGCTGAGCTGGGCTGGGCTGAGCTGAGCTGAGCTGGGCTGAGCTGGGCTGGGCTGAGCTGAGCTGAGCTGGGCTGAGCTGGGCTGGGCTGAGCTGAGCTGAGCTGGGCTGAGCTGGGCTGGGCTGAGCTGAGCTGAGCTGGGCTGAGCTGGGCTGGGCTGAGCTGAGCTGAGCTGGGCTGAGCTGGGCTGGGCTGAGCTGAGCTGAGCTGGGCTGAGCTGGGCTGGGCTGAGCTGAGCTGAGCTGGGCTGAGCTGGGCTGGGCTGAGCTGAGCTGAGCTGGGCTGAGCTGGGCTGGGCTGAGCTGAGCTGAGCTGGGCTGAGCTGGGCTGGGCTGAGCTGAGCTGAGCTGGGCTGAGCTGGGCTGGGCTGAGCTGAGCTGAGCTGGGCTGAGCTGGGCTGAGCTGGGCTGAGCTGAGCTGGGCTGAGCTTCCCTCAAGCTTTAGGGAAGCTGCTCTGGGAAAGCTTTTCCAGCCCATAACAATTCCCTAGCTCTATGCCAGAAGCCTCTTTTAAGCTCCCGAGAGCTTTGCAAGACTCTTTGTGCTCCTTACCTGCAGCACGATGCAGGTGGGCTGGTAGTAATCCACCACCTGGTTAATGACAGGCTGGAAGAGGTGTTTGTAACCTTTGGGGCAGGAAGGGACATTCGTGATGGCTCTGCAGGGGGAGGCCCTGCAGCAAAGAGGCCCAGCCAAGGGCCTGGGTGAGGAGCAGCAGCAGCTGACACCTACTTTGGTCATCGATGCCGTCCCGCAGGGGCACATTCAGGCAGTAGTAGCGCCCACTCTCCGCACCCACCTCGTACATGTCACCTGCCAGGGGAGAGTGGAGCGGTCACAACGAGCCCTGAGCCTTCAGAGGGGCAAGAAGGGGCACAGCTGGGCTGAGGAGAGATGTCCTAAGCCAGTTGGGATCTTCTCTTCCTCCCAAAGAACTGTTCCTGTGCCTCTCTACCTGCTCAGCACAGAGTGGGGTGGGTTGGAAGGGACCTTTGAGATCATCCTGCTGTGGGCAGGGACAGCTCCCAGCTGCTCATGGCCTCATCCAGCCTGGTCCTGAACATCTCCAGGGAGGTTGTGGAGCACAGAATCACAGAATGTGATCTTTGATCTGTGCTCCACAACCTCCCTGGGCAACCTGTGTTGGTGTCTTCTCCACTCTCGCTGCCAAGAATTTCCTCCTCCTCCTCCCCAGTCTCAGTCTCCTCTCTTCCAGCTTCAATCCATTCCCTCTCCTCCTGTCACTACCAGCCCAGGCTGTTCCTGTGTCTCATCACCTAACTCTTGGAGCTTAGAGTGACAGGAGGAGAGCTAATGGCTCTGAGCTGAGAGAGGGGAGACTGAGACTGGAGAGGAGGAAGAAATTCTTGGCAGCGAGAGTGGAGAAGACACCAACACAGGTTGCCCAGGGAGGTTGTGGAGCACAGAATCACAGAATGTGATCTTTGATCTGTGCTCCACAACCTCCCTGGGCAACCTGTGTTGGTGTCTTCTCCACTCTCGCTGCCAAGAATTTCCTCCTCCTCCTCCNCCTTCCCCCTCAGTATGAAAGGGAGATGGAACTGCTGGAGCAGGTCCAGAGGAGGTCACAAAGGCTGGAGAACCTCCCCTGTGGGGACAGGCTGAGGGATTTGTTCAGCATGGAGAAGAGAAGGCTCCAGGGAGAGCTTACAGCAACCTTGCAGGACCTGAAGGGGTGTACAGGAGAGCTGGGGGAGGACTTGTGACAAGGGCTGGGAGTGACAGGATGAGGGACAATGGCTTTGATCTGGGGGAGAGCAGATTGAAACTGGAGAGGAGGGAGAAATTCTTTGCAGTGAGGCTGGGGAGAGACTGGCACAGGTTGCCCACGGAGGCTGTGGCTGTGCCCTGCCCAGAGGTGTTCAAGGGGAGGTTGGATGAGGCCTTGATGAAGTTTTCCCTGTCCAACCTAAGCTTGAACATCTCCAGGGAGGGAGACAGCCACAACCTCCCTGGGCAACTGGAAGGAGAAATTCTTTGCAGTGAGGCTGGGGAGAGACTGGCACAGGTTGCCCAGGGAGGTTGTGGCTGTGCCCTGCCCAGAGGTGTTCAAGGGGAGGTTGGATGAGGCCTTGATGAAGTTTTTCCTGTCCAACCTAAGCTTGAACATCTCCAGGGAGGGAGACAGCCACAACCTAAGGCTGCCCAGGGAGGCTGTGGCTGTCTCCCTCCCTGCAGGTATTCAAGATGAGGTTGGATTAAGTCCGCCTGGGCTGGTGGGATGGAAGAAAATCATCACTGGAATCCCTTCTATCTCAAGCTCCTTTCTCCATCCTGCAAACTCTCAATCTGTGCTTTCAGGACCTTTCAGGGCCAGTCCAGCAGAGGCACCTGAGGGCTGTGCAGCAGTGCCAAGGGCCCACAGCTACCTGTGCCAGGGAAGAAGTAGTTGCCATATTTATGGAAGGACACGGTCATGACGCGGTCGGTCAGGTAGAAGGCCTCCTGCACACCATCTCCGTGGTGGATGTCGATGTCAATGTAGAGGACACGAGGGTGATANGCTGAGCTGGGCTGAGCTGGGCTGAGCTGGGCTGAGCTGAGCTGGGCTGAGCTTCCCTCAAGCTTTAGGGAAGCTGCTCTGGGAAAGCTTTTCCAGCCCATAACAATTCCCTAGCTCTATGCCAGAAGCCTCTTTTAAGCTCCCGAGAGCTTTGCAAGACTCTTTGTGCTCCTTACCTGCAGCACGATGCAGGTGGGCTGGTAGTAATCCACCACCTGGTTAATGACAGGCTGGAAGAGGTGTTTGTAACCTTTGGGGCAGGAAGGGACATTCGTGATGGCTCTGCAGGGGGAGGCCCTGCAGCAAAGAGGCCCAGCCAAGGGCCTGGGTGAGGAGCAGCAGCAGCTGACACCTACTTTGGTCATCGATGCCGTCCCGCAGGGGCACATTCAGGCAGTAGTAGCGCCCACTCTCCGCACCCACCTCGTACATGTCACCTGCCAGGGGAGAGTGGAGCGGTCACAACGAGCCCTGAGCCTTCAGAGGGGCAAGAAGGGGCACAGCTGGGCTGAGGAGAGATGTCCTAAGCCAGTTGGGATCTTCTCTTCCTCCCAAAGAACTGTTCCTGTGCCTCTCTACCTGCTCAGCACAGAGTGGGGTGGGTTGGAAGGGACCTTTGAGATCATCCTGCTGTGGGCAGGGACAGCTCCCAGCTGCTCATGGCCTCATCCAGCCTGGTCCTGAACATCTCCAGGGAGGTTGTGGAGCACAGAATCACAGAATGTGATCTTTGATCTGTGCTCCACAACCTCCCTGGGCAACCTGTGTTGGTGTCTTCTCCACTCTCGCTGCCAAGAATTTCCTCCTCCTCCTCCCCAGTCTCAGTCTCCTCTCTTCCAGCTTCAATCCATTCCCTCTCCTCCTGTCACTACCAGCCCAGGCTGTTCCTGTGTCTCATCACCTAACTCTTGGAGCTTAGAGTGACAGGAGGAGAGCTAATGGCTCTGAGCTGGGAGAGGGGAGACTGAGACTGGAGAGGAGGAAGAAATTCTTGGCAGCAGGGGTGGGGAGACACTGGCACAGGTTGCCCTCTGTGTCTGCTGTGACTCTGACTCCACCTGCAGCACTGCCTCCCATTCTGGGCCTTCCCCCTCAGTATGAAAGGGAGATGGAACTGCTGGAGCAGGTCCAGAGGAGGTCACAAAGGCTGGAGAACCTCCCCTGTGGGGACAGGCTGAGGGATTTGTTCAGCATGGAGAAGAGAAGGCTCCAGGGAGAGCTTACAGCAACCTTGCAGGACCTGAAGGGGTGTACAGGAGAGCTGGGGGAGGACTTGTGACAAGGGCTGGGAGTGACAGGATGAGGGACAATGGCTTTGATCTGGGGGAGAGCAGATTGAAACTGGAGAGGAGGGAGAAATTCTTTGCAGTGAGGCTGGGGAGAGACTGGCACAGGTTGCCCACGGAGGCTGTGGCTGTGCCCTGCCCAGAGGTGTTCAAGGGGAGGTTGGATGAGGCCTTGATGAAGTTTTCCCTGTCCAACCTAAGCTTGAACATCTCCAGGGAGGGAGACAGCCACAACCTCCCTGGGCAACTGGAAGGAGAAATTCTTTGCAGTGAGGCTGGGGAGAGACTGGCACAGGTTGCCCAGGGAGGTTGTGGCTGTGCCCTGCCCAGAGGTGTTCAAGGGGAGGTTGGATGAGGCCTTGATGAAGTTTTCCCTGTCCAACCTAAGCTTGAACATCTCCAGGGAGGGAGACAGCCACAACCTCCCTGGGCAACTGGAAGGAGAAATTCTTTGCAGTGAGGCTGGGGAGAGACTGGCACAGGTTGCCCAGGGAGGTTGTGGCTGTGCCCTGCCCAGAGGTGTTCAAGGGGAGGTTGGATGAGGCCTTGATGAAGTTTTCCCTGTCCAACCTAAGCTTGAACATCTCCAGGGAGGGAGACAGCCACAACCTCCCTGGGCAACTGGAAGGAGAAATTCTTTGCAGTGAGGCTGGGGAGAGACTGGCACAGGTTGCCCAGGGAGGTTGTGGCTGTGCCCTGCCCAGAGGTGTTCAAGGGGAGGTTGGATGAGGCCTTGATGAAGTTTTCCCTGTCCAACCTAAGCTTGAACATCTCCAGGGAGGGAGACAGCCACAACCTAAGGCTGCCCAGGGAGGCTGTGGCTGTCTCCCTCCCTGCAGGTATTCAAGATGAGGTTGGATTAAGTCCGCCTGGGCTGGTGGGATGGAAGAAAATCATCACTGGAATCCCTTCTATCTCAAGCTCCTTTCTCCATCCTGCAAACTCTCAATCTGTGCTTTCAGGACCTTTCAGGGCCAGTCCAGCAGAGGCACCTGAGGGCTGTGCAGCAGTGCCAAGGGCCCACAGCTACCTGTGCCAGGGAAGAAGTAGTTGCCATATTTATGGAAGGACACGGTCATGACGCGGTCGGTCAGGTAGAAGGCCTCCTGCACACCATCTCCGTGGTGGATGTCGATGTCAATGTAGAGGACACGAGGGTGATACCTGCTGAAGACAGGGAGGGATCAGCTCTGCTGAGGCACTGCAACCAACCTCACCCTCCCTCTGAATCCTCAGTACCAAGAGGTCCTCTGCAAACCCATCCCCCCTCCATGTGCCCCTGCCAGCTGGAAGAACTCTGCCGGGCACAGCTGAAGGGAGGGAGGCAGCAAATGGGCAGAGGCAGGAGAAGATTTTTTTACAGTCACAGAATGGGAAGGTTGGAAGGGACCTCAAGGAGCATCCAGTTCCAAGCCACTGGCATAGGCAGGGACACCTCCCACTTGTGCAGGACACTCAAGGCCTCATCCAAGCTAGCCTTGAACACCTCCAGGGAGGTTGAGGAGCACAGAATCACCCAATGTGATCGAAGATTCTGTGCTGCACAACCTCCCTGGGCAACCTGTGCCAGTCTCTCACCACCCTCACTGCAAACAACTTCCTCCTAACATCCACTTTCAGCCTCCCCTCTGCCACTCCAAACCCATTCCCCTTGTCCTGCCATTCCCAGCCCTTGGCAATAGTCCCTCCCCAGCCTTCCTATAGGCCCCCATCAGATATTGGAAGGCTACTATCAGGTCTCTTGGAAGCCTCAAACCATCTTCAGCTGTGCTGGGAAAGAGATTTCAAAGAGAAGGTTTGCAGGTGGAGGCAGAGAGACTTCAAAGAGGTCTTCAGATGGAGTGAGATTGAAAGAGAAGGTCTTCAGGTGGAGTTAGAAGAAGAGAGTTCAAAGAGAAGTTCTTCAAAGGGAGTCAAAGACTGCAAAGAGGTCTCCAGGGGGAGTCAAAGATTGCAAAGAGGTCTCCAGGGGGAGTCAAAGATTGCAAAGAGGTCTCCAGGGGGAGTCAAAGATTGCAAAGAGGTCTCCAGGGGGAGTCAGAGTTCAAAGAGATTTCAAAGAGAAGGTCTTGAGAGGGAGTCAGAAAAACAAATTTCCAAGAGATGATTTTCAGATGGAGTCAGAAGGATCTTGGGAAGCACTTGGTGAAGAGAATCTGCTTTGGTCACCTGGATGGTAGGAAGGGAAGGGTCTCCTGCCCCTCTGCTCTGGCCCAGGGAGGCCACAACTGGCGGATCTGGTCCAGTTTTGGGCTCTCCAGCTCTTGAGGGACAGGGAAGGGCTGGAGAGAGTCCAGAGGAGGCTGCAGAGCTGCTGAGGGGCCTGGAGCAGCTCCGTGAGGAGCAAAGGCTGAGAGCCTGCAGGAGAGCAGCCCCAGAGGGCAGCTGAGCAATGCTCAGCAACACCTAAAGGAGCTGTGGGGGGCAAGAGCCTGGGGCCAGACTCTGCTCAGTGGTGCCCAGGGACAGCACAAGGAGCAATGGGCACAAAGTGGAACAGTGGAAGGGCTCTGCTGTGAGGCCAGGCTGAGAGTTGGAGTTGTGCAGCCTGGAGAAGAGAAGGCTCCAGGGAGACCTTCTGGTGGCCTTGCAGGGCTGCAGTGGGCACAGACTGGCACCCAGCAGGTTCCATCTGAGCAGCAGGAGAAAGTTGTTTGGTGTGAGGCTGCTGGAGGCCTGGAGCAGGCTGCCCAGAGAGGCTGTGGAGTGTCCTTGTGTGCAGAGCTTCCAGCCCCCCCTGGGCACTGTGCTGCTGTGCAAGCTGCTGTGGGAGCCCTGCTGGAGCAGTGGGGTTGGGCTGGCTGAGCTCCAGAGCTCCCTTCCAACCTCACCATTCTAGGACTCTCAAAACCCTCTTCCTGTGCCTGCAGAGGAGTCCAGGACAACCACCAAGTGTTGGCCTTCCTGGAGTCTAGAATGCAAGGTGGAAGCAGAGAGAGCAGAGGAGCAGCCAAGCCAGCAGGGCCCCTGCCCCATGCCCTTACTTGAGCAGCTCCAGGATGCCAATGACGATGTCATTCACGTAACAGAACCCAGAGGCCTGCAGGAGAGAGAGAAAAACCAGCATCAGAGAGAGATCAGCACAGCCCCTGGGCCTCCCAGAGGCTCAGGAGCACCTGGGGTGGCCAAAATTACCTCAAACTTCTTGGCATGGTGCAGGCCTCCTGCCCAGTTTATTGCAATGTCACAGATCTAGGAAAGACAAAAGCCAGTTCAGGGTGACAATGTGGTGCCCACAACCTTGCAGCCCCTTCCCCAGGGCACCCAGTGCCACCTGCCCAGCCCCTGTGGAACACAAACACCCTTCTGGCCTTGTGCTCCCCCTCTGCAGGCCTTTCCAAAGCTCCACCTCAGCTGTTAGCCCAGACTTGGTTTGATCCTACCCATACTGCCTTAGCTCAGGGCTCTACATCCCAGTTAGAGCAAGCAAAGATCATCTCCCACCAGCACTGCTCCCTCTCCAGCCAGCAGCAGGCACACACAGCTCAGTCCTGCTCTTCATCTTCACTCAGGAGACCTTTCCAGCCCAGATTTGGTTTGATCCTACCCATACTGCCTTAGCTCAGGGCTCTACATCCCAGTTAGAGCAAGCAAAGATCATCTCCCACCAGCACTGCTCCCTCTCCAGCCAGCAGCAGGCACACACAGCTCAGTCCTGCTCTTGCTCTTCATGCTCAAGACCTCTCCCAGGTCTTTAAAAGCCTCAAAGCTCTGTGTGGGTTTTGGACAGTCTCCTGAGGGACACTTTCAGAGCTTCTCTGTTGTCTCCTTCAGTGCATTCCCACCCAGCAGGCAGTTTTAAGACTCTCAGGACTGTTTCACAGCACTGAGAGGGATTTGGGGATGCACAGCACAAGGACCTTCTGCCTCCCTCTGGATTAAACACCTGAAGGCTTGCACCAGGATGGTCTCAAGCTGGGTCCTGCAGCTTGGTGGCGCTGACCAAGCAAAGCCCTGAGGTTCTGCTGAATCACAGAATGGGAAGGTTGGAAGGGACCTCAAGGATCAGCCAGTTCCAACCTCCTGCCATAGGCAGGGACACCTCCCACTAGCACAGGTCACTCAAGGCCTCATCCAACCTGGCCTTGAACACCTCCAGGGAGGGAGCAGCCACAACCTCCCTGGGCAACCTGTGCCAGTGTCTCACCACCCTCACTGCAAACAACTTCCTCCTAACATCCACTTTCAATCTCCCCTCTGACACTTCAAACCCATTCCCCTTGTCCTGCCATTCCCAGCCCTTGTCAATAGTCCCTCCCCAGCCTTCCTGCAGCCCCCTTCAGATCCTGCAAGGCCACTCCAAGCTCTCCTGGAAGCCTTCTCCTCTCCAGGCTGCACAGCCCCAACTCTCTCAGCCTGTCCTCACAGCAGAGCTGCTGCAGCCCTCTCAGCATCTTGGTGGCCTCCTCTGCACTGGCTCCAACACTTCCATGGCCTTCCTGTGCTGGGGGCTCCACAACTGCACCCAGGACTGCAGCTGGGGTGTGAGGAGAGCAGAGCCAAGGGGCACAATGCCCTCCCTTGCCCTGCTGCCCACACTGCTCTTGCTGCAGCCCAGCACACAGTTGCTGTCTGGGCTGCACTCACACTGCAGCCTCAGCTTGAGCTTTTCCTCACCCCACACCCCCAGGGCCTGTTCCTCAGGGCTGCTCTCAGCCATTCCCCACCCAGCCTGGAGCTGTGCTTGGCATTGTGCCTGCCCAGAGGCAGGACCTTACACTTGGCCTTGTTGAATGTCCTGAGGTTGGCCTGTGCACAGCTCTGCAGCCTGTGCAGGTCCCTCTGGATGGATCCCTGCCCTCTAGCAAGTGACTGTGCCACACAGCTTGGTGCCAGCTGCACACTTGCTGAGGCTGCATTGATTCCTCTGCCCATGGCACTGCCAAAGATGCCAAACAGCAGTGGTGCCAGCACTGCCCCTGCTGAGCTGGAGCAGCTCAGTGCTGCCTTTACCTTGTTGTTGAGCTGCGTCGCTCCCTGCAGGGAGGCTCCGGTGTAGCGAGAGCAGAACTCGAAGAGGCCTGGAAACACAGGGCTGGAAGAGAAAGCAGGGCTCAGAACCAGCCAGCTTGGGAAAGACCTCCTGAGATCAGCAAATCCAACCCTTGGCCCCAGCACTGCCAGGGCACCACCAACCTGTGGCCCCCAGCATCACAGCTCCATGGCTTTGAAACTCCTCCAGGCACGAGGACTCCACCGCTGCCCTGGGTAGCCTGGGCCAGGCCTTGGCTACCCTCAAGGAGAAGAAATTGTTCCTCATGGCCAACCTAAAGCTCCCCTGGGGCAACTTGAGGCCTCTTCCTCTCATCCTGTCACTCCTGCTGTTGTCACTTGTTCCTTTGGAGAAGAGCCCAACCCCCACCTGACTGCAGCCTTTCAGGGAGCTGTAGAGAGCAGTGAGGTCTCCCTTCAGCCTCCTCCTGTCCACACTAAACCCCCTCCCAGCTCCCTCAGCTGCTCCTCCCCAGCCCTGTGCTCCAGACCCTTCCCAGCAATGTGCTCTGGGGGGCAGGAAGGGCAATGCCATCCTGGGCTGGGTTAGAAGGGCTGTGGTGAGTAGGTGCAGAGAGGTTCTCCTGCCCCTCTGCTCTGCCCTGCTGAGGCCACATCTGGAGTCCTGTGTCCAGTTCTGGGCCCCTCAGTTCAAGAAGGACACAGAACTGCTGGAGAGAGTCCAGCACAGAGCCACAAAGGTGCTGAAGGGAATGGAACAGCTCTCAGAGGAGAGCCTGAGGGGGCTGGGAGCTTGGAGAGGAGGAGCTGAGAGGTGACCTCATGAATGGTGATAAAGATGTGCAGGTGAGTGCCAGGAGGCTGGAGCCAGCTCTGCTGGGGATGCTCAGGGACAGCACAAGGACAATGGTGGAAGCTGAGGCAGAGGAAGTTTAATTTAAACCTGAGGAGCAAATCTTTGCCTGTGAGGGTGACAGAGCCCTGGCACAGGCTGCCCAGGGGGGCTGTGGAGTCTCCCTCTCTGGAGTTATTCCAGACCTGCCTGGATGTGTTCCTATGTGATCTGCTCTGGGTGCTGCTGCTCTGGCAGGGGGGGGTTGGACTGGGGGAGCTTTGGGGGGGTCCCTCTCAGCCCCTGGCACTCTGTGATAGCTTTGCTGCCCTTGTTTGGACCTGCTTCAGCCTTTCAATGTCCTTCTGGGAGTGAGGAGCCCAAAACTGAATCCTAGAATGGGAAGGTTGGAAAGGAGCTCAAGGATCAGCCAGTTCCAACCCCCTGCCACAGGCAGGGACACCTCCCACTGGCACAGGGCACTCAGGGCCTCATCCA
>VWZE01023491.1:295774-322077 GCA_013396675.1 Eubucco bourcierii | reverse complement strand
GGGGGGTGCGGGGGTGCCGCAGGACACAGAACAGTTTATCGCTTCCTGACGTGCCAGCGTCTGGGTCGGGGTTGCAGGTTGGGGGGCAGCTCGAGGAGTGGGGGGACTATTTTTAATCTCCGCTCTTCTGCTCCTTCCTTCAGGCCCCCAGGCGCTGCCCCTCACTTTGGCGTCTGGCCATGCAGCCTGTGGGAGGTTGAGGTCTAGGGGGTGTGGAGAGCTGTGCCTAGGGAAGTTCGTGGCCGTGCTCCAGCTAGGTGCAGGGCCACCCTACATCGAAGGGCATGGTGCCATGGGTCACACCTCTGTCCCTGCGGCACTGGTGCCAGCCACGGCTGCAAGGTTTGGCGTCACGGTGTGAGCGAACAGCCGTTGCCTGCCTATGACCTTGGGTCCAGGTGGGGACATTCACCTTATGTCCCCAGGTGCTTCGCTCATCTACAGGGTGGTGGCTGCCCCTAGGGGGGTGTCTGGGCACAAATAGGGGGGCACAGGGCAGCACCATCAAACCCAAACTGTCATCCAAGAAGGGACAGCTGGGACAGAGCTTGGCAAACCCCGGCCAGCTGGGCAAGCTGCCAGGGGGATTGCCCTTGAAATGGCCCTTGCTGTGCCTTGTGCCATGCTGCCCTGGCTGCTCAGCCACAGGGCCACGCTGTGTCCTCTCCACCATCCCAGCACCCCACTGCCTGCTGGTGGTTGCACCGCAGCGCGGGAGGAAGCACGCCCCAGCACTCCCCCGCTGATAACGGTGGCTGCCTTATCACAGGCCCTTCTGCAAGAGCGGGCAGCATGGCCCCCCATAGCCCTTATCTGCCTTGGCCGTTGGCCCCTGCTGGGCTAGCAGCCCCCCCCTCCCCTTTGACACCCACTCCTGGCACCCTCTGTAGCATCCGCGGGGTCGGCCGCTTGGCAGCATGCCCCCTCTATCCTTTTTGAAGTTTAAAATCCATTTAAGTCAAGAGGAGGGAAAGTTATTGCCTCTAAAGCCCCTTGCCTTGAGCAGTAAATCCTCTTTGCTGTGTCGATGCTGCCTCTTAGTGTGCAAGGAAGCATGCAGGACTCAGGGTGAACCCGGGGGGGGGGGGGCAGGGGGGGCAGGCTGTGTGTGTGTCTGTGCCCCCCAGCACCCTGCAGCACTGCAGGCAGGGCTGGGGGAGTGGGAAGCGCTATAAGCCCCCCCAGGCCATGGTCATTTTGTGGGGTCAGATCCCTTTGAACCCCTCAGGCTTACTGAGCTGGCAGGAGCATCACTGCTGCTCCTTGCTTGCTTGCTTGTCTGCTGCTTGCTTGAAGCTTGCTTGATGCTTCCTTGGTGCTTGCTTCCCGCTTGTTGCTTGATTGATTTTTGCTTAGTGCTTGCCCCTTGATTGCCACTTGCTTACTACGTGCTTACCACTTGCTCACCGTTTGCTTGTCACCTCCTTCCTCACATCCATATGACCAGGAAGGAGGTTCTCCTTATGGTGGTGCCCCACTGTCCCCCACAGTATGTTGCATGGCCCTCTTACCCCCACTGCCATGCACCCACCCAGTGAGGTTTGAGACTGTTTGAGTGTAGGAGCTTGCAGTAGTGCTGGCAGTGCCAGTGTTTTTATTTGATTTCCCTTCTCTAGAGATGGTGATACTGAAATATTAATGCTGGCCTCTAACTGCTGTGTCAGAGAAGCAGGGCGGGCAGGACTAGGGGTGGCTAATTTTGTTGTCTTGGGGAGTGTTTGCTGAGGAGCAGTGTTTGTGCAGTCACGCACATGTGGGTTTTTCCTCCCTGGGGATCCGCTTGGCCCTCACACCTCACAGGCTGGGATGTGATGCCGGCGGAGAGGGGCGATCCCTTCCTTTTACCTTTGCAGCGGGGTTCACAGTGGGGCACCCTGAGCAAGCAGGGAGTCCCACGCCTGGGGAGAGGAGGTTACTGGCGAGGGGGTGTTTTATTTTCCCTTGGCAGCGCGGCGTCAGATGCTTGCGTGCTGGCTTCCTGTAATAAAGCGACCGCCGGCGCGCTTGTCACCTGCTCTCTGTTGTGCTGCCAAGCTGCAGACATGCCGCTTCTTGCTGCGGGCCCTGGCGCGCTCCCCGCCGCTGCTGCTCCTCCTCCTCCTCCTCCCGCTCGCTCCGGGCGCTCGCCCTGTGCCAGCGCTGCCTTCCTTAGCAGGTGTTTCAGGGAGGGTGCGACGGTGCCTGTTGCCGCACGCCCCGCTACGGGTGGGGACCGTTTAACTGTTCCTCACCGCAGCCGTGCCCCCTCTGCCACCTTCAGCATGGGGTAATGCCAGGGCTTGGCATTGGGCTGCTTGACCTTGTCCCCTGGGACCTGCCAGTGCTGTGCTGTGTCGTCCGTGAAGCACCCATGTGCTGCGGCCCTGCTGCTCCCCAAATTTGGGGTGTGGAGCCTTGCCAGGGGTTGGCAAAGTCTCATAGCAGAGCAAGCCCAGCTGCAGGCAGGTGTCACCGGCTGTGCCTGCCTGTGCCGTGTTGTGTCATGTGGTTGGACTGGGATGGGGTCCATGCAACAGGTGTCATGCATGCACTGTGCAAGCTGTATGACAATGCTACTACTTGCTGTGCTGTGCAGCCCCCTTGGGCACAGAGGGCATGACTGCTGCCCACTTGCCCATCCTGTACAACGTCTTTGGATACCCGCTGCACCGTACTGTGCCATGCAGCCCCCTTGGACACACAGGGCACTGCTGCTGCCTGCTGTACCATGACATGCAACCCCCTTGGACACAAAGGACACTGCTGCTGTGTGCCACGCTGTGTCATACAACCTCCTTGGATACCTACTGTGCCATGTTGTACCATACAACCCTCTAGGACACACAGGACTCTGGCACCAACACCTTCCCAAGGCTTTCCAGCACTGTTGGGTGGATTTTTTTCACAAACTGAGGCTCCGACTATGCAACTTCTTCCCATTCACCTAGCACAATGCAACAGCACTATCCTCATCAACTTGGCACAGAGTTTGCTGGGGTCCTAGTCCCAAAAGCCACGTCTGGAGGTTAACCCTGTAACCTGTCAGGGAGAGTCCTTGGAAGGGGCTAACTTTGGATCTGCTCCCCAGGGACAGCCAGAGCTTCTCTGGAGCATGGGAGATGTGAACAGGGGATGAATTGCACCCCAGCATCCCCTGTGAGCCTTGGGTCAGTCTCTTCTTCCAAGTAACTAGTGATAGGTTAAGAGGAAACGTTTTCAAATTGCACCAGGAGAGGTTTAGGTTGAGTATTAGGAAAACATTTTTTCCTGAAGTCTGGTCAGGCATTGGAACAGGCTGCCCAGGGAGGTTGGTGAAGTTACCATCCCTGGAGGGGGTTCAGATAACATGTAGACATGACACTCTGGGACGTGGCTTAGTGCCCATGGTGGTGTTGGGTTGATGGCTGCACTTGATGATCTCAGAGGCCTTTTCCAACCTTAATGGTTCTGTGATTCTATGCGGAGGAGGCAGGATGGGTTTTGCTCACCCTGCCCTGGTCTAGCCCCAGCTCCCAGCCCCAGCTTTGTTTCCCCCATATAACAAGATGATGGGTTTTAGGGTCAAGCTGCGGGTTCATAACTTGTTGGAAGACTTTGCTGAACAATAAAGGTGTCTGGCTTTATATCTNACAGTTCAAGCCGTCTCGTTGAAGCAAAGGTTATTGAACTGCGAATGTTATGACATTACATTTTTGTGTCTGCACTTTCAAGATGCGTGATGCAGCCTGAATGATAAGTGATCTCAGGGTTAAGGGTTGGCTTGGGTTCTGGCTTTTTTTTTTTTTTTTTTTTTTTTTCCCTTCTTTTTTCTCTCATCCCTCCTAGTTAGAAACCTATAATTTTGTGCATCATTCANCTCAATGTGGGCTGTTGGCTCTGCTGGGGCTTGATAAGGCTCCTTTTTATTGCCCTGCCTTTGCATTCCTGCAACTGGGCTCTCAGCGCTTGGGGTGGGTGCTGGGGGAGGCTTTTAGGAAGTGGGATGCGGGTATTCTCAGTGCAGAAAAGTGCCTGCCTCAGTTTCCCCAACCTTTGATTTTCTCAACCTGTGATTTGATCATAGAATTGCCTGGTTGGAAAAGAAGTTATGATCATCAAGTCCTACCATAATCTAACATCTCCCTCAACACAACTGTCAGACATGTCCCTGAGCTCCTCATCCAAACCTCTTTTAAACCCTGAGCTTGTCTATTGTGCCATGGGGTGAGCAATGGTGGCACCCATGCCAGCAGCCCCTTTTGTTGGGAGATGCTGGTGCCAGCCTGGGTACCTCAATTCCTTTTGCATCCCAGTGTGGTAGGAAGTGTGGCATCTTGCGTCCCACCAGGGCCATGCCACAGAACAGGAAGTGATGCATGGTGCTAACTGGTTCTGTATGCCCTGGTGCCCATACTGCAGCCCCATTAGTGGGATTTTGGAGAGCTGGCAGGGCTCCAGGGTGGGGTGCTAGGGTTATGTTCCTCTGCACCCCAGTGCTCTAAGCATTTCAGCAGCCAGACATGCTTGCAATACAGCATCCTGTGTGGCCTAGGGGACATGTGGGGACAAGCGACAGCAGGGTCTGGCCTGTCCCATACACACTAGAGGGCAGCAACAAACTGCATCAGTGGGTTGTGTCTGGTCTGTGGGGGTGTTGGGGGTATAACACCCCCAAAATTTTCCTGTCACTGCAGTTTTGCAGCAGTGGAGCTGCTTGATTTTAGGTGGTGCTTAACCAAACTCACTTGCAAAGTGAGCAGCAGGATAAGAAGCGTCAGACCAGCCCATCCCACAGTGTGGTGTCATCCAGGAGCAAATTAATTAAGTCATTCCATAAATTTGGCTGGTGAATCATATCTGCCCCCCTACTGCCAGCTCCCCTCCCTCTTTCCTTCCCTGGGTTCCCCCTCCCTGCTCTGTCTGGGCTCCCTGCTAGAGTCAACATCTCACCCTGGAGATTTCCAAAGGGCTGAGCATCCCGAGCATCCCAGGTCAGGGCTAACAGAAACCAGCTGGGCGGGTGGGCAAAGAGAAAGGGGGGCACTGGGGGAGGGGGGAGACAGGGAGGGGGAAAAGGAAAAGGGGAAAAAAAAAAAACAAGGAGGTCAGGGCCTGGGAAATTAAATGTTCATAAACGCAGGACCCGAGCGCTTAAAAAGTAGGGCAGTGCCATTAAATCTCATTAAAGTTTAATACCTATCAGTGCCACTTCAGGCAGCCCTTGGACATTGCTTTAATTTGATGGGTGTTAAGGGAGAATTATCAAATAATTGTGCTGGCTGGGGACTTGCTTTTATCATGTTACATGGAAAGCTCTCCCGGCTTTGTGCTGCACATCAAAACAGCGACGGAGAGGTATTGTTCTGGGGAGGGGAGCTGCAGAGAGGGGGGGGTCCCGCTGGCCACATCACTCTCAGAGGGATGAGGGACACTGGATCAGGTTGTTACAGGGATTAGCTGCCCCAGCAAGCTGGGCTTTCAGCCCAAATTTAATTCATCTGCCCTCAGTGAGGGTTGACTGCTCCAAGCTAGCATCGCTGAGGGGGGTATAAGGACAGAGTGAGCGTCCTGTCATTGTCCCTATGGATCCTGCCATCGTCTCTGTAAGTCCTGCTGCCATCTTCATAGGCTGTGCTAGTGTTCCCATAGGTCCTGCCATCGTTTCCATGGGTCCTGCCATTATCCCTTTGAGGCCTGCTGGTGTGCCCATAGTTATTGCCATCACCTGCATGGATGCTGGTGGTGTCCCCATAGTTCCTACCGTTGCCTCCATGGGTTGTGCTGGTGTCCCTGTGGCTCCTGTCCTGTCCCTGTGGGTCTTGCCGGTGTCCCTATCTGTCCTGCCATCATTCTGATGGGTTCTTTGTGCCAGCATCCCCAGGAGTCCTACCAATGTGCCCAAGTTCCAGCAGAATCATGCCACCCTTCCTGCTCTCACTACCTCATGATGCCAGCACAAAACTGCAGGTGCTGCTAATTAATAATAATTTTTGGAGGGTCTCTGGAGGCTGGAGGGAATTGCTTCCAGGTGCTGAGCATTCCTGGGATCACTAGCTTGTTGTGGAGGCAAGCACATGGACCCACGCATTTTTAATAGAGTGCATCCAGGATTATTTTTATTTCTAGTTCCTCACTGTTAAAGCCCTGGTTGATAAAGAATTAGTGCCAGGTCGTTAGTCCTGGGGTTTATGAGATAAACCTGGGTGCAAGGTGCTGTGCTGTAAATGCCAGGGCCGGGGGAACAGGGGGCCGGGGAGTGCCGAGCTACTGCTGTGAATTATTCAGCAGCGCCTGATTTCACATTATTCTCACTGATACTTTTACAACCTGTCAGTAAATAAAAAAGATTCTACATTATTTATAGAAATGGACCTGAATTGGTTAGGAGAATTTACTGTTGCTATTATTAGGGACTGCTCAGCACTGCCTTAATGAGAGCGGGGTGATGGCAAATGCTGCTTCCCACCGCATCGGGGTCCTCGGCTTCCTCCTGGGCTCCCCAAGGGTGGTTGTGTTCCCACAACCATTCCCTGGTCCTCATTCAGCTGAAGTCTGGCCCTGCATCCCCAGCTGCAGGCTGGACATGGAGGGACGATCTCCCTGGCTTTGGGCTGTTTGAACAGGGGATGTCTCTTTCCCAAGGATGTCCCCTTCCTGGGGACATCTTTCCTGGGACAGGTCCCTGCAGATGACACCTTCCTGGGACATCTTCCCAGGAATGTGTACTTTCCACAGACATCTCCCAGGGGCATCTGCATCCTGGGGATCTCTTCCTGGAAAAATCTCCTTTCTAGAGACCACATCTTTCCAGGGACATCTCCTTCTCAGGCACATCTTCTTCCTAGGAAACTCATCTTCCTAGGGACATCTTCTTCACAAAGACTTCTGTATCCTGGGGACATCTTTCTGGGAATGTCTCGTTCACTGGGACGTCTTCTCAGCCTGTTTCCTTCCTAGGGATATCTCCTTCACAAAGACATCTGCTTCCAGGGAGCACCTCCTTTACAAGGACCACATCTTCCTGAGGATATCTCCTTCTCAGGCATACCTCCTTCCTGGGGACCACGTCTTTATAGGGGCATCTTCTTCCTAGAGGACAGATGTCTCCTTCCTGAGGATATCTCCTTCTCAGGCATACCTCCTTCCTGGGGACCACGTCTTTATAGGGGCATCTTCTTCCTAGAGGACAGATGTCTCCTTCCTGAGGATATCTCCTTCTCAGGCATACCTCCTTCCTGGGGACCACGTCTTTATAGGGGCATCTTCTTCCTAGAGGACAGATGTCTCCTTCCTGAGGACATCTTCCCAGGTGCCATTGCTGGGACACAGAGCTCTGCCAGAGAGGGATGATTCCCAGGCACAGTGCAGTTAGTCTTTTTAACCCTCCATGCACGTGGTCTCCTGGCTCTGCATCGCAGCTCACAAGCCAGAGTGACTCCATTTTGACCCTGTCCCCTGCCACCAGCATGTGCCTGTTGCCTGAGCAGGATCCATTCGACCCATGCTCCTGCCAACCACCTGAATCCCATCTGAGCATCCTGCATCTCTGATATGACAGCTCCAGGGAAGTGGAAAACCATTGCATGGGCTTGCAAAGCCCTGTATGTGGTGGGGAAAGACTCACAGAGGCATAGAATTGTTTGCATTGAAGAAGACCTTCAAGATCGTTGAGTCCAACTGTTAAGCCAGCACTGCCAGGTCACCACTAAACCATGTCCCTCAGCACCACATCTCCATGGCTTTGAAAACCCTCCAGGGACAGGGACTCCACCACTGCCCTGGACAACCTGCTCCACACCTTGACAACTCTTTTGGGGAAGACATTGTTCCTCGTGTCCAACCTAAACCACTCCTGGAGTAATTTGAGTCTGTTTCCTCTTAGAATCATAGAATGGTAATGTTGGAAGGGACCTCAAGGATCATCTAGTTCCAACTCCCTGCCATAGGCAGGGACACCTCCCACTAGTACAGGTTACTCAAGGCCTCGTCCAACCTGGCCTTGAACACCTTCAGGGAGGGAGCAATCTTGTCCCATCACTTAGGTCAAGACATCTCACCCCTCACCTGATTGCAACCTCCTTTCAGGGAGAGGTAGAGAGTGAGAAGGTCTCCCCTAAGCTTCCTTTTTTTCCAGGCTAACCAAACTAGTTCTCTCAGCTGCTCATTACAAGTTCTCTAGACCCTTCTCTCCTTCTGCAGACCCTTCATCATCTTCACTGCCCTTCTCTGGACACACTCCAGCACTTCAATGTCCTTCTTGGATTGAGTGGCATAAAACTAAGCCAAATACTCAAGGTGTGGCCTTCCCAGTGCCCAACACAGCTGCAGGTAAACCAAGACCCGGCAGCAATGAGCCATACGGACAAAAAATGGATGGAAAACCCAAGAGGAAACCCAAGAGCATAGTGGTTTGTCTGCGGTGTCCTAAGGTGGCTGCTCCCGGGGCTGCCGGTGACAGGTTTATTGGCAGGCAGGCTGGGCTGGAAGGATTGTCGGCTATTTACAGTGCTGGGGCCGTGACTTTGCGAGCAGACAGTTAACATAAATTCACATGATGGATCAGTTATCACTTCATTGAACTGGTGGCGGATCCATTGAAGGCTGTGCAGTAACATACTGTTTCCTGGCTCTGTGCAGCGCTGGGATACATTAAATACACTTTATTTATAGCTTACCATCGCTGTGCTGTGGGCAGGAGAATGCAGCTTTTGCAACTATCATCTAATTTTATGATGAGCATTAAAGCAAGGCCCTATAATTTGCACCTTTTTATTCATTAGACACTGGTGCAGCCATAAGTCAAGAATGCCCAGGGATTTAGATGCAGATCCAGAAGATAAACTATTGACAAGCCAGATGTATTTTTACATTAGTGTGCCTTTACAATAGTTTATGTGGAGAGTGGAATATAAATTGCATTATTAAATACGAACCACTCCTGGAACTGCTACTTCCGTGCGGGATTCTGAGCCGCAGAACAAGGAGGCTTTGCCTAATGGGTCGAGGTTGGGGGTATCTGTGTTGTTTTGGGCTTTATTTCAGCGCTAGATGTGCTGATGCAGTGGGGCAGGGGGTCTATCCTGGAGCTGTCCCTAGGAGGAGGTGGTGATGACCCTGTGGGATGTCCCCATATGGAGCAAAGCCATCTCAGCCACATGCCCCTGGTGGAGACCTGCACTTGGCTGCTGCCACCCGGGCAGCAACGGGTTAAATCCTTTTGTTTCTGAGGCAATAGAGTTTATATTATGAGCATGAATAAAAGATGGTTGTGCTAGGGGTAGCTGTCAGGATCTTCGCCGCCTATAAAGGCTTCTACTGTAGCTTGACAGTAAAAGACTGTGTTTGGGGACTGATGTGGTTTCTCAAAGGAGCTAAATAAATAAGGGACGCTTATTTTTACACCAGTAAAGGCTGCTGGAAATTTAAAGCCCTGTTTATCTCGCCGAAAATCGTGGTGTTTATTGTTAGCTCATGTAGGGGGGAATTTGCATGTTCACTAATAATTAACCCAGCCCAGCGCTTCTCCCTCCTCTACGTGCCGCGGCCCCGCCGCTATCTGCGGGGAGGAGACGCCTGCAAATCAAATGCAAATATTGACCATGCCTGGGCCAGGTGCTGCAATGGCTGGGTGCTCCCTGCTACCCTGTCCTTGTGGCTGGGTGCTTCCTGGCATGCTTCCTGCTACCCTGTCCTCATGTCCGGGTGCTCCCTGGTACCCCATCCCAATGGCTGAGTGCTCCTTGATAGCCTGTCTTGATAACCCACTGCTCCTTAGTACCTTGTCCTGATGGTTGGTGTTCGCTGGTACCCAGTGCTTTGGCCATGTCAGGGCAGATGGAAACCATTCCCATGAGCGCCCTGGTCACGTTTCCACCCCATCCTCATTGCTACCCCATTTTCATGGGCACCCTGACTTTATTTCCACCCCACTGCCACCCCATCTCCATGGGCACCCCATCCTTCTTTCCACCCTGTTCCACTTCATACCCCATCCTTATTGTTGTCCTGTCTCCAGTGTCACCCCATGACCATCCTGTCCCCATGTCCACCTCATCCTTCTTTCCATCCTGTTCCCCTTGATAACCTATCATTATTGCCATCCTATCCCCATTGCCACCCCATCCTTATTTCCATCCCATTCCCATGGCCACCCTGTCCCCATGACCACGCCATATTTATGTCTACTCTGTTCCCATTGCTCCCCTATCCTTATTGCCACCCTGTTCCTATTGCCATGTCCATCCCCATGGACAACGCTTCCCCACTGTCAACCTTTTGCCACCCTACCCTTGTTGCCACCCTGCTTTTATTGCTACTCCATTGGCACCCCATCCCCATTTCCACTTCGTCCCCACTGCCACCTCTTTGTGCCCAGCGCTACAGGCGTCCCATCCCGGTTGTTGGTCCCAGCACCACCAGATGCTGCCGCTCCGTGTCACACCATCATGTCGCTAGCGGAGTGTAACGGGGAGAGCAGTCGGTGCCTTTGTTTCTCCTGCTCTCTGCACAGCTGTCACTTCCAGTGATCAGTGGAAAAATCATCACCCCACCGGATCATACATATGGAACGGTGTCTGTGCGGAATATTTATTGGAACATGTGTTGGGGCCGCACCGGTCACAAGCCTCAGGCTTGGCTCACACGGTGCCAGCCCTGGAAAGATGCTCTCGTCCCCTGGGCAGTGCCTGCTAGGGAGGCATGTGTGTCCCCGTGGCAGTGTCGCCACGGTGGTGTCACCCGCCGTGTCCCTACTGTGGTTGAGGGACTTGGGGCTAATTGCACTTGGTGCCCTCAGGCTGTGTAGCATCGTGGGGGGACTGGGAAAGCTCTGCCTTTCACAGCCTGTCCTCAGGCTTGTTCCCAAAGGATGCCCCCATGCCGAGGGACTGTAGCAGTGCTCAGAGCCCCAGCTGGTGAAGCTGCAGGCTCCTTAGAGTCAGAGAATCACGGAATCGGTTTAGTTTGAAGAGAGCTTTAAGATCATCAAGTCCAACCATTAACCCAGCACTACCAGGTCACCAATAAACCATGTCCCTTATCCTTCCCTGGGGAGCAGAAGCTCAGGGCTACCCTTTGCTGAGGTCACCTTTGGGGTGGCCTTTGGAGTCTTGAAGGGTAGGAGATGAAGGCGCTGGGGAGCTTTGGCCCCGTCAATGTCTCCGGGAGCTCTCTCCCTCCTGTCTCCAGAGCTGTCAGCTCGGCACCTTTCATGTGTGATGGGTAAACAGCGCGGCGCCCGCCGGGGAAGGCTGGTGGATCCCTGCTGGTGCTAAAGCAGCGTCTGGCAGGGACAGGGAACGTGCCGTCGCCTGCGCGAGGCACGGCGGACGTGACACCCCGACAAGGTTCCTCTGCATCTTTCCAAAGGGAGAGGAGAGACCAAGCTTTCCTAGTGCCAGGGTGAAGCGATGCCACATGGCATCCCCGCAGGTGTAGGTACTGGCAAGGCACCAAAAACCGGTACCCATGTCCCATCTTATCACACCGGTAGCTACTAGGGATGCAGAGCCTCTCGTACCCCTTCCCTAGGGCAGACAGATGCCATGCAGGCAATGGAGGGTCACCAGGTCCCCCTCAGCACATGGCAGGGGGAAGGTGTTGCCGGCGCCTTTTGGCACCCGCCGCCACACGAGCGCGCTCCTCTGACAGCTTTATCAAGCCTCCAGACTTCCCAATTCCATTGTTCCTGACATCTGTTTCAGTAAGTGATTAATTGCAATTAGTGAACGGTTTGAAAGCCCGTGGAAGAATATTCAGCAGAAAACTCGTCAAGATTAATGAGTGGTGGCAGTTGTCAGAAGGGCTGCTGCCTCGCCGGGATGCAGCGATGGGGAGGTGCGGGAGGCTGAGCGAGTGGGGTGCCCCCCCCTCCTCTCTGTGTGTGTTTTGTGTCCCCTCCCTCCCCAAACTGTGTCCCCCTCCCTGCTCCTGGAGCAAACACAGGCTGATTTTTCATCCCAATGCATGAATTACCCGCTAATGTGCTATTAATAAAGCACTGTGGAGTTTCACCCAGATTAGGTCCTAAATCATGCAGAATGAATTTTAATCAGTCCCAAAGACACCGGTGATAGCCACTCCCGGCAACCTGCAGGAAACCAGGCTGGATCCAGACGGGATCTGCTGCTGGAGAGCCACCTTTGCTCCCGTGCCGTGCTGTGCCATGCCAAGTGTGTGTGGTGGCAGAGCCAAGCTGCCTTTGTGTGGTGTTTCGCGGGGCATGAGCTGAGCAGGCTGGGAGTTGGGCACAGCCGGCTCTCCAAATCCCACTGTCCAATGCCAGGATTGCCACGCAGTGCCATCCTGCTCAAGCTAGCTGTGGTACCTGAGGTGCCAGGAGGAAGCAGGTATCCTCTGCCCTATGCTCAAACCCCCCTGAGAGACCCATGTTTGGGGAGGTATCACTCTTGCAGTGAGTTTGGCAGGTGTTTACAATACGCCTTTGCTCTGGGCCTGGTTTTGTCCCCAGCTTGGTTCAAGGGTCTACCACAAACTATTGAGGACTCTCCGTGATGCTGAGTCCAGGAGGTGACACACCTGTGGCCCTGGGGGGAGGGAGGGAGTAACATCTGCCCCTCTGAACTGTTTGCCACACCGAGGTCAGGGTGGCTGAACAGCCCCGGGTCTTGTGAGCAGATGGTTCCAGCATGCTCCCCGCCAGGCTCCGCCGTACCCCACCCATGAAATTCCCCATTAATAGGCTGTGACCGAGGGTGCTGGGGCGGGGCAGAAACATCTTTAACCCCTCTGCCTTGCCTCAGAGCACATATGGACTGTGTGCCTGTCCCCAAGGAAAGCAAGGACAGATCCCCTTTGCCAGGGAGAGGTATCCCTGCCTCACTAATTTGAGTTCATTACTTGGGTGCCACGGGGTCTACCAAATTGGTGGCAGTGGTGGAAGGAGTCCTCATCCCTGTCCCCTTCCACCAGCCCATCCTGTCCCATCGCTGTGATTTATTGCTCTTTTGGCAGAGGGCAGGGGTCAGCGAGGGGTGGCAGGGGTCAGCAGGGGCTGGCAGGGGTCAGGAGGTCCCGCCGTCGGCTGCCCTTTGTTGGTGTGCAGGACAATGACCCGGCGCAGGCTGCTTGCTCGGCGCGGTGGGTAATTACCGTGCCGGGGGAGGATGGAGGGGTCAGGGGCTGACGATGGAGCCGTGGTGACCCGCAGCCAGCGAAGCTCTTGCATGGTGGCAGCGGCTTGTCCTTCCCCTGGCACCATCTGCTCGGAGGCGGCCGCTCTGAGCGGCAGGGCTGTGGCTTCGGCGCTCAGACAGATGGACAGATGGTGGTGGGTTTGAAGAGGTAGAGTGTGTACTTTGTTCTGGAGAGCTTTGATACCAAAAAAAAAAAAAAAAAAACAACAAAAAAAACCCAAAAACCCAAACCATGGAGAAGACAGGGAAAGGATGTCCTCCTGTGTCCCCTCCTGTCTGCTACCATGCCAGGGAGCTGGGGCTTGTCACCGTGCCAGGGACAGGACACTTGCAGCATGGCAGGGCTGAAATGCTGAGGAACTGGGGTGGCTCCTGTGCAGTCGTTGCCTGCCATGAATGTCCCCTATGCACCATTCCTGGAGGATGCAAGGTGTCAGGAATGCCCTTATCCCTGCTGCATCTGATGCCCTTCTCCCCACTATATCTCTGCCAGGGTCTGACCCCGGCATGCTGCCTGCTGGCATGGCACAGCACAGCACAGCACATACCTGCCTGCAAGTGGTGCCAGCTGGGCTGGGGCTGATGCAAGCAGCGTTCCTGGGCAAGCCCGGCCACTTCCCAACTGGCTGGGGCAGCTGGACCGGGGTGGGAGGTATGGGTGTGGGGTCCCTGCAGCGGTGCTGTGGACGCCGGGTGACGGGTGCAGGCAGGGCGACGCGGCACTCAACCAGCTCCCCGGGGCACTCCTGACCTGCCGGACCCGCTCGGGGAGTGGCAGCGTGGGTTGATGGCTCTGGCTGCGGTGCAAGAGGTGGAGCAGGCCACCCCCGCCGCCCTGCAGACGCCTTTTCCAGCGGCGCCTGCCTTTGGCATCCTGGCATCACCTCTTACTGCCGCTGCTGCTCAGCGGACCTCTTTTGAGACCCATGCAACGGTGTCTCATCAGCGCCTGCAGCCAGGGTGGAGTGTGCTGGCATCACACCCGAGAACGCAAATCAGCTCCAGGCATTGCCAGAGTGTACTGGCGTCGTGCTGGCAGCAGAGGTGTTTGCTGTGAGCAGGTCAGGTTTGGGGACACGGTACCTGGGCCAACAACATCTTGGCACAGAGATGTGAACTCCCTATCTTGGAGCTCACCAAATGAGAAGCCCCAAGGAAGCCAGGGGTCTTCAGACTTCTGAATGGGTGTAGTTGGTTTGGGTTGGGTTGAGTTGGTTTGGGTTGGGTTGATGAGAGTTAGGTTGGATTGAGTTGGATTAAGTTGATACGCATTAGGTGGGATTGAGTTGGATTAGGTTGAGCTGTGTTGGGTAGGTTGAGTTCGGTTGAGATGGATTCACTGGATTGGGTTGAGTTGTATTGATTGGGATGAATTGGATTAGTTGCTTTGGTTCAGATTTCCTGCCAGACCCCTGCCCGCTACCCACCCCTGCCCGCAGCCGTTGCAATCCTGGCTTTCCCGTCTCTTAATTACCACCCGCGCCAGGCCTGGCCCCGCGTTACACTTGATTACGTGATTGCGCCGGGGCCGCTCCTCCCTGCCGCCCGACTCTGGCTGGATAATTAGGTGTGTCCGCTCCCGCGTGCAGACAGACATTTCATACGGCTTTAATCACCTGCTCTGGTGGCTCCCACCCACTGCCCTGTGCCCGCACCGCTGCTGCCGCTGCCCAGAAACCGCGGCTGCAGTAATTACAGGCTGCAGATGTCCTGCGCTGACGCCCGCTGCTAACGCCCTCTGCAAACACCCGGTGCAGATGTCCTGTGTGAACACCCCATACAAATACCTGGTGCAGGTGTGCGGTGCCAATGCCTGGACCAAATGTCCAATGCAAATGCCCTGTGGTGATGCAGGGTGGGAACACCCTGTATCAGTGCCTGGTGTTGATGTAGATGATGTAGATGCCCTGGTGTAAATGCTCCAGGAAAATAACCCTGTGCAGATGCCTGATGCAGATGTTCCATGCCAGTGCTTGGTGCAAACACTCCATGGCAATGCCTGGTAGATGCCTAATGAAAACGTCCTGTGCAAATGCCTGGTGCAAGCACCCCGTGGAAATCGTGGACGAACATCTACAGTGAACATGCCCAGTGCAAATGCCTCATGGAAATGCCTGGTGAGCATGCCCCGTGCAGATGCCCAGTGCAAACACCTCATGCCAATCTCTGATGCAGATGCTCGGCGCAAACATCCTGTGCAAATGCCTCCTGTAAATGCCCTGTGCCGATGCCCAGTGCAAACACCTCATGCCAATCTCTGATGCAGATGCTCGGCGCAAACATCCTGTGCAAATGCCTCCTGTAAATGCCCTGTGCCGATGCCCAGTGCAAACACTGTGCCAGTGCCTGGTATAGATGCTCAGTGCAAGTACCTTGTGCTGATGCCAGGTACAAACACCCTATGCCACCCATGAAAGCACCCCCTGCAAATACCCGGTGTCGGTGCTGGGTGAACATACTCAGTGCAAATGCCCAGTGCAAACCCCCCATGAAAATGCCACCTGCAAACACCTGGTGCCAGTGCCAGGTGAAGATGCCCAGTGCAAACACCCAGTACAAACAGCACCCAGGCAAGGGCTGTGCCTCTGAAGGGGTGCCGAGGTGCTGGCAGGTGGCACTGCCCATCTCACCGGCCGGCAGAGCTGGAGCAGGCGGCCCGGCGGCTCCTCACAGGTGTAGGCACAGACTCTGCAGCGTTGGAGCTTCTGTGCGGCGGGTGCGTGCCAGCACACTGCTGTGCCTTGCGAAGGTAGCAGCCATCTGCACTGTGATAAAAAGCCCTGAGGATGATAAATAGACAAGTAGCACTTTTATTGGATTGCCGTTTCGAAGCAGCCACTTTGGGTTTGGCACGACACTAACGACAGACTTCGCCGCACGCTGTGCCCGGTCACCCCAACTGGGGGGGCGAAAGGGGGTGCCCGGTGGCAAACCAGCACCTGACCGGGCACTTGGGCTGCATGTTAGAGCACTCGCAACTCCCTGTCTCCCCTCTGTTTTTTAGGGATGACTTCTCTGGATCTGTGTGACCCAAAGAGGGCTTGAAACTGAACTGATTCAGGATGCAGTGGGTGGGAGGGCATTGCCGCTGGCACTGTGCCACGGGGCAGGCCAGCTGGCACAGCACAGGGCTGGCACATACGGTGATGGTGGTGGTGGTGGCCCAGCTGCCTCACTTGGTCTCGCTGTCACCTGCGCCAAGCAGCTTGTTTGTCAATAATGGAGCAGAGAAAATTGCAGCCGAGATGCCTCTCAGCTCTGCTTTGTGTTGCCTTAATGCGTCCACCCCGGAGGTGCCAGCTCGGGTGGGGCACAAAGGCTGCTGGGAGGGGAGGGAGGGAGGGACAGGGGAGCTTGGTGTGTAGCTCTGGGGGTTTTGCTGCCCCCTTCCTGGAAGACCCTCTATTCGAGGGTGAGGTGACACAGATGGGCTCTAAACCCCATGGTTGGCACCATTGTGCTCCCACAGCTTGGCCATTCCCTGGGAACACCAGCCCAGTGGGATTGGCTCCAGAGGGACATGCATTGTGGGCACAGCTTTGAGTTGGATGGCATTGCCCAGTGCCTGTCCAAAACAGCTTTTGGGGTGGCATGGGAAGAATGGTGACTCCACTGCTTACTGGTTTGCGTGGGGAGACATTAGGGTGGCTTTTGTAGGTGAGCTTTGGGGTGGTTGTGAACATCCCTGTTCCTGTTGCTTGTCTTCCTTCAGTGGCAGCTTGTGTCTGGCACAGAGCATGCTTCAGGGGTGCTTTGGGATGGGGCAGGTTGGGGGCATCAGTTCAGCAGTGATGCAGGACAGGAGAGGCTGGGGACACTTATTTCAGAGGTGCTGTGGAATGGGGTAGGTCTGGAACACTAGTTCAGGGCTGTTAAGGATGAATTAGATTTGGGACATTGTTTCAGGGGTGCTGCAGGACAGGACAGGTTGGGGACACTGTTTCAGAGGTGCTGTGTGGGGCAAGGCAGACTGGGAACATCATTTCAAGGAGCAGTCCTCATGTCATGGGGTGACAAGGGGAGGCTGCATGGGTGACGTGGGGACTCGGGGTGTCCCCACACCCTACCAGTCTCCCACAACCTACAGCGCAGAGGCCACATGCAGCTGCTTGGTTGGGTGTGCATGCCAGGAATTTGGGAGCACGGGGGGGCTGGCTGCCTCCCCTGCCCTCTGACCTGCCGGGATGATACAAACCCTCCTCTGTTTCTCCTCAGCCTGACGGCGGGGTCAAGACAGCGGCTGGCGCTGGCTCCCTCTCCGCGATAAAGCAGCTCGTCTGTCACGACACAATGGACCCGTCAGGCTGCTGGCACGGCAGAGGCGGGCATGGCTGGGGTGGCTGCTGGAGCGCCCCTGCTACCCCACTGCGGCCATGCTGTGGGGTGCACACAAGTGTCGTGATGTTGTAGGGTCTCAGCAGGGGGGCAGCCAGGGTTGTGGATAGGGACGGGGACAAGATCCAGGTGTCGCAGCTGATACTCTATGCCCATGCCAGCCCCTGCTCTGCTGCTGGGAGATATGGCTATGTGCCTTGGCTTCTCGCCATGCCCACTGCCCTCTCTCCTCTTTGCCATCCAAAAACACACTAGGAGGCACTGGCATGGGGTGCCCGTAGTCCTTCCCAGCTCCTGAAGGGAATTGCTCCCCTCCTTCCTCCTTCTTCCCACTTTCCTCCTGACTTCAGGGTCTTTTTACCCACATCTGCATCACCTTTGTGATAATTTCAACCCACATAGGAGCATAATGTCCAGGATGCCAATGGGGGTGAGGGCAGGGTGCTGCATCCCCCTACCCCAGCACCCAGTGGGATGGCTGTGAACCAACCCCCAGCCCCAACACTGTGGCTATAGAGAAATAAAAAAGCATTTCCAATTAGAAGCAGCAGTGCTGGAAACTGGCGGCGAGGCACTTGAACTGTCACTGTGCAGCCTTAATTAGCAGCGACGGGGCAGGGGTCAGCAGCAACTCAGCAGCCTTGACAAGGCTGCTATCAAGTGCAAGGAGGGAGGAGGAGGGAAGGGAGGGAAAAGCAAAAGCTTCCCGAACTCAGGACCAGCCCTGGGCGATGGTGAGGGGGAGGATGAGTGCGCTAGAGCCACACAGGCAGAGTTAAAAGGGAATAAAATGGTCGCTGTCTCCAGCCAGAGACTCATCGTTGGTGCCACACATCCCACCCTGGGAGCGTGTAACTGGTGCCAAGCCCCACTGGTGGCCTGAGTGCTGGGACAGGGCAGGGGACACAGGAGCCCTCCCGTGATGCTGGAGATGAAGAGCTGGTCATCTTTGCTGCAGAGTCTCAGTAAGTGATGGGGTCTACCAGGCTAGGGGACACTTCCAGTGATGTCCTCACCAGTATCACTGTCCTCAGTAGGAGGGAAGTGGGTGGGTGGCATGGTAGGGCTGAGGGCCCTGCACCCCTCCCCTGACCCAGCGTGCCGCCTTGTCCCCTCCTTGGCGTCCCCCTGCTTGGGGTCAGCGCCCGGCCGTGGCCAGGCTTAACCTCTGCCCTTTCCCTCCCGACCTCCAGCCCTGTTAAAAAGGGTTTAAATGCAAAGTTATTTGATAGCTAATCCTGGCCCTGGGCTTTGGTGCTGGGAATCGCCCCGAGCCAGGACCCTCTGGTATCACCGCCGGCATGGCTGTGGTTTCAGCGGGTTGGAGGTCGGGCAAATGCGCTGATTAAAGTCAGGAGGGTGAAAAGAGCTTAAACAAATCCCAAATCCCTCAGCTGCCAGATGAAGCTCTTGGAAAATTTGCTCCACAGCCCTGGCAAGGAGGGAGATTGATGCCAAAACCCCTGCCCCAAGCTGCAGGCTGTAGTAGGGAGTACTGGGAAAAGCTGCATGAGTGCTGGGAGGACTTGGGGCAGGATGCTTGGTGGATGTTGTGGGGACCAGGTGAGCTTTTTGGGGGCCCCAGGAGGGACCAGTGTCAGGAAACCTCCAGTTTCACCATCATCTCTATTTCAGCCCACACTTCTCTTCCCAAATGTCAGTTTTGGGGTACCAAGGGGAGACGTACATGGACGTCTCTACTGCCAAGAAGTCATTCCTGCCCCAAGTTGCTTGCTTGGGAGTAAAAAAATCTTGATTTTTACTCTTTCCAGGCATTGTGCCATGGAAGTGGTGGTGGTGTTTGCTTGCCCCAGGGTCATGCTGCTACCATTTCACAAGCCCCAGGCTCACTCTATCTCCTCAATTCCCTGGGGGATGCACCCGGCAGGACTGGCTCATGAATATGGGGGTACAGGGGTGTGCCAGACTTTGTCATCATCCCTAGGGCCAGCAGAATGGAGACTGGGGAGCCAGGTCCTGCCATTCCTGTTGTGGTGGCATTAGTGAAACTGAGGCAGGCGCAGCTGGGAGGTGCTGATGTGGTGTGACCTGCAACATTGGGTGGGATGGACAAAATGGGGCCTGTGGGTAGGTGACATCTGGGTGCTGAGGGCAGGAGGAACAAGGGGGACAATTCCTGGTGACAACCATCTGGCCCTGGATCAGGGGTGTCCAGACAAGTTGTCCCCTTGGTCCTTATCTATCCCTAAATGACCAGCTGGACCATCTGAACCCCAGCCCAGGGATGGAGTGGGGGAGAGGTGGTGACGAAGGTCACAGATGCTGTGGCTGCAAGGAGCCACAGTGGCCCCCAGGCCCATTAGCCTTTAACTGGGGAGGATGGATGGGCTGTGGGAAGGATTGGGGACCTGCTGCCCTCCCCAGCCAACGGAGGTCCCCAACTCTTACATACCAGCCTCTCCCTCACATGTGTGCCCTCCATCATTGCACACATGCCATTGTGCATGCTCCATCGTGGTGCATGTTCTTATCACACAATCCATCATCTTGCACACTCCATCTTTGCATGTGCTTCAGCACCATGCATGCTCTGTCTTCGCATGGGTTCCATCATGAGTGATCCATCATGTGTGCTCCATGTTTGTCCACCCTTTTGTCTTCTTACATGCTCTGTCATGTGTGCTCCATCATCATGCATACCTCATTTTTGTCCAGGCTCTGCCTTCATGTTTTCTGTCTTGAGTGCTGCCTCATTTGTTCTCTATCTTCATGCACACTCTATCTTCATGTGTGCTCTGTCATGCATGCTCCATCAGCATGAACACTCTTTCCTCACACCCACCTGTGCCCACCAAGGACAACCTGGTGGCCCATTACAGGGCCATGGATTACACCTCCTTGGGCACTGCCTCTTCGGCTCCACCACATCCCTGGCCAGCAAGGGTTAACACCGGGGGTGAGGAGGATGCCTTTGAGCCCTGGTGCCAGTTCAGCAATGAATGTTGCCTTTAATATACCATCCTTCAATCCTTATCTCTCCTAATTTATTGGACATAACTGGTTGCGCTGATGGATTCGTGGCTTAGACCTTGGCTTCTAAATTTCAGCATTAATAATCTGCCCCTTCATTCTGCTCTCCAGATGTCTTTCATTTATCTGCTTATTCAGGAGGGGTGCAACCTCACGTCCTCGGTGCCAGCGCTAACGTGGCCTGGTGACAATAAATTTGGCCTTGTAATAACATGGCCAGATGAATGAATTGACCTCTTGGTGACTGTCACTCTCAGCCTCCCCCCTCGTTAGGTACTGGTGGCAACGAGTGGGACCTGAAGAGGGGACACTGGTGTCAGCCTTCTCCTCCCCACTTCTTTTTTTAACCCTCTGTTTCTTTTTCTCCTTTTTTTTTTTTTTTCTTCCCTTCCTTTTTCCAAAGGGGAAATTGGGAGGAGAAGTGTAGATGAGGGGATTGCTTGGTATTTAATCAGTTCTGGAGAAGAGGGTAAAAGCAGCCATCTCCATCCCTGAGGAAAGCTCTGGTCCTAGTAACCCAGGAGCCCTAATAACCACCTAATAAGGAGGAGAGCAAATAATAAGGAACCTTAACAACAACCCCATAACCATTAGAAGCCCTAATAATGAACACACAAGGAGCCCTAATAATGACCCCATATCCATTAGGAGGACTAATAACAGCTCCATAGACACGAGGAGCCCAAATAACAACCCTACAGCACAAGGAGCCCTAATACCAACCCCATATCCATGAGGAGCCCTGATGATGATCCTATGGCAATGAAGAGCCCTAATAATGAGCCCCAAATCACGTGGAACCCTAATAATGACCCCATAAGCACGAAGAACCCAAATAATGACCCTGTAAGCAGGACCAAGACCCCTGAACCAGGCAGGGCTGCATCAGAGCCGCCGGGATGAACCTCGCCGGCGATGCTGGGGCAGGTTGTACACCTGAGAGCGTGCCGAGGAATGTGTTTGCTTAATTAATTGGCGACGGGAGCGCGCCGGGGGTGTAAATCTTAACGTGGGGCCTTGGCAGCCTGCAGTGCCGCGCACGCAAGACTAGACTTTAAATAAGGGTGCAATTATTGTTTGAATAATTGACGAGCAACGGGCGCGCATCGGCGCTCAGCCTAATGGGCTTTGATCGCTCGCCAAGGGCCGCCCGACGCGCCGGCATCCCGCTGGGGAAGGATGCACAGGGTCTGGCGAAGGGTGCAGGTGGGTCAGCGATAGAAATGAGGGTGTTGCTTTACTCTTGGGTGGGTACCGTGGGGTTTGTGATGGGAACTGGGGTGTTAATCCCTCCTTGGCTGATCCCGCGGCGCCGCGGAGGGCCTTTGCCCCTCCGCGGCGCCGCGGGGTCGGCTGCAGAGAAGGAGGAACCCTGCACGTAGCAATTGATTTAAATCATTTTAGAGAGGACCTATGGAAAATAAAAAGCCTTTAATCACATTTGTATCCATTTCCAGGCTCGGTAAATCAATTTGGATTGAGCTGGGTGCCACGGTTACAGCTGATTAGCGCACGGTGGATGGGGTCAAATTAATGCGAGCTAGGTTCGCTTAATGGGGTCATGGTCGCTGGCTTCTCGTGAACGTCCCTCCTCAGGGCTGGTGGTGGAGGGATGAACACTTTGTTTCTGGGTTTTTCCGGTGAGAAATCAGCAGGACTTGGGGCTCTGTGCTGCTCCGTGCCTCAGTTTCCCCTTGCGTCAGCCATAATTGTTGTAGAGCAGTCATAGTGAGGTGTTTGGTCTGTACCATCTTCCTCCTCTTGATGCCGTGGGGCCGTGTAGCTCCTCAGCAGCATCACCCATGTGCCAGAACCATTCACGTGTCCCTCCCCACAGAGGAGCCATAAACAGATCCCTGCATTCCAGTGCCAGTTAATTTGTTTTCAATAGGTTCCGATCAATTAGATGTGGTCCTAGCAAAGGGAAAAGTGCCCTGATAATTGGTGAAAACAAATCACTCCTCACAGCCCCAGCAGAGCCGTGGTGGTGTCTGAGAACCTGGGCTGTGTCCGCATGGAGATTGGGACACCAGAGGATGGACCCCACTTTGTCTAGCTGGGATTCACAAGGGGCTGATGTGTGGTCTGCTGGGAATGCTGTGCTTGTGTGCTCCCGGTTTGCGTCCTTAGAATCTTCCTCTTCACACACAGTGGGGACAAGGATGATGCTTCCACAGTGATGGAGGAGTATCCCATTGCATCCCATCACCTGGGTACTGCCGCCTCCCCCAACCTGGGGTTGTAATTACCGCACACCACGCTTTGATTGCTCCACTCCAATTAATTAAACCCGTCGGTGACCCAAATTATGATCCCCCCTCGTCCTGTCGAGTGCCGTATTTTTAACCTTAACTGACTGGGGTTGTGTTTAGATTTCCAATCCGGGCAGAAATGTCACCCGGGGAGAGTGACGGGTGTTGAACCCAACCCTCCAGTGATGAAACCCAGTAATTAGAAACCCTCGTGTCCCAGAGACAGGTCTTGAAAGCTGTCAGAAGCCAAGATCCAGTCATTTGATACAAGGCGTAGGATTAGCTGCAGGTAGATAACAACAGGCTCCGCCAGAGCTGGGGAACAGGAGGGTTGGGGAATTGGTTGGTTCTTAATTAGGAGAAGCGGTGTGAGGGATGCTTCCCCATCTAATTGTCTTCGTTATGAGCCTGGGTTCGTATTCCCATGCCTGGATCCTCCTACATGCCGTCTTTGTGGTGCCCATGCCACCCATTGTCAGCAGGTAGCGTGGGCACCACAGTGGGAGGATGGGGACCTTAAACCAGGTATGGATAGGGATTGATGGTCTCTGGTCCAACCAGAGGATAAATCCAGGCTTGCTTCTGCTTTCCAAGGGCTTGTCTGGGTGACATATTCGGCTGGTTCCAATGTCTGGATGGCAAATCAATCACTGGGGCAGTTTCCGTCCCCCCTTTTCGTGCAACGTTTTAATTTGCCAAGCTGCGGGGTTCATCCAACAAGGATCCATCTATATTTGTGTCAAGACCTGGAGTCTTTGTCTTCCTGGTGCAGCATCATCTTTCCCAACCTGGCACACTCTGCTCTGGGCATGGTCTTAGGGTGTAGAAGGGTGCTGTGGGGAGGTCTTCATCCCTCCTGGGGCTTTCTCATGTCGTCTTCACTGGAGCAGGTGGTAGCAAGGCATGTGATCTCCTGTGTGGAAAACTGTGGCACAGTGGGATGTGAGCTCCATGCTGGTGGGCAGTGCTGTAGCAGCTTCGGGACTCCTATACCCACCAAACTGAGCCAGTGGGCACCGGGGTGGGGTGGGGGTGGGAGCGAGAGAAAGCCAGCAGCACTGTGGCACCGGTGCCGACCGCCTGGCCCTCGCTGGCCTGCCCCCGCCTGATCCCTCTCCCGCAGACGCTCTCCCTGACACTGGCTGACAAGAGCCATTTCCAAGATGGATTGATTCAATTTAGCACCGATTTTTTTTGTTTGCTGGGGCCAGTGACGTACGGCTCCCCAGCCAGCACCGGTTGCCACGTGACAGCCCAGCGCCTGCCGTCGTTAGAGCGGCTCAGCACCGGCTGCCGCAGCCCGACTCGCCTCATCAGCCCTCTGCCTGCTGCTGGCGTGGGAGGGGGCCACATCCTGCCCTGGCGTGGTGCCACAAGGATGCCCGACCCCAGCCTTCCCAGCAGGATATGGCCCAAGGAGCACTGGGGTGCTGGGGGGTACCCAGGGAGAGTCGCAGCTAGGGATGCTGGTGGGGGCACTAGGGAAATAGGGATGCTGGTGGGGGCACCCAGGAGTGGTACCCAGGGATGCTGGTGGATGTACTGGAGGATGCTGATCAGGGTACCCAGGGGTGGTACCCAGGGATCTTAGCAGTGACTCTCAGAAAGTCTTATGGGGGTGCTAGAGGATGCTGGTGAAGGTACCTAGGGATTTTGGTGAGTGTACTGGAAGATGCTGGTAGTGCTACCCAGGGACAACGGCAGCAATGGCAGCAGTATCCAGGGATGCTGGCACTGGGAAATAGGGATGTTGATGGGGGAACTGGAGTATCCTAGTGGGAGTACTGGGATGCTAGTGAAGGTACCTGGGAATGCTGGTGAGGGTACTGGAGGATGCTGGCAGCAGTACTGAGGGATACTGCCAGGGGTATTTGAGGCTGTTGGTAGTGGCACCTAGGGATGATGGCAGTGGTACTTAGAGGTGCTGGTGGGAGTACTAGAGAGTCCTGGGGGGGTGGTGGGGGGTGGTACTAGAGGCTGCTGATGGTGATACAGCAGTACCTAGAGATACTGGTGGTAATATCCAGCAGTGGTGGAGCTGCTGGTGAGGCTGCATGGGGTGGGGGATTTTGTTTTGTTCCTTGGCGTTCTGGGTTTTTCTCCAGGCTTGATGAGTATGTCTGGTTCTCTCTCGCTGTCTGTCTTCTCCTCTCTCCTTCCTTTGGAGGCAAATGGCTGACTGATTGCTTTTCATCTCCCGCTCTGAGGAGCTGTAAGAGCTACTTTATACAAACATCAATTACAGGCACGTAATAAATTAAGGCTCCCTTACACCGAACCCATTAGAGTCCACTCTCATATCAAAGCGCTCCCATCACACACGGATTGGGGTGGAGTGGGGGGGAGGAGGGAGAGGGAGGAAAATGTCTTATTAGCCGGCAGATTGTTAGCAGAACACTGATTTAATTGTATCCCTGCGCCCGAGCGCGGGAGGAGGACGGGGTGGGGAGGGAGGGTTCAGAGAGGGGGGCACCCATGGCCTGCCAAAAAAGAAATGCCCGGGGATTGTTCCCTTCCCCGAGGTGCTGGGGGTAAGCTCCCTCCTGGGCTTGTCCCTCTGCCAGTGCTGGCTGCCAGTACTTCTCCTGGTAACAACCGAAGGGGGGCACGTTTCAGAGGTGGCTCCCACCCTGCCTGGCACGGTGCTGGCTGTCAAAGCCCAGGGTTGCGTGCCCACCCTCCTCCTGCACCGAGCCACCTTTGTGGTGCCACCTCTAGACCGTTGGTGGGTGATGTCAACGGGGTGCTAGGGATGGAGGGAAGGTCCCTGCATGCCAGGGAGTTGTGCCAAGTCCTGCAATGGCACTCTGGGCATCGGGACTGGGATACCTCCCTGTACTGGGATGATGCATCGGGGTGAGAGGTAGAAAGAAAGGTTGAGGAAGGGGGCAATGAGGGGCAGCCCTGGAGCAAACTTCCCCGTAGGACAAAGGCGCCTGCATCCGCCAGCAGCTCCCGCTGCCTCTGCCTGCGAATAAATAGCCTCCAGGCTGTCAGTCTGGCACTACCCCCGGGGCTGGAGGCTCTGGGAGAGGAACGGAGCCCAGGAACAGCAGGCATGGCTGGAGCGCTGCCCGACTGGGGCTTTGCAGGCGCTGGCATGCCGAGACGGCTCTCTTCGCCTGGGCAAGGCAACCTCCCAAAAAAACCACCAACACCGGACCATGGCCCATGGCATCACCATGCATCCCCTGGGATGGGCACGGGCTGAGGACTCGGGGGGGGTCCTGTGCTGCAGGGGATGGTGGATGGGCATAGGAGAGCATAAGTGGGCATGGGTGAGCTTAGGAGAGCATAGGCGGATATGGATGGGCATAGGTGGGCATGCACTCCTCGTGCAGGGGTGGCACATGGATGTGTGCACACACACATGAGGTCGTCTGTACTTCTGCAGAGGTGCTGGTGGTGACCTCTCTGTGTGCATGCACACATGTGCATCCCCTTCTTCAAGGGGGTTCTGGTGTGCTCATGTGTGCCCATGGGCATCCCTCTAAGGGTGTGCATATGCACATGCATCCCCCTCTGTAGACAGTGTATGTTGTACACATATACACATGAATCCTGTTGTGCAGCATATGCCCTGCACGTCTGTGCATGCACACACATGCATCCA
>VWZE01023491.1:265992-278172 GCA_013396675.1 Eubucco bourcierii | reverse complement strand
CCTTGGTGTTCGGCCCCCCCCCCCCCCCTCCCCCAACCTCCTCTCGAGTTGCCAGGGGATTTATTTTTAACCTCGTGTGTGCTGAAGTTGGTGGAAGGGGTTTCAGAGGTGGGATTTTGCTGGGTGTAGCACCCTTGGGTGGGGGTCTGACTGGGTGCTGAGTTATTCAAGGGAATAAAGGAGGTGGCTTTGTTAGTGGCACTGTGACATGTGGGAGCAGGGCCACAGCACTGCTGGGCACAGGGCAGGGCAGCACCCATTGTGCCAATGAGTCTTCATACACCTTCGCTCCCCGCCATGGGATGAGGCTCTCCTCTTTGGGCACCATTCCCCTCTCTATCCCCATGGCACATGGGACACACATATGGCACTCAGGTGACTGCAGCGGAATCACTCCATCCCCATGTCCATCCCTGTTCCCAACCCCATCCTCATCCTGTTCCAAATTCCCATCCTTATCCGTGTCTTCTTCCCCATCCCCATTCTCATCTCTCTTCTCACCCCCATCCCTGTCCTCATCCACATCCTCACTCCTGTCCTCCTCCCTATCCCCGTTCCCATCCCTATTTTCATCCTCATCCCCATCCCTGTGGCCATCCTCATCCCAGTGCCCGGGATGCAGCATTTTGGGGAGCAGAGCAGCTTTTTTGGTGCCCGCCAGACAATAGCGCTTTGTATCTCCCCCGGTGCCGCCAAACACACTTGTTAGCGCCGCAGCTTTGTGCTGTAAATTTCCATGGAGTAATTACGTCTTAATTTATGATAATCCCGGGCGGGCAGTGGAGGGGGGCAAGCACCAGTCAAGTTTGGAAGTTGCCTGCTGGGGCCTGGAGTCCCCTGTTGCTCATGTCGACTGTGAACTTCTCCATCTTGGTGCAAAGCCAGTGGATGAGGACAGTGTCCCCAAACAGGGACTGGGGCTGTCCCTGCTGGAATGGGGAGCGAGGCCATGTAGGAGTTGGGTAACAGTCCCAGCTTGTAGAGCTGGACTGTCCCCAGCATGGCAGCAGATGATGTTTCCCATCTCATCACCCAGCCAGGAGCTCAAGACCTGCATGGGCTCAGCTAGTCCTAGGACGATGCCAGGATGCCATGTCACACCCTGGTTCTGTCTCTGCTGAGCAGAAGGGAACCTCTTCCTGCCCAAAAGCCCCCCAGCATGGGGCTGGACCCTTCCCCCTTCCCACCACTGAATGGTTCATCCTGCCTTTGTCTGGAGGGCTTATTACCAGTGAAATAGAGGCTCTTTTCCCTCGGCCTTCCCGCGGGCAAATTAGACTCTTTGGCAATTTTCGAGGATGATGGGGAGGGGAGGAAGGCTCCCATCACTGTGCAGAGTCCCCCAGTAATAAACAGGATGCTGGCACTCTCCAGTGAACGTATAGGGTGGGAAGTGAGGAGCTCCCCATGTTCCCTCCAAAGCCATCAAGGAGCTGCTGTGGGAATTCTGTAGGATTTAGGGAGTGTTTACTGGAAGGAGGGAGGTCTGGGGGGATGTGTGTTGTGTGCCACACAGCTGGAAGGGTGCTGGCACCCGTACATCCCACCTCCTGATGCCAATGGATGCTGTGAGCACCTTTTTCTACACGGCAGTGTGGGTTTTGTCCCTGGAGAGGGGTGAAAACCCAGGGCTGTACTTCCTGCACCTGCAGCTGGGTCCCCGTTGGGAGGCTGTGTGCACCCACTGACATTTGCCAAGCGTAAAAATTCAATTAATTCCAGCAGGCAGATTAAATATAAGTGAATTTTAATAATTTGCTTGAAAGGCTGAGGATTACTGTAGGCGAAAAGGGGAAGATGCTATGCACATGGGGGGCACCGACCACCCTTCTCAACCCCAGCATGACAGTAATCACCCTAAATCCTGGTGTGGGAAGAGGGATCTACTTCTCTTGTCCCCAAACCCCCGGACTTGGATTTAGGTTGATCTTCCCAGAACCATCCCAGTGGTGTTGGCAGTGTGCTGTGTTTATCCCTGACACGATTTGGCCCCATGGGCATTGTTTCTGCTACCACCCCAGTGGTGGGGTTTATGAAAAGGGTGACACTTATCACGGTGGTGTTGAGATTGTCTCACGGGGACCTCATGGTGGACCCAGGGCTCCTGAGTGAGGAGCAAGGAGCACACCAAGGTCTCACCAAGACCTTGGCAGCATCTTGCAACTCAAAAGCTGGTGGTGAGGGGCACCGATTGCTAGCAGATGGTGCTGGTATTAGGAAAAGGAGAGTAAATGCAGCAAATTTGCTGTTTGCCAGCGTTAATTTCTTATCCCAAGGTAAAACCTTCCCTCTGGCCCGTGCCAGGCCATCTGCACGGTGATAAACCGCAGTGCTGTGGTGCACACGGGGACCCCCTTCTCTCCCTGATCCTCCCCAGCCCCCTGGCTTTGCCATCAGCACAGTGGGATTGATGGAGATTGCCCATGACCTTTGCTAGGACACGAGGAATTACCATTAATACTTCTGTATTTCCGGAGTTCGCGCCGTGCATAAATCTCATATCAAGCTGGGCGGGCAGAGTAATCTGCCAGGCGCCGTTATTAATACCCGTTATTAATACCCGTTATTAATACCTCTTATTAATACTCGTCGCCCCCGGAGCCCTTCATTAGCTGCTCATGGATGAGGTGAGAGGTGGAGGTGAGGGATGTGGGCTGCGCTGTGTTACCCGCCTCCAGCCTTTCTGAGGTGCAAGCAGGGTGGGCACCGGGAAATCCATGACGCTGGCTGCTATCCATAGTGGAGGGGGGTTCCCCTGTGGGTGCCCACTCCCACGCCAAAGGGCAGCTTTGAGCTGTGGACCCGTCTTGGCTCTGCTGAAGGGGGACAGAGTAGCAGGAAGCATCCTCTCGTCATGCCCTGGCACCTCCTAACCCTGACCCATAGCGCTCAGCTGGGTCTTAGCCCCCCAGGCCCTGCCTGTACCCTACTTGCCAACCCCTTGCCCCACCAGGACCTGCCCCATGCAAGATCCAGCCTGCGTGAAACTCTTAATCTCCAATTTTATTCGCTCGGCTCCAGCCGATTTGCATAATCCACATAATCACCTCGGTTTTAATTGCCCACAACTCTGCAGAAAGATCATGTGGTTAAGTGGTAAATCATAATTAGATAAATAATTGGCTTGGCCGCAGCAAGCTGCTTTGTTATACCTGCCATCTGCTGGGCAAGGGCTTCTCGCGCCGGGAACAATGTGCCGCTGACGGCAAAACCCGCGCTGCCTGCCACAGGGCTGCACCGAACTGCTGGCATGGCCACGGGGATGGGCATGGGGCATGTGGGTGGGGAAGCAGCCTGGCTACACTGGGCATTGCCCGCTGCCAGCCTCTGCAGTGTCCCCTGGCAGGACCAAGAGAGGTTTGATATAGTCATGAAGTGCCTGGATCTGGCCCGCGTGTTGCCCAACGGCACTGTGCAATGCCCAACGGCACTGTGCAATGCCCAACGGCACCGTGGAATGCCCAAGGCACTGTGCAATGCCTGACAGCACTGTGCAATGCCTGACAGCACTCTGCAATGCCCAACAGCACCATGCAGTGCCCAACGGTACTGTGCCATCCCCAGTAGCAGCGTGGAATGGCAAATGGCACTTTGCAGTGTCACGGAGCACCAAAAAATGCCTTGCAGCACCATTCACCCATCAACACCAAACAACGTTTGGCAGCACCAAACAATGCCTGACAGCACCTTGTGGTGCCTGGCAATGGTGTGCAGTGCCCAGCAGTGCCATGTAATGTCCTGGAGCCCAGTGCTGTGCCCAGGAGCACCATGCAGTGATGAACTCTCTGCCAAACGATGCCCAGTAGCTCCCTGAAATACTCAGCAGTGCTGTGTGATACCTGGCACCAACCCATGCACCCTACTTAGCTATCCAAGCCCCCAGCAGCAGCTCATGCCAAAAGGAGAGATGGGGGCTGTATCCCACTCCCCTCAAAGCTGGGGAAAAGCTCAGAAGGTGGCTGGTACCCAGATCTGGGCAGCTACCACCCCAACCTGGGTGCTACAGAGAGGAGCTTGTGGAACAGCAGCACCCTTCAGCTGCAGGCATTTGGTTTTTCAAGCCCCAGCTGGCATGATAGGTGCAGGCTGAGCTTTGGATGGGGCAGAAGTGGGGAAGAAAGTTGCTTTGGAGTGAGTATTTCACTGACATGATTTCCTGTGGGCTTAGAGAGCACCCAGAGATGGTCAGGCTGGGTATGGGGCTGCAGAGATGGGAGGGCAATAATCCTGCATCGTGCTGGTCCCAGTTCCTCAGCGGCACTGTGCCCTCCAAATGAGCTCTTATTAGTTTGCTTGTTGTCGTTTGCCAGATCAATGGTCCGTGGAGGAGTGATCGATGGAGACCCAGCTGGCAAGTAGTGCCGTGCGCTTGGATGCTCCCTACTGTGCTGGGATCACTGGGGAGCCCCAAATCCCATCCCTACCCAACAAGGTGCTCCTCACCCCGGGAGGACCCATCTGGACCCCTCCAAGGAGCTGGGCATAAGGTGAAGGATTCTCCAGGGATGGGATCTGGGCTCTGCCCTCACGGTCCCCAAAGTGGACAGGGGTTGTGCCTACGTCTCTCTGTCCCTGGGTACACTAAGCCTGGACACTTTCTGGGTGGTGAGGAGGGAGGGCAGAGTCTGATCCATCAACTAATTAATTAATGGAGCGTGTTGGAAGTGCCGTGGCACGGTGAGACGTCACTGGAAGAGGAACTGGTCCTCCCTGCCTGTCCCCCTGCCTGCTGGCTCTCGAGGAGGTGACAGGGTGTGTGGCAAGGGGATATGGGGCACGTGCTGCCTCTGGCTGCCTGCCCTCCCTCCTGCCTGCCGCATTCAGGCAGCGCAAGTGGGGGACTTGACAATGCGAGGCCATTAAGCATGGAAAATCCATGCAAAGCAGCTGTTCCCGCTTGGAGCGTGCAGCTGGATGTGGCTCCAAGGCGCCGAGGGAGGCGGGGAAAAGGGATGGTGGTAAGCGGGAGGGGGGGGTGATGGGGGGCGTGAGTGGGAAAAATCTAGGAGAATCTCATACTGTGGAGTATCACCCCCAAAATCCCTTGAGGATCCATCCGGAGGGAGCTGAGATCCATCCCAGGGAGGTGGATGAGGGATGCTGGGCTCTCCCAGCTCTCTACCTCCTGCCACGCTTTGGCGGCGGGGGGGAGGTGGTTTTTTTTTTCCGCTCCATTTGCCAGAGGCTTGGAGCTTCCTGCCTGATCGTATTTGGTAATAAATTATTAGTTCCAGTGCTCGGGAGCTCGGGAGCTCAAAATAGCTGCTTTGAAAGCGGGCGGCTGGTGCAGGTTGAGTTCAATGGCAATCTGCTCTGAAGGGCACTTCATGCTCATTAGGGACCTTTCAAGGTGCTGGGGTTGGCGGGGGGTGGAGCTTGAAACCAAGGGGCTACAGCAGCCTGTGCCACATTTCCCAGCAGCTGGAGGTTGAGGAGGGCAACCACAGAAGGGTTTTGGGGTGCTGGGAGCCCATCCTTGCCCCAGTTGCTGCCCGTGGCGGCTGCCGGCGTGTTTATTTGTCTCCAGTCCCACCAGGCAGCCAGACTGGTTCTGCTCTCGCTGCCGGAGGAGGCTCTTCGCTGCCAAAAAACCCGCCAGCGTCATCGGGAGCAGATGGAGAGAAGATGGCACGTTCCCAGCTCCCAGCTCTGTGCCGGGCACGCGGGGGGCTGGTCGGGGGCTGGAGGGCAGGGACGCCCACCGACCACCTCCCCCCGGGGAGCCAGGGGTCTTGCTCCATCAGGGATGCCAACCTTACGTGTGGCACCATGGAATGGGGCGCCAGGGCACAGGGTGTCACGGGGAAGGGTTAAAGGGACACGGTGATGGCACTGCTGTCCCCTCCTCCTCCTCCTCCCCCTTCTCTCTTCAGGCAGGCAGCCAGCGGGCACCGGGAATGCCAGACACTCCCTGTGCCGCTGTGCCTGGGCACATGCTGGGCACACGGGGACGGGGTGACACATCGCCCGATCTCCAACCTCCCCTGTGGCCCTCCAGGCATCTTGCAGCCCCCGCACCCCCTAACCTGCCTACCTCGAGGGGTGAAGGCAGCGAGCGTTGCCCAAGGGCAGGTAGGTGGTGGGTTGGCTGTGCCTCTCTCTGCCCCATCTCGGGGTTTGGTTCCCCGCCCCGGTGAGGCAACCGCTGGCGTGACCCCGAGCTGCTGCCAAGGCTCTGAACTTGACCTGTTTTTCCGCACGGATCTGCCTGCCGGGAAAAAGCAGCCAGGGAGGGGCAGGAGGAGGGTGAAAGCTGGTGGGGAGGGGGGGCGGCCCCACCTTGCTGTGGGGTGACGCGGCATCCCCAGACAGCAGGGTGTCCCTAGACACCAGGGGGATGGTGGCACCTGCAGAGGTGAGTGGCACCGGTGCCGTGCTGGTAAGGGGATACTGGAGGGCTGGGGGTGGTGGTGTTCTCCCATCGCCATGCGAGTGCTCCCCGCTGCAGCGTGCCTCAGTTTCTCTAGCTGGCAGCTGTCCCATGGAGCGGCCCAGGGATGGCTGGACAGACGGACGCCAGCTGGGTCGGGGCAAGGCCCCAGCCGGGGTGGAGGCGCTGATTTTATCACCCAGCGGGAGCAGCAAAACTGGTTTGGAGCCCAACTGGGGCAGCGGAACAGCTCGTCTGAGCGAACCAGCCGTGGGGTGAAGGTGAGCTTTCCGGAGAGATGCTGACTTGGAATTGCCCTGCGTTGACCCGGCAAATCCCGGTGGGATCATGAGTTTTTCGGGAGGCCACAGGGATCAGCTGAGCATCACACGGGTGATGCTCTGCCGCCAACCCCCACCCGTGCCTGGCCTGCGTGCGCCGGCCTGTGGATCCCTGCTGGTCGGTTAGCAAAGCGTCACCATCTTTGCACTGGGACTGGGGGGGGCTGTCCTGGGCTTGATAACTGGGCAGAAACTGGGAGGCATGGGCAAGGGCCTGGCGGAGTGTAGGGCTGTGCCAACGTGGTGCAGAGCTATGCCCGGGGCATGCCAGGCAGTGCCCAGAGGATGCAGGGTTATGCTCGAGGAATGTGGGGCAGAGCTCAGAAGATGTGGGGCTGTGCCTGAGGCATGTGGGATTGTGCTTGAGGGGTGCAGGGTTGTGCCTGTAGGGTGCGAGGCAGTGCTTAAGGGGTGCATAGCTATGCCAATAGGATGCGAGGCAGTGCCTGGAGGAGTGCATGGTTGTGCCCAGGAGATGTGAAGCAGTGCCTGAGGAGCCGAGGGGATGCCAGGCAGTGCCTGGATGGATGCAGTGTTGTGCTCAAGGGATGTGGGGGCAGTGCCTGAGCGATGCCGGGCTGTACCCAGGGAATATGGAGGTGGTCCTGGGTGTGCAGGGCTCTGCCAAGGGGATGCCAGGCTTTGCCTGGATGATGTAGTGCTCTGTCCTAGTGATGCAGAGTTGTGCCCAGGGGATATGGGGAGGTCCCCAAGGAGGTTGGGGCTGTGACTGGGGGGTGCAGAGCTGTGACTGGGGATGTGGAGCTGTGTCGAGATGTGGGGGCAGTGCCCAGATGATTCAAGGCTGCAGTCAGGTGATGCATGGTTGTTCCTGGGGGATGTGGGCCTGTGTCCTGGAGATACAGGGCAGCACCTGGGGGTTGTGGAGCTGTGCCTAGTGGATGCAGGACAGTGCTCAGGGTACACCAGGATGTGCCATGGGTGCATGGTGCCGTAGGCAGAGCACAGAGTCCTGCTCTCCTGGGAGGCACTCACATACTTCTCGGGGTGTGTGCGGGGGAGATCCGCAGGCTGATACAAAGCCCGGGGGGTGCCCAGGCCAGGCTGGCGCGGCGGGTTGGCTTGCCAGCTGTTCTGGTAATGAATTTACATGAGGCGAGCGTGTCGACAAGGCGGCAGTCAATGGCTGAGAGCACTGGAGTTAATAAATGCTTGTATAATGAGGGCAGAGGGGAGCGCACGCCGCCGTGCCGGCCGCCTCTCCTGGGGCTGGGGGGCAAAGATTAATCAACGCTGAGTGGCACTCGTGCCCCCCCCCAGCTCCCTTGACGCCCGCTGCTCTGCCCGGCCAACCTCTGCCGTGCAATGCTCCGGGCTCTCCAGCATCGCCGGCACCTCGGGGCTGCCTGCAGCTCTCCTGGGAGCTGGGGGGCTGCCCCCTGGTCACCCCCCTCCTCATCTATCTGCCCGCTGGGGAGTAGGGGCTAATTTTAGGCTGCTGTTAATGAAGCGGCTCGTTTGGAAAGCTATTTTAAGGACCCTGACATCAGCAGTTGCTCCAGTCTTGGAGCAGCTGGCTGTGACAGTTGAGGGGGGCACATGGGGTGCAGCATCTGAACCCATGCCCCCAGGGGTCACTGTGCCCTATAGCAACTCTGTGCTTTGGGGTGCAACAATGGGGACTTGGGTGGGCTGTGTGGAGCTTCTGAAGGTGCAGTGGTGGGAGTTAGGGGTGCTGTGGTGGGTATTTGGGATGGAATGGTGGGAGTTAGAGGTGCTGTGGTGGAGATTTGGGGTGCAGTGGTGGGAGTTAGTGATGCTGTGATGGGGATTTGGGGTGGAGTTGGTGGGAGTGAGGAGTGCTATGGTGGAGATTTGGGGTGCAGTGGTGGGAGTTAGGGCTGCTGTGTTGGGAACTTGGGGTGTAGTGGTGGGAGGTAGGGTGTTGTGGGGATTTGGAGTGCAATAGTGTGAATTAGAAGTGCAATGATGGGGATTTGGGGTGCAGTGGTGGGAGTTACGATGCTGTGTTGGGATTTTGGGTCATGCCATGGGGGGTTGGGGCTGCTATAGGGATGCAATGGTGAGAATTTGAAGGTGCAGTAGTGGGGACTTGGGTATGAAGTAGTGGAGAGTGGGTTTGCAATATGAGAGGGGTTTGAGGGTGGGGTGGTGATGGTTTGAAGGTGCCACAGCAGGTATTGAAGATGCAGTGGTGGAGATTTGGGGACATAGTGGTGGGGATTTTTGGGTACAATGGTGGGGACTGGGGGATGCATTAGCAGCGATTTAGGGGTGCAGTGGTGTGTATTTGGGGGTGCAGTTGTGGCAGTTAGGAGTGCAGCAGTTACATTTTGGGTTTCAGCAGCACCATGCAAGTCAGGGGGCTTTCCCTCCCCCCAACTTCTCCACCAGGATTCCGAAATCCCTCTGAAATACCCTTTCCCTTCCCACAGGGCTCTGCTGATCCCAGTCATACTGTCATCTGGGAGCAGCTCTGCCTGTAGGATCGGTAGGACCATTTTTGGGTGGGATGATGAACCAGAGGGAAGTTCTTGCTTGTCCTGCTGGTTATTCTGGGATGGATTTGTGGGATCCTCACTCCCATCTTTGCCTCCCCGTCTAATGTGGGCTGCTCTTGTTCACAGGCATGAGCCATGAGCCGAAGTCGCCGTCCCTAGGAATGCTCTCCACTGCCACTCGCACCACTGCCACTGTCAGCCCCCTCACCCCCTCACCCCTCAACGGCTCCATCGTCCCCAATGGCAGCCCAGCAGCCAGCAGCACTTTGTCCGTCCAGGCAGCACCTTCCTCCAGCTTCGCCGCTGCTCTCCGCAAGCTCGCCAAGCAAGCTGAGGAGCCCAGAGGTAGGGGACAATGATGGGGACAGGGACAAGGAAGTGGGGGGAGTGGGGGTGGGGGTTGCTGAGCACTGATACCTTTCCCCACCTGTGAGCTGCTGGACAGTGTTTTCTCATTGATTCCCAAGCTAATGTCTTTCCCTGGCATCATGTCTCGAGAGTGCAGTTTAGAGATTCAGTCCAGCTGGAGTAGTCCAAATGCCACATCAGTCACTGTGCCCCAGGAGAATGCCTGTGGACTGCATGGTGTGAGAGGACCTGTCCCTCCCTCCCCCACCAGCACCACTCCTTTCCTCCACACCACCAAAATGCTGCGTTTTTTTCTGGAGGCTCTTCAAATCTGGTCCTTCCCCAGCCAAATTTTCTGGCTAAACAACAAATTTGGGTACCCTCAGGATGCTCCCATCCCTCATCGCCCTGTGATGGCCCAGCCACAGCATCCTCCATTGTACCCCGAGTCTGCTTGGGTGTGTGGTGCAGCTCATGATGGGGGATGAGGTGCTGCCATGGACCACAACACCCTGAGGTCCCCACCGCCTTGGGAACTGTGTCCCTGGGGCTGTCCTGCATGTGCAGGGCGAGGCACCTCATCCCCAGGCTCCAAGGTGTTTCACCAGGAGACTGCTAGCATCATCCTTTTCCATAAAATGGTATTTTTCCCTGAAATCTGCATTGATGAAAGCTCCCCACTGGATTGCTGTCCATCATCTGGGCACTTAAATCTCTGTGGAGGACACGACCCTTTGCAAGATGTTTTTTTTTTGCAAGGTCTTATTAGAAGACGTTTTTTGAAAGGACATTTTTGGAAGATCCTGTTAGCAAGATCCTTTTTGCCAGACACCTTCTGTAAACCCTTTTTTGGCAGACCCTTTTTTTTTTTTTTTTTTGGGAAGACCCTTTTTGCAGGCACTGTCTGCAAAACCCTTCTTGAAGCCATCCACAAAATGCCCTGTGACCCAAATCCTCTGGTGGTGGCTGCTTCTGAGGAAGCACATGGGGACACCAGGTCCTCATCACACTGAAGAAACCAGGTCTTGGTGCTGCTTCAGCCTCTCTGTCAGCTCCTGGTTCTCCCTGCCTACCTCCCCCAGAGCCCATATGCTTCCTCCAAGGTGATTGGTTGGGTTTGGGAGATTATTTTGCTTTTTCTCCCCTCCACACCTAACCCACTCAGGCCCTTACTGTGCTGCTCAGCCCATCCAAAGGGACATCATAAGGTTTTGGCATGGATTTTATGGTGCTGGAGAGGAGCTGCTGTGTTCCTTTTGGATTTCCCCTTGACTGCATAAAAAAAATCCTGTCCTCACCCATCCGAGTGCCTGGAGTGGCTCATCCTGGAGGTTTGTAATAGGTGTGGGTTGGGATGCCCGTCAGGAAGGGGCGTTCTCTCCATACTGTGGTTTTTAACCCCAGAAAATAAACTGCTTAGCCCCAAATCCCTTCCCACAATGGGAGATGCTCGACTGTGGCAGATGCAGTTGATGGGGTGATACCAACAGGATCCACCCAGAATCACCAGCTTATTTATCGGCTTTATGGACCAGCAGCTGTGCCACAGCCACATCCACAGGGATGTCCCACTCACACACACACACCCACCCCCCACCCCCTTCTCTAGCATCCTCAGCTGCAGGGGCTCATCTTGACTGACTCCATCACAGCAAATCCCCATGAAGCCACCAAAACCATCACCTAGCTGAGGGCTCCTGCCTCTCATTTTGCCCCAGGCTATCTGTAGGGTGGGTTTTATCCCCCCCACTCCTTCCTTTCTTTCCTCCCCCCACCCCCCACTCCTTGTCCAGGGTCTCAGCTGTTAATTACATTTGCCTGTCAACCCAGGCTGCTAATCTGCTATCGCCCAGCCGGAAAGCGGGAGGTCAGAAAACAAAGGTGACACCATCACACTGTGCCTCTTGTCATCTCCAATCCAGATTAGTTTCATTGACTAACTCCTGGCTGAATACCACCAGTTAATTATAACGATCACAAACCCTCCCGTTTAAAGCCACACAGCGAGAATTAAGGTTCTGAAGTAAGACTTTAGCTTCATTAATTGCCGGGCTCATTGTGATGGTATTGATTGTTAACGCTATCGCGTGGTGAGTAATGGCTTCCCAGCTCAGAGGGGATTAGGCTGCTAATTGTTGTTGGCCTTGCGCTGACAAGATAGACTTCAGTGGGTGTCAAATCCGTATCCATGGCCTCCTTTGTGGTGGGCAGCCTTTCTCCTCTGCCCCGAGTCTTGCTGCTCTTCAAACGAAAGTGATTCGGAACGACTTGGGTAGAATTAATAAGGCAGAGCGGCCGGCAGCGGGATGCTCCTCTTGGCCTCTCTGCTCCTCCCAGCGTCCTTCCTGCTGCCCCCAGCTGCTCCTGCCTCCCCAGGGCATTCCCAGCATCCCGGCGCCCTCCTGGTGTTACCCTGGTGCTGAGGGCAAGTGTAAGGCTTCTGGAGTGGGATGGAGATGAGGTGAAGGTTTACAGGGCAAGGAGACCCCTTGCACACTCAGGGGAACCAGCTTGTGTGCTTCCAGGGCAAGGACACCTTTTGCACACTCAGGGGAGCCAGTTTGTGTGCTTCCAGGGCAGGGAGACCCCTTGCACATTCAGGGGAGCCAGCTTGTGTGCTTCCAGGGCAAGGAGACCT
>VWZE01023491.1:249287-262305 GCA_013396675.1 Eubucco bourcierii | reverse complement strand
GCACGCACAATGAGCCTGGTGCAGGCGGCAGGGGCGGCGGCGGGGGGGACGGGGACGCCCTTTGTGCTGGCCCTGGTGACCTCGGGACTGTCCCTGACAGCCAGAGACCTGTGACCTGACCCAGAGGGGATGGGGACCGGGACTGGATGGGGAGGGGATGCCACCGTCCTCCTCCTCTAGCTGCTCAATGAGAGGATGTGATGAAAAAGAATAATTTTAAACCCAGTCTTGCCATGTGGATGTCACCCCCCCAACAGCACCCTGCGGGGTCCCTCGTCACCCCAAGGGTCCTTTCCTTGCCAGGGGATTCCTCCCCAGTGAGGAAAGAATGATCTTCACCCCATGCTGAGGTGATGATGGAAGATGGCTTTGGTCCCATGGTGGGGTGGTGGTGTTGTTGCTGAAGGAGTGGGGGGATGCTGGTCTGACCCCAGTTTATGGCTGCTATCAAAGGGCTGCTGGATTACCACCAGCTCTGTCTATATCCTCCCTGGGGGGTTTATGGCTCAGGAGAACAAAGCAGCTCATAAATCTTCAGGCAGGTAAAGTGTGCTGCCCCAGCTTCCCATCGCCCACCAGTGTCTCCCACTGTGGAATCTCCTTGGACCCTCACACCCCCAGCCCATACTTCAGTGAGTGAGGATGCAGGGAGATGCTCCAGAAGATGCATCCCTCCAGTGTACTGGTGCCAGTCAGGGACTCACCAGACACACTAGGGACTCACTGACTGTCTTGGGGTGGGGAGACATTGGGGACCGAGCCCTCCATCCCTTTGTGGGGTCCTTGTTGTCCCCTAACACCTGGCTCAGCCTTTCTGCCCCTTTGCCTTCCAGCAAGAAGCAGGGTCACGAGGCAGCAGCAGCAGCAGCAGCCGTGAGCGCCTCATCTCAGAGCCCCCCCTCGTGCAGGAGAAAGCAGGGGGTCCCACTGTCCCATCCCACCTCCTGGGGACACCCTACTCCTTCGGGCTGCCCCCCAGCTCCGTGGTCCAGGACTCCCGCTTCCCACCTCTCAAGTGAGTCCAGTGGTGATGGATGGTGTGGGGTGGGTTGCAGGGTGGAGGTCTGGTCCCACCGATCATCCCAGGGGCATGACACCTCTCTAGAGGGTTAATGGCTCCTGAGAGGACTGAGGTCCCCCCGGGGATGTGACATCCCCCTGAGGAGTGATCTCTCCCCCATGGCCTCTCCTGGGGTGGGGGCAGTGGTATATTGGCATGCCCTGTGAGGTTTGGTGCCTGCTCTGGCAGGGGGGTTGGACTAGATGATCTTTCAAGGTCCCTTGCAGGCCCTGACATTCTGTGATTCTCTGCCACCAAGTGTAACAGAGGAGTGACATCTCCTGGGAGAGGTGACTTCTACTCATGGGGTTGACATCTCAGGGGACTGAGATCTCTCCAGGGAAACAAAGAGGGATGCAGATGTCTCCTGTGAGATCTGATTCTACCAAGCATCCCAGGGGGAGGTGACATCTCCCAGAGGGGACAGAGTGGGATGTTGGCACGCCCTGTGGTGTTTGATCCCACCAAAGATCCCAGGGAGGTGACATCTGCCCTAGGGACTGACATCTTCTCAGAGGAGTGACATCTCCCCAGGGGAAAACAGGATGGGATGGAGATATCCTCTGCAAGGTCTGTTATCACCAAGCATCCCAGGGAAGTGGCGTATCTCCAGGGAGGTGACACGTTCTCAGGGGAGTGACGTCTCCCTGTGAGAACAGGGTGGGATGCAGGCATTCCCTGTGAAGTCTGGTCCCATCAAGCATCCCAGAGATACGTGGAGTCTCCCTAGGGAGGTGACATCTCCCCAGGGAGTGATGTCTTCCCATGAGGACAGGATGGGATGCTGACCATGTTCCTTCTCCCCTAGCCTGCAGCGGCCTGTCCACCACGTGGTTCCTCCCAGTGCTGTCACTGAGGATTACCTGCGCAGCTTCCGTCCCTACCACACAGCTGAGGACCTCCGCATGTCCTCCCTGCCTCCCCTTGGCCTGGATCCGGCCACCGCTGCTGCTTACTACCACCCCAGCTACCTGACACACCATCCCTTCCCACACCCTGCCTTCAGGTGGGCATCACTGAGCTCAGGTCTGAGGGTCCCTGGTGGGGGTGCTGGTGGTCAGAGGATGACTCTTGAAGGGCTGAAGAAGTGGGATCCTTGATCCAGGGAGGATGGCTGGGCTGCACCGAGGGCATTTTAGGGCTCTGCAAGCAGAAGGCAGACCCCACCCAGCCTGGGATTGCTCCCAGGAAGGGGAATTGGGAGGGTTATTTCCCACATTCCTACTGAACATCCGCAGGTGTCTAGATGGAGATGGGTGACCAATGGTGGTGTTGTTTAATGTCTTCATCAATAACGTTGGGATGGAGTGCACCCTCAGCAAGTTGGCAGATGACACCAAGCTGAGTGGTGCAGTTGACATACCTGAGGGATGAGATCCATCCAGAGGGACCTGGACAGGCTGGAGAAGTGGGACTGTGTGAACCTCATGAGGTTCAATGAGGCTAAGTGCAAGGTCCTGCGCCTGGGTCAGGGTAATCCTTGGTATCAATTCAGGCTGGGGGATGAAGGGCTGGAGAGCAGCCCTGTGGAGAAGGACGTGGGGGTGCTGGGAGGTGGAAGGCTGGACATGACCTGACAACATCTGCTCACAGTTCAGAACCAACCATGTCCTGGGCTGGTCCCCAGCAATGTGCAGATGGAGTGAGGGGATTCTGCCCCTCTGCTCTGCTGAGACCTCACCTGCAGTGCTGGGGCTAGCTCTAGAGTCCTCAGCACAAGAGAGCTGTGGACCTCTTGGAGCATGTCCAGGGGTGGTCGCCAAAGTGATGAGAGATTTGGAAACCCTGAGATGTGAGGACAGGCTGATAGAGCAGGGATTGTGCAGCCTGGAGAAAAGAATGCTCCAGGGAGAGCTTCTGGTGGCCTTTCAGTACACAAAGGGGCCAGTCAGAAAGACAGGGACAGACTTCAGCAAGGCCAGTTGTGACAGGGCAATGGGGGATAACTTAAACTGAAAGACAGATTTATATTGGATAGAAGGAAGAAATTTTTTCCAGTTAGGATAGTGAGACCTTGACCCAGGTTACCCTGAGAGGTGTGAGATGCCACATCCCTGGAACCATTCCAGGCCAGGTTGTCTAGGGCTCTAGTTGCCAATGTCCTTGGTGACTTCAGTGTGTTGGACTAGATGGCCTCGCGAAGTCCCTTGCAACCCAAACCATTCAACCATTCCATGATTCCCTGTCTTCCCAGGATGGACGAGTCCTACTGCTTGTCGGCACTCCGGTCCCCCTTCTATCCGCTGCCAACGCCGGGCTCACTGCCGCCCCTGCACCCCTCAGCCATGCACCTGCACCTCTCGGGGGTACGGTACCCCCCCGAGCTCTCCCACTCCTCCCTCTCCGCCCTGCAGTCTGAGCGCATCTCCAGCCTTGCTGCCGAGAGGTATGAGGAGAGGACAGTAGGCAAGGGTGGGGGGAACAGACAGACAGAGCACTCCAGGGGATGCTCACAGGCGTCTGGTGGTTGTTTTGGAGTGATCTGAGGGTCTGTTTGGCTTTTCTTTGCAGGCTGCAAATGGACGAGGAGCTGCGGCAGAGGGAGCGGGAGCGGGAACGGGAACGGGAGAAGGAGCGGGAGCGAGAAGCTGACCGGGAGCGGGAGAAGGAACGCGAAAGAGAGCGGGAACGAGAGAAGGAGTTGGAACGAGAGCGGGAGAAGGAGCGGGAACGGGAGCTGGAGAGGCAACGGGAGCGTGCCCGGGAGAAAGAACTGAGCATGGTGAAAGCCATGGAAGGGCCCTTCCTACCTGTGGCCGAGCTACATGGGCTGCGGGGACACCCGACCGAGGAGCGGGTCAAGCCATCGGAGCCACTGGCACCCGGCAGACCAGGTAATGTCCCCCTGTGTGACCCTGTGGGGGCTACCACCTTTGGCACATCTTGCCACATCCCCATTCCCCTTCAGATGGCAAAGCCAAGGGGGTCAGTGGCCCTGGAAGGCGGCTGAGGATGGAGCTGGGCTCTCACGACTGCCAGCTCACTTTGCCAGAAGCCCAGCTGCTCTCAGCAAGGCGGCACAGTGCCCATGCCATCTGACTTGGTCCATGGCACACTGGGCAGCTGGGCTGGCAGCAAGCAGGCAACTCCTCCATGTCAAGCTCTGGCTGGCCTCACAGCTCTGAGTGCCTTCTGCCTGCAGAGATGCTCAGAGTGACCCTATGCACCCCAAAAAAATCCAATAATGGCTGTGGGCAGCCCCCATTTCCCATGCCCTGACTCTCCATCACCTGCTTTCCAACCCAGAGAAACTCAAGGACTCAGTGCTGCCGACACCAAAGCCCATCCAGCACCCCCTGCACCAGCCACCCACCTCCCACCACCCGGTGCCCAGCCTCATCCCCAACCACAACGTGTTCCCGCTGCCGGGGAGCAGCGCGGCCACAGCCTTGCTCATCCACCGGACCAATGAGGAGGAGAAGTGGCTGGCTCGGCAGCGCCGGCTGCGCCAGGAGAAGGAGGATCGGCAATCCCAAGTCTCAGAATTTCGACAGCAGGTGTTGGAGCAGCACCTCGACATGGGACGTGCCCCGAGCCAGCCCGAGCCTGAGCATCGTCCTGAGCACCCCAGGTAGGGATGCTGCCAGCCCTGCTCCCCGCTGAACACCAGATGCATTATCCCACAGCACATCCATCCCTGTGGTAGGATTTTCACCCCTTTACCTATGGCATTGCACTCCCCATTAGCCAGCTCCAGGCACCCCCCAGTTAAATAGCTAGCATCCCACAGCCATGCCCCTCGTTTCTTGCACATCCCTGTGAGCAGAAGCCGGTGCCAGCAGGTCCCCATCATGCAGTGCCAGCCAGGCCGGCTGTGCTGGCAGCGCCGGGCATTGCTGGTGCCCGACATCTGTGCGGCGGCAGGCGATGAGCCCGGGAGGTGGCCCAGGGCCAGCGGCGAGTGGCCAGGTGCTGCGCAGTCACCCAGCACTGCTAATTGCAACTCCCTGCCGTGCAGCAGACCCAGGCAATGGGGTGCTCTGTTTTGGGGGGGCATCTGCCTCATTTCGGAGTGGTTTGGGGAGGGTAGAGGAGCACTCCTGCACCCCCTGATTGACAGGGGCTTGCTCCCTGCCGTTGCTGAATGTGTAAGCGGTGTGGACTCATCCAGCGGCTCTGCCGCCAGCTCCCTTTGTTGTTTTCGGGTATCCAGGGGATTAGCGTGGCTCATCATGGATAATAAGGAGCAGATCTCTGGGCGGCACAAAGACGAGTGCCCGCCGCAGGCTCTCCTCCCCATCCGCTCCTCCTGCCCTAAATCAGAGAGGAGAGAGCAAGGTCACCCTGAAACACCTGCAGCTGGGGGGATAGCTCACCTCTTTCCTTACCACAACTCTGTCTCCATCCCAATCCCAATCTCCATCCTCATTTCCATCTACATCTCCATCCCAGTCCCCATCCTCATCCTTGTCCACGGCTCCATCCTGATCCCAGTCTCTGTCCCCATCCCGTTTCCATCCTCATCCCCATACTCATTCTTATCCCCATCCTCTTCCTTATCCTTCTCCCCACCTTCATATTGATCCCTGTCCCCATTGCATCTCCAACTCTACTGCAATCCCTACTATCATCCCCATCATTCTTGTCCCCGTTCCTCATCTCACTCTCCATCCAGGTCCCCATCTTCATCCTTGTCCCCATCCCCACTCTGTCTCCATCCCAGTCTCCATCTCCATCTCATCACCATCCTCATTCTCATTCCCACCCCCATCCCAGGGCTTCCCACATGCAGCAGGAACAGAGCAGGACCAGGGTGGGTGACGCTTCCTGACAGTGGTGCTGTGGTGGCGATGGTGGTGCTGTGGTGGCAGTGGTGGTGCTGAGCGGAGCTGGCTGCTCTGTGCATGGAGATCGGGGGCGCTGGAGCAGAAAAGCGTTAAATGCGCAGCTTGGGCACATGAAATATTTATCCTGCTAACAGGCTGGNGTTGCACCAAGGTGCTGCCCTTGCTGCAGGGAGAGCAGGGTTGGGGCAGAACCAGTGTCTCTCTCTCTTGTCCCCATGGTGGGGTTGAGTCTGGGGTCCCCCGCCCATCACCTTTGGGATGCAACTGCATGCCTGCTCAATCCAGTCTTAACTCTGCCCCCTGTCCTTTGGGGTGGTATCACAGCAGGGGACCAGCATGGCAACCTGGCATGCACAAGCCCCTCCAGATGCCTCTAACTGTCACATGTCTCTCCCCATATCCACTTGGCACCAATGTGCCACCAGCTCTCCAGCATCCTTGCCAGCCCCTCACCTTTCCAATCCTCTCCTCTCCCCACAGGTCAGGATCCAGCCGCCACGAGTCAAGCAGCCGGGAGCCAGGGCAGCACTTTGGTGGGCCACCACCTCTCATCTCTCCCAAGCCCCAGCACCACCCTGTCACTACGTCCCTCTGGAACCCCGTCTCGCTGATGGAGAACCCCCCAGATCCGCCTCGACGCCTTCCTGAGCCCCACAGTCTCCATGGTCACCCTGCCCCCTTTGAGCCCAGCCGTCAGGGCATCCCACTGGTGAAGGTGGAGAGGGTCTTCTGCCCCGAGAAACTGGAGGAAGGGGCAAGGAAAAGAGATGCTCTGGAGAAATACCCCCAAGGACGAGAGCCTGGAGCTCCGGAGCATGGAGTCTTCACCCACACCCCCTTCCTAGCCGAGTTGGAGAAATCCACGCAGAGCATCCTGAGCCAGCAGAGACCCTCAGCCACCCCTTTCACCGAGGCCACCAAGCCCAGCTCACCCTACCGACCGCCCCAGCCCCGTGCCCAGGACCCCATGTACATCTACGACGAGTTCGTGCAGCAGCACCGCAGACTGGTCAGCAAACTGGACCTGGAGGAGCGCCGGCGGCGGGAGGCCCGTGAGAAAGGTGAGCTGCTGGGTTTGCACCGCGCTGGGGACCCCCCTGAAACCAAACCAGTACCGGGAGCTGGTTGTGGTGAGGAGGGCAGGTGGCGAGTCTCTCAGGAATGCTGGCAACCTGCAATGGAAACCCTCCCGCGGTAAATCCTGTGCTCAAGACGTACCCAATTAATAAATGATGAACTGAGGCTAATAAGTGGGTTTTAAATATTAATGGGGCTGTGTGAGCAGGGATGAGGGTGGTGGTGAGGAGGAGATGGAGTGTGCTGGGGGAAGCAGGTGTTGCTGTCCCCCACCCAGTGGGAATGGAAGCCTCAGCGCAGCCTCCCCCAGGCCGTTCCTCATTAACCCACCTGTTGAGTCCCTGCCATCAGTCCCAAAGCAATGCTGAGTGGGGACATTAGTGTGGCTGATGACCCTAGGGTCCCACAACTGGTGGAAGTGGGGACAGGGCTCCATTGGGTTACACCCCTTACCCACCTGGGACCGACACTGGACCCCCACCACTGCTCACACTCATCCTGTCTCACCACACCAGCACCTTGCTGTGCCCAGTAGGGTCTCAACCAGTTCTCAAGGGTCCCAGTTGACTTCCTGGGGATTCAGCAGGGTCCCCCATGGTCTCCCCAGTCTCACTCCAGCCTCTCCCCATCCCCAGGTTACTATTATGACCTGGATGACTCCTGTGATGACAGCGACGAGGAGGAGGTGCGGGCCCATCTCCGCTGCGTGGCTGAGCAGCCCCCGCTGAAGCTGGACACGTCCTCTGAGGTACAGCTGGTGCTCAATGTCCTCTGTCCCCTCTGTCCTCCAAGGAAGCAGCTCCTCCTCAGGCACCAGCTCCTGGTGCTGCATCACAGCCATTGTCACCAGTCAGGTGCAGAGGGATCAGGACAGGGATGGGTACAGGGATAAGGATGGAGATGGGAATAGAGACAGATGGGGATGGGGATGGGAATGGGAATGAGGATAAGGACAAGGATGAACATGGGGATGGGGGTGAGAGTGAAGATGGAGATGGGGATGAACATGGAGGTAGAGATGAGGATGAAGACTGGGATGGAGGTGGGGATGAGAATGGGAATGTGGACAGGGAACTATTCTTTGAGTGACACTGCTCTGCTCTTCTCTTTGACACCCCAGAAACTGGAGTTCCTGCAGCTCTTTGGCCTCACCACGCAGCAGCAGAAAGAGGAATTGCTGAGCCAGAAGCGGCGCAAGCGCCGGCGGATGCTGCGGGAGAGGAGCCCCTCGCCACCGATGGTGCAGAACAAGCGCCGCACGCCCTCCCCGCGCCTGCCGCTCTCCACCCGCTACAGCCCTGACGAGATGAACAACAGCCCCAACTTCGAGGAGAAGAAGCGCTTCCTCACCATCTTCAACCTCACACACATCAGTGCCGAGAAGAGGAAAGGTAACAGCCATGCCCCATGCATACCCTGGCTTGGGGGGGTCCTCCCCACTCCCTGGTTTTGGGGGGTCCTACCTGGGACTATGAGCTTGCTCTGCTGAGCAGAGGCTACACTAAACCTCAGCTTCCCATGCCGCAGACAAGGAGAAGTTGGTGGAGATGCTCCAGGCCATGAAGCAGAAGACCACACCGGGTGCTGTGGTGGTGAAGAGCTCCCCGCGGGACAGTCCCAGCAGCATCGCCACCGGTGAGAACCCCAAGGTCTTCCCTGGCTCTCAGCTGGTTGGGACCATCCCTCCTGTCTGGTGGGATGGGGACAGCTTTGTCTTGGTGGGGACATGGCCTCTGCTTGCAGCCAACTCTGCTCCTCCTCTTCCCAAAGAGCCACTGGTGCCACCACTCCTGCTGGATCCTGATAAACCTGTGGGAATCGCCGTCTCTGTGCCAGAGGCACAGAAAACAACAGAACCCAGCAGGTTAGACCAGCTGAGACCCCAGGAGCTACCAAGAGTCAAGGAATCAACCACCACGCTAGCAGAGAAGCCCCGTCTGAATGACGGGCACCCCGGCAAGAAGGCACTAAGCATCCTCACCTACGTCAGAGGGCCCCTTCCCAAGGACATCCCAGTGCCACTGTCCCACAGTATGAATGGCAAGAGCAAGCCTTGGGAGCCCTTCATCGCTGAGGAGTTCGCCCATCAGTTCCATGAGTCGGTGCTGCAGTCCACCCAGAAAGCATTGCAGAAGCACAAAGGTAATGGAAGGGGTGCAGGGAGCAGGCTGGCTAACACCGCGCTGGCATCCCTGTGGAGTGGCAGACCCCCCCCTTATCTCCCACACTGGGGTTTGGCACTGCCAAGGGCGTAAAATTCACCAGCAGCCTTGTTACTGGAGAATCCCAGGAGCTCACTGATGAAGATGAAAATGGGGTGCTAGGATGATGCAGCTCCCCTAGACTCATTCAGCTCATACAGCTCCCTTGAAAGGAGCTTGGAGCCAGGTGGGGGTTGATTTCTTCTAACAAAGAACAAGCCATAAGACAAGACAAAATGGCCTCAAGTTGCCCCAGGAGAGGTTTAGGTTGGACATGAGGAACAATTTTTTCCTCCTGAGGGTTGTCAAACCCTGGGCCAGGCCACGCAGGGCAGTGGAGAAGTCCCCATCCCTGGAGAGGTTTCAAAGCTGTATAGATGCGGTGCTGAGGGACATGGTTTAGTGCTGACCTGGCAGTGCTGGGTTAATGGTTGGACTTGATCTTAAAGGTCTCTTCCAACCAAAACAGTGCAGTGACTCATTCATTTCAGTAAGTGAGGAAATTGAGGTTACTTCAGTGTGGGGGCAGGTGAGGAAAACCTACAGAAGAGCACATTCTAGTGGGAGGTCTCCCTGCCCATGGCAGTGGGTCGGAACTAGACGACCTCGAGATCCTTTCCAACCTCAAACCATTCTGTGATTTGATGCTGTAGTCCCACCACAGTGGCATTGGGGGAGTGGAAATTCATACTCTGAGAGCAGGAAATTTCTTGAGAGCTCAAGTGGGGTACATGGAAGGTGGGCATGGGGCTGATGTTTGGTACCTGCAGGGGGAACGTCGGCGCTGACAGCAGAGCAGAACCACAAACTTGATGCCTCCATCCACTACAACATCCCCGAGCTGCAGGCGTCCAGCCGCCTGGCTGGGCCTCCCCACAACGGCATGGTCGAAGGGACGCTGCCCCACCGACCGCTGCCCCCCCTGCCCCGTGACTCAGCCTCCGAGGAAGAGGAGGAGGATGATGAGGAGGAGGAAGAGGAGGAGGAGTACCCCAGGCCCAAGTGGCAAGGGATCGAGGCAATTTTTGAAGCTTACCAGGAACATATAGAAGGTAGGGGATGGTGAGGGATCAGGGCAAGGAGAGTAAAACCTCATTTCATTCCTCAGCCAGGCATCTCCAGCTGCCACTGGGGTGGGATGGGAAGGTGCTTGAGGGTTCTCGGGCAATGCAGGAGCAGCACAAAAGTAACAAGTGCTGGTGAAAATCGATGTCTACATGAAAAATTCATGGATTCACAGCTGCAGGGCGTGTTCCCAGCAGGATTACGTGTTCCTGTGGGCAGTACAGGGGCTGGGGATGCTCTGGGATGCTGGAGGCAATCACTGCTCGTGGGGCTGGCATCCTCTGGTGCTTGGGCATGGTCCTGTGCTGCACACAGAGCTGGAAAAGCTGCCACTTACCTCTTCATCTTCTTCTTTGGCTCTTGCAGAACAAAACCTGGAGCGCCAAGTGCTACAGACACAGTGCCGGCGGCTGGAGGCCCAGCACTACAGCCTGAGCCTGACGGCAGAGCAGCTTTCGCACAGCATGGCGGTGAGTGAGACCCGGGTACCCAGCCTCTGCCAGGCACCCAACTTCCTGGGCATACAGCCTCACAGTATGGTGGGGTTGAAAGGGACCTCTGGAGAGCATCTAGTCCAAGCCCTGCTGCAGGATCACCCACAACAGCTTGCCCAGGGTTGCGATGTCCAGATGGGTTTGGAATCTCTCCAGAGGAGACTCATAGCCTCTCTGGGCAGCCTGCTCCAGGGCCTCAGCACCCTCACAGCAAAGAATTTTCTCCTTCTGTTCAGATGGAACCTCCTCATTCCAGTTTGTGCCCATTGCCCTTTGTTCTGTCGCTGGGCACCACTGAAAAGAGTCTGGCGCCATCCTCTTGCTCAGATATTGAGAGGACCCTCTCCCAAGCTGGTTGGACTAGACGACCTTTAAAGATCCCTTCCAACCTCATGCATTCTATGAGTCTACAATCCTATGACCTTCCCATAGCACATCCATCTACTCTCAATACCCCATCCATAAGAAAAGAATTATGGACCTCAGTTTTGGGCATCTCAATACAAGGAGATACCAAGGTGCTGGAGTGAGTGCAGAGGAGGGCAGCAAAGCTGGTGAAGGGCCTGGGGAATAAATCTTCTGAAGAGTGACTGAAGGAGGTGAGGCTGGCTTAGTTTGAAAAAGAGGAGGCTGAGGGGAGACCTACAGCTACCTGAAAGGACATTGTGGAGAGGTTGGTGCTGGTCTCTTCTCACAGGTAAACGGTTATAGAACAAGAGGGAATGGCCTCAAGCTGCCACTGGGTAGGTTTGGCCCGGACATTTGGAAGCATTTTTTTGCAGCAAGAGTGGTCAGGCATTGGAATGGGCTGCCCAGGGAGGTGCTGGAGTCGCCAGACCTGGATGTGTTTAAAGGTCATTTAGATGTGGTGGTTGAGGATATGGTTTAGGGTGAACCTTACAGAGCAGGGATAATGGTCGGACTCTGTGACCCTGAGGCTCTTTTCCAACCGGAACGTTCCTGTGTGATTCTGTGTGAACTGCACCCCACATCCCCCATGGGGCACCTAGGCGAGCCCAGCACGCTACGAGGTCTCCATGCCTGCTTTCCTCACTGCTTGCCCTGATCATCTGCCTTCTCCTGCCTGCAGGAACTGAGGACCCAGAAGCAGAAGATGGTGTCGGAGCGCGAGCGCCTGCAAGCCGAGCTGGATCACCTGCGGAAGTGCCTTGCCTTGCCTGCAATGCAGTGGTCTAGGGGTTATTTCAAGGGGTATCCCAGGTGACGCTCCTTGGGCTAGACCGAACATATAGTCTAGAAATAATAATCTATTTTATTACCTTGAATATTTAATATTTTTCACTGGGAGGTTTGAAGCTAAAAAAAAAAAAAAAAAAAAAAAAAAAAAAAAAAGGAGGAAAAAAAACACAAACAAAAAAAAAACAAACCCCAACCCACAAACAAAGAAACGAATGAATAATAAAATAAACCCAAGACAATAAATGAAAAATAATAATAATAAAAACGAAGAATGTGCCATGCATGAAGCAAAGGAGCACGGGAGTCCACCTGACGGCCAGCAGACCCTCATCTTATCCCCTCCTTGGGGGGAGGGGGGGGAGGAGGCAGGGGGGTACACAGGGTGTTGCGTGTGTCCCCCTCTCCTCCACCCACCCACACTTTATAGAACCCTTTTGTTTTTTTTTTTGGTTGTTGTTTTGTTTTGGTTTTTTTTAATTACNCTGTGGTTTAGTTAATTAGAAGGTGTTAGGTGATAGGCTGGACTGGATGATCCTATTGGTCTTTTCCAGCCTGGTTGACTCTGTGATGGTGAGGTTCTGTGCTACTGGGCATAGCAGAGCTGCCTTTTGCTGAAGTGGGGGGGAGTTGACCAACAGTAATCACTGCTCCATGTGTTGGAGGGCACCTGAAGTTTACTTTTGAACTCATTTACCTTTAGAGAAGGAATTTCACCAGTGGCTGTCTGCGCATGTGTGCATATCCATTGGTGGAATTTATGTGTGCAGCTATACACAAGCACACACTATTGAAATTGTTGAAAGGAATTTGGGACCAAGAATGTCAGAACTTTGCTTTTACTTCTTTGCTTTGCCTCCATCTTTTTGTTTTGTTTTTTTTTTTTTTCCAATTTGGTGGGGTTTTTTGGGATTTTTGGGGGTTTTTTTGTTTTGTTTTTTTGGTTTTGGTTTTTTTTTGCTAAAAGGATTAACTCACTTCTAAGTGTTTGTACTGCTGCTGGTCAGGCCAGGAAAAACAGTCAAGTGTTTTAAAAGAACTTAGAAACCAGGAAAAATAAATCCCCTTGGGAACCCAGAGCTGAACCCTTCTATTACCTTCTCCCCTCATTTTTAACCCTTTTCCTTTGATTTCTGG
>VWZE01023491.1:215204-227914 GCA_013396675.1 Eubucco bourcierii | reverse complement strand
CCCCGGTCCAACCTTCGTTTTTTTTTTTTTTTTTTTTTTTCAATTAGGTCCATTCTTTTAAGCTCCCGAGCGCATTTCTAGGAAGGGCTGTGCCGTTTCTCTTGGCCCCTCATGGGCTGATGCTGCGCAGAGCGGGACATGCCTGGCACCGATCCTGCCCGCATCCAGCTAAAGTGCTGCAGCGCTGCCTGGAAGCACTCAAGGAGTTACCCGTCACCCCCAGCCCACCTACCGGGTGGTTTTGAGAGCAGAGTTCCCCGTTTGCCTCATCGCAAGCTGCAAAAACGCCAAGCTGACCACTGGCACCTTTTGCGGGGTACCAAAAGCAAAGCCCCCACCAGCAACCTGCCTCTGTCCTCTGTGAGTCCGCGTCTGCCGCCTTTCGTGGGGCCAGGGCTCAAAAGCCAGAAGGAGGATACACAGCTGTGGATGGGAAGGTTGGGTGAAACTGTGGTCTAAAAGCGACAGGAAAAAAAAAAAACAACCCCCAAAATAAATCAATAAAGTCCTCAGCAGCTACTTGGGCAGAGCGAAATCGCTGCCTGCTGCAGGAGGACTGGGTGCAGGGGGCTGGGAACGAGGAGCTTTTGGTGCAGGAGGATGCTGGGATGGCTAACTGGAGCGAGGAAGCCTGGGTTGGATGAGAATGAAGCGGCTTGCTCTGCCCACTCTGCCTGATCCTGACCAACTCACGACGGCTCCTACAAGGGTGGGCGACCCAGCTTGGCTCCAGCTTAAAACACAGCTGAAGCCCAGCTCACAAATGCACGCTGAGCGCATTTCCCCTTGAGGCCATTTTCCAAGCTGCAGTCAACCGCAAGTCCACCCCTGCTAACAGCCTCCTCCATTAGCGTCGGCCTGCTCTTTCCGTATGGGTAAAGCCCTCCACCCCAGCAACTCCAGACGCCTCCCAAAGAGCAGCAGAGTGCAGCGATTAGGCCTCAAGCCAGGGAGGCAAAGAGACCTGGCTTTGATTCCTGCATCTGTCACTGTCACCTCTCTGCGGTGTGCAGCTCTGCCGCTTAGGTAAGGAATTCTTGGGGGCAAGGAGGACACCTCTCATGGTGCGTCTCTCTACACATCTGTCTGCCTCCAGCTCCAACTGCGCCAAGGTGAAGAGGCTGCATCTCCTTCTTCCTTCCAGCTGAACTGCTCAGCTGCTTCCCACGCCCACGTCAGCTCTAATGAGCTGAAGCAGGTTACACCGTGGGTCTTTGCTCGTTTGCAGGCTGACATGGGCTAAGGAACATTCCACGAGCAGCTCAGTTGGCAGATGGGAGGGGGAAAGGGGGGGGGGAAACTCCAGCAGCAGCCTGCTGAATGATTAAAAAAGCCCCAAAGCACTCAAAACCACACAGAGCAACGAGCTGAGAAAGAATACAGCCATGTGTGTTCCCCAGGAACAGGTATCTCACTTGTGTGTCTGGTCAGACACCCCTTGGCTCTTGCTATCCATCCACCACCCACTCAGAATGCCACACAAGCCAGGGGGAGCATGATTCCCAGCATGAATCTAGCCCCAACCAGCCACTGATTCTCTGAGCAATTTTAAGGCAGTCTCATTTCTTGGTGAAAGCAACACCCACACACTCCCCAAACTCTCTGCTCCCTTCTATGTTTCTCAAGCTGGATGAGTTTTTGACCAAGGACTGCCCAGGGCCATCAGCTGGTGGCATATCTGGGGACACACCTGTAGCTTTCTGGCTCTCAGGTCATTCTGATCCTTAATTTCAAACTGAATGGATGTTTGAAGCAACACATGCTTCAGGCTCTTCCTCTTCCCTCTTGTGACCAGAGGATTAAGGGACTCAGCAAAGAGATGTGCACGTCCTCCTGCTCAGGAACCCGAGCACGTTGCACTGGTATTTTCAAATACTTGTGGGATCTGTTTATCAGTCTTTTGAAATATTAGGATTGATAGCTGAGAAAGAAAAAAAAAAAAAATCCCACACGGGAATAATTTTGCATTTCCAAGTGCTTGAGGTCCTATGGATGACGTAGAGCTAGGAGTGAAGAGTCTGGGCAGGCAAATCTCCACCTCTTGGTGAACAGGGAAAACAAAATAAAATGATTCCTGTATATCATTAGTTTCTAACAAGACAAAAGAGTAGGACACCTGTTCCTGGTGCCATTTCCCCAGTTATTACTGAGGGCTCCAGAAACAGAGACACAGATACCTTCCCCAAGATTTCTTCCCCTTGGAAGTTTTAAAAGCTGTTACCTCAAATTCCTCCAATGATTCCAACCGACTGGGCAGAAAAGCTGCATTTGTTCCTGCAGGTAAGACTGGCACATCGGCAGGAAAGAAACAGCCCTTTCTGAGCCCAGCAGCTTCCTCATTCTTTCACAAGAGCCACCGTGGCTGCAGGCTGCCTGGCTTTAGGAAATTGCTGCCTTTTTGTCTAGCCTTCAACGCAAACAGGGCAGGTGAGATAAGATCTGAGCACCAAAGAGCTTGTCTTTTTGCTTCAAGCCAGTCTGGCCTTCTCTGCTGGTAGCACAGCGCTCAAAGGACCTCATTTAAAAGCAAACAGAAGGTAAAAAAAGGGGAAGACAAAAGCATTAAAAGCTGCTCCGCGTCTCAAGGGTTAGTCACAGGGAGAGTTTCCATCGGGTTACAGACATTTTGCTTTGTCTTAGAAGGGTGAGAGTGGAGCACTGCAAGATTAGGCTGTTATTAGCATGCACAGGATCAAAGCTTGATTATGACACCTCGTTACAAAGAATAAAAACCGCATTTCCTGTGGCTGAGGAGACAAACCAGCTTACACAGCAGCCTTGGCTGACAACCTCGCACAACTTGCTAAGATAACATCTGCCTCTGGAACAACGGGTTAGATTTCCTGAGGTGCTGGTACAAAGTCAGACAACAGCCCTTTCTTCCTGCGGTGTGTGCCATTTGCAGAGCCTCCTCAGAGCACACGTTGCCAGAGCACTGCTGTTTCCAGGGTATCTCTTCATGCAGACATGGATATGCAGTAAAACAGCCTCTGGAACACGTTTATCTCTCTGCTTGTGAGCTAGATCCATGTTTTCGTTCAACAAGTGAAAATGTTTTCCTTTCCTGCAAGCCTGACTCACGCTTAAGAAAGTCTATTGACTAAATGCCAACATAACAGGGTTGTCTCCCTTGGATAACAGAGAGACAAACCGAACCCTACAGTTCAAACATTTATCTCCTCATTGGAGCTGAACCTCAGACCTCTCACCTCCTGGCTCTGTGGAAACTCCACGGCAGGACCCGACTGGAGGCATCCTGGTTCTGGAATGGGATTTTAGCCTCACCCCTTCTCTTGCTACAACCACAAGTGAAACTTGTGCTTATTTAAACAGAAGGGGAAGTAGACTTAAGAGGTTTTGACAATTTCATCACTAAGGGAAAAAGAAGGAACTTGTCAGAGAGTTAGATCATTTGGATCTTCCTCTCAAAAACATTTTGAGGGAGGAAGAAAAGGCAGCAGGTTTAAGCAGCGTTCAACTGGAGCTTGACTAACAACCATGAGGAGTAAGGCAGCAAGCCTCACAAAGAGCTGTGCTAGTCTGATACAGAGCTTCACTGCCCAGTATGCTTATTCTTGGAAACATTAATTACAAAGACAGACAGAAGCAGGACTGGACAATATCCAGACTCCTTGATTTGATGTACTCAGATCGTTTGCCTTCAACTTGAAGGAAAACATTTTAGACCTACTTAAATGGAGAGTGCATGAACCAGCTGAAAATAAAGATAGGTTTATAAACCCCAAAAGAGTGCATAAAATTAATAAGGTATTCGACTCTTTCTTCTGTAGATTCAAACTGGTTTAGATCTGTCATTCAAACTTCCTTTTCCCAAATCATTAGGTGGGTATTTGGTTTTGCCTTGGCATTTTCAAGCAATAACTGGCTTGTGTGCTCACAGAGAGCAGGAATTGCTTTTGAGAACAGGGCTCCAACACATCCTTTGTGTCACATTGAACTGCTGCAGGACAGGTGACACATGGGCGTGGTACATGATTCTCAGTGCAGTGCTGCGCAGACAGAATGACATCTCCAAAGCAGGCCAAAACAAACTGTTTACCTTGTATTTTATGTTTTTGACCTTAACATTTCTCAGTTGAAGACAAGATATGTTTTTGGTTTTTTTTTTTGCATGGTACTTCAATCAATGGTTAAAAAGTAACCTCTCTAAAGATTAGAAAAAGCTTGGTTAAAACCTTGTAATACAGACAGTAGGGACGAGCAGAAGTAGTTCTGGGTTTGAAGGAACAGCAACATTCCCTATGACTGGGCAGACATCCACAAGGACAGCTGTGACTGACAGTTTGCAGCTCTTCCAAGGAATGTCACCAAAAAAAAAAAAGCTTTAATGGCTTAGGGACACATCACTCCCCAGTGTGACATGCCACTCCTTTTAATCAGTCAGGTCTCCACACAAGGTACTGAATGGTAATTCTATTTACATTCAAAAATAGCATTTTTCTCTCTTCAGTACAGAGTGGGGATGCCTGCCAATCAATCAATCAATCAATCAATCAATCAATCAATCAGTCACTGGGAGGCCCTCTAACACAAGTGGAGGACAGCTTTGTTGATTTCTGGGTTTGTCCAGTCGTTCCGGATATCATCCAGGTGGTTATCAAAATCTACAAGAGTCTCGTAGGACTTGCTGTCCAAGAGAGACGCGGCGATTCTCTGCGCCTCGGTCCAGTCTTCACAAAAATCACTAGGATGTAAAATAACCAGCAATGAAGAGAGTCAGAGAGTCACAGGCTGCTTCAAGTTGGAAGGGACCTTTCAAGGTGGTCTAGTCCAAACCCCCCCCCCCTTGCAGTCAACAAGGATATCTCCAATGACAGCAAGTTGCTCAGAGCTCCAAACAACCTGACCGGCAATGGTACCGGGGATGAGGCATTTACCACTTCTCTGGGCAACCTAGGCCAGGGTCTCACCACCCTCAGTGTAAAACAGTTCTCCCTTCTATCCAGACTAAATATCCTTTTTAGTTTTAAGCCATTCCCCCATGTCCTGTCACAATAGGTCCTGCTAAAGAGTCTGCCCCCATCTTTCTGATTGGCTCCTTTAAGTGCTGAAAGGCCACAACGAAGTTTCCCTGGAACTTTCTCTTCTCTAGGCTGAACACCCTCAACTCTCTTAGCCTGTCCTCAGAGTAGAGACATTCCAGCTCTCAGGTAATTTTTTATGGCACTCAAATAGCAGTAGTGACCACAAAGAAAATCTCCCCCACCTTCTCCACTTTGAAACTTAAGCTGCACCCTCTGCAATATGGTCTTGGTGGTCCTACCACCACCTGTCTGCAGCTACTGGCTGTTATTTCTCACTATAGCAACAATCAGCTTTAGAAGCACTGTAAGCTACAGCCACCACCCTTAGAGTCATTCAGCTACAGTCAAAGTCTTGCACTTGTAACAAACCAACTGTTTTTCTTTACTACCCAAACACACAACCTCTAAAATTTACTCACATGTGTGGGTCCTTGCACCTCCACTTGTTTTCGTGAAGCTCATACACATGAATGGCAGGTTCTACACACTCCATCGTGAACCTGGTGTTATCAACCTGGTGTGCAAGAGGAAAACACCATCTCAGTTTCCTCCTTGAGATCCCAAGTGAAAAGATGAAATAAAAACCAGCCAGTTTTAACAGACAGGGCAACTTGCTCTAACTCATTCACTGCTCTAGCTCCAAGTCTAATTTCACACGCTTTAACTGCCACCATTCTTTGTGACTGCAGCAAGGAGGCGAAGCATTCTTTTGTTTCATAAAAGGCAAGAGTTCAAGTCAGAGAAGAGGGTCTGAAGTGAACACACTGCCTTCACTCAAGCCTCACAAGCACAGAAGACCTCCACATCCTTTGAGATGGCAGAGAGCTAACCAGAGTCTGCAGACTAAGAGCTTCACTGGCTATAGGTCACTTTATCTCTTCCCCAGAGCATTTGGAAGAAGAAAATGAGTTACTTCCCTATTAAAGGATGCAGAGAATGGCCAGATCAACACCACACTCATATCATTAGGAGCACAGAAAAAGGATGGGTTGAAAATGAATTGATTTACCATTATGAGTGCTGTATCATTAAAGCCCTCTGCGATTCTGGAGGCCACCTTCTCCGCCACCTGGTTTGGACTGCAGCAGAAGGGAAAAGCGACAGTGTTAAAGCAACCCAGGACACTTCAGCTGAAGGCAGCAGGAAATATACTAAAGAGACATGAAAACGACACTGATATTGAGCTGATGTTACACTTCATTGAAGTCAGGTGGCCAAGAAAACCCCAGCTCCTCTCCTCAGCACGTGATCTGGATCTTGGCTTGTGCTCAGGCAGTGGGTTTTTGAGTGGCAAAAGGCTTGCTATAGACTTAGTGGGATCAAAGTTCTGTGGACTCCTATTCTCTTCCAATAGACCAAAGACTGCAGCAACATCCACCCAGGCAGGCATTTGAAAGAGAAACTGAGTTTGCTTTCCAGTTTACATTTGAACCCATTCACTGCCCAGCTTCTCCACCAACATCAGATAATTTTTTACCACGCTGCAAAGATGACAAACTCTACCCAGTGACAGTGATCTTCAGAAATAAAACTGAGGTTTAAAAACAATCCAAACAAGCCTGTGATATCCTTTCAGACCTCAAACAGAAGAAACTTTATCTTCACCTCAAAAATGTTAATCTCCCTTGTAAGGGAAGAACAACAAGTAACATCCCCTATCCCTCTTGGGTTCATCCAAAGTCAAAAGGGTTACTTAACATACTTGTGACTGAAGGATGTACAGGAATAAAAATAACTGGAACACTTCAAACAGTAACATCTTAAACAACCTCTTCATTTTACTTTAAATGCAAGCATGATGTACTCCCATTAGTCCTGATACTGGATTTGTCCAATAGATTGAGGGGGAAGTTCAGAGAGTTATGGCGAACAAAGTTCAGCCCAGTTAGTGGCCAGTTGTAAGTGGTGTTCCTCAAGGATCAGTACTGGGGCCAGTTCTCTTTAATATCAAGGATCTGGGTGAGGGGATAGAGGGTGCCCTCTGATAACACTAAGTCAGGTGGAAGTGTTCATCTGCTTGGCTCTACAGAGGTATCTGGATAGGTTGGATATGTGGGCCAAGGCCAATGGAATGTGGCTCAACAGGGCCAAGTGTGTGATCTTGCACCTGGGTCACAACAATCCCATGAGCGCTCCAGGATGGGGGAAGAGTGGCTGGAAACTACCATGCAGAAAACTATCTCAGGGTGTTAAATGAGAGTGGCTGAAGATAAGTCAGCCTGTGCCCAGGAGGTCAAGAAGGCCGACAGCATCCTGGCTTGGACCAGCAATAGTGTGGCCAGCAGGAGCAGGGCAGGGATTGTTCCCCTCTACTGGGCACTGGTGAGGCTTCATCTTGAATATTTAGTTCGGTTTTGAGCCTCTCACTCCAAAAAGGACATTGAGGTGCTGGAGTGGTTCCAGAGAAGAGCAAAACAGCTGGTGAAGGGTCTGGAGAACAAGTCTTGCAAAGAGCTGCTGAGGCATCTGAGGTTATTCATCCTGGAGAAAAAGAGGCTGAGGGGAAAGCTTTTGGCTCTTTACAACTTCCTGAAAGGAGCTCAGAGCCAGGTGGAGGTTGGTCTCTTTCCCAAGGAAGGAGCAACAGAACAAGAGGTAATGGTGTTAAGTCGCACCAGGAGGGGTTTAGGTTGGACATGAGGAACAATTTCTTCTCCTTGAAGGTTGCCAAGCCCTGGAACAGGCTACCCAGAAAAGTGGTGGAATCACCATCTCTGGAAGTGTTCAAAAAACACGTAGATGTAGCACTGACAGAAATGGTTTAGTAGTGAACTGGCAGTATTTGATTAACAGTTGGGACCCAATGCCCTTGGAGGTCTTTTCCAACCTTAATTATTCTATGATCTAAAAAACTGTATTGTGGCTTCACTAGAAGGCCCTTTTATAGCTTATTAAGTAATTTGAGTCAGATAGCAGGGAAGGAAAAAAAAAAAAAAAAAAGAAGAAGAGACTAATCCTGGGGAGAATAAATGAAAAGTGATATCTCTGCTTGACTGATATCATCTTCCATTTCGAGAGTGTCTCTTTGCCACATAAGAAAATGTTTCAATACAGCTCAGAGAGAATTAAGTACTTTAGGAAGAATTAGGTCACTTCTGAAATCACAGAATCACTACGTTTGGAAAAGAGCTTTAAGATCACAGAATTATAGAATAGTTTAGGTTGGAAGTGATCTCCGAAGTTCATCTAGTCCAACCCCCCCTGCAGTGAGCAAGGACATCCTTCATTAGATCAGCTTGCCCAGATTCCTGTCAAGACTGACCTCGAGTATCTCCAAGGATAGGGCCTCAACTATTTCCCTGGGCAACCTGTTCCAGTGTTCCACTACCTTCATGGTAAAGAATTTCCTCCTAATGTCCATCCTAAATCTGCTATTCTCTCGTCCTATCACTACAGGCCTTTGTAAGCAGTCCCTCTCCAGCCTTCTTGTTGGCCTCCTTCAGGTACTGGAAGGCTGCTATTATGTCTCCCTGGAGTCTTCTCTTCTCCAAGCTGATCATCGAGTCCAATCATTATGTAACTCTATCAGTGCCTCAACTATGCCATATCCCTGAGCACCACATCTAGATGGCTTTTAAAGACCTCCAGGGATGGTGATTCAGCCACTTCTCTGGGCAGCCTGTGCAGGGCTTTGATAACTCTTTTGGTATAGAAACATTTCCTAATGTCTAACATAAACCTCCCCTGGCATCACTTGATGCCATTCTCTGTCTTGTTGGTTGTGACTTGTGAAAAGAGACCAACACCCACCTCTCTACCACCTGGAGTACTGTGTGCAGTTCTGGAGTCCCCAGCACAGGAAGGACATGGAACTGTTGGAGCGGGTCCAGAGGAGGGCCATGAAGATGACCAGAGGGCTGCAGCAGCTCTCCTATGAGGACAGGCTGAGAGAGTTGGGGCTCTGCAGCCTGCAGAAGAGAAGGCTTCCAGGAGACCTTAGAGTAGCCTTCCAGTATCTGAAGAGGGCCTACAGGAAGGCTGGGGAGGGACTACTGACAAGGTCTTGCAATGACAGGACAAGGGGCAATTGGTCTAAACTGGCAGAGGGGAGATTTAGACTGGATGTTAGGAGGAAGTTCTTTCCAGTGAAGGTGGTGAGGCACTGGCACAGGTTGCCCAGGGAGGTTGTGGCTGCTCCCTCCCTGGAGATGTTCAAGGTCAGGTTGGACAAGGCCTTGAGTGATCTGTACTAGTGGGAGGGGTCCCCGCCTATGGCAGGGGGTTGGAACTAGCTGATCCTTGAGGTCCTTTCCAACCTTACCATTCTATGATTCTATGACCCAAATGTCAGAAGACTTTCCAAAATCCACTCAGACCCATTGGAGTTTACATGCTAAGCAACTACACGAGCAAACGTGCCGGTGAGTTTTGGCTCTTTCCCTTGACAACTGCAATTAAACCGGTTGGCAGCTGTTCAAAACCTGTCCTTTTATAGTCCCCCCTACTGAAGACGAGATTCATGGAAGTGTGGTGGTGGGGCACGACAGTTTCTGCACCTGAACAAAGGCCACATCCGCCAGCACCACTAAGACAATGAGAAAGCAGCTGACAGTTGTCAATGTTAATCAAGGCGCGCGATTTCCGGCGCTGATTTTTGTTGGCAGGGTGCAAAGGACGAGGGAAGAGAGCAAACAGAAGGAATTATTGCACCAACACACCTGGCGTCTTTCACGCGTTCGTTCGCCTGGTAATATCCAGCTATCACGTAGCTATTCTCTTTGCACCAAGAGTCAATCTGAAAAAGGAATTGGGACAATTAAATCCAGGGTCGGGGGGTGGGGGGGGAAAAACCCAACACCAAAAAACCCCCCAAAAAAACCAAACCACAACACAAAACAAAAAACAATGAAGCAAAGGAAAAAAAATCCTCCCAGAATGAAGGAAATCTTATGTCTGCCCTGCAAACAGAAGGGCAGTTGGAGCACGATGGTATCTTTGCTAATTGCTTCTTCAGATATAAATGCATTTATAGATATTTATGTGCACACACAGCTTGGCTAATTTAACACTGGGTTAATGTTTTCCATTATTCTCCAAACAGCAGAAGAGCATGAAGTTCCCTCAGTCAAAGCCTTGCTTAAATCATAGAATACTCATGTTGAAAGGGATCTCTAAAGGTCGTCTTGTCCAACTCCCCTGCAGTGAGCAGGGACATCATCGACTAGATCAGGTTGCCCAGAGCCCTGTTGAGCCTCACCTTGAATATCCCCAGGGATGGGGCTCCAACTTCCTGGCTGTGAAACTTGTTCCAGTGCTCAACAGCCCTCACTGTAAAGAACTTGTTCCTAACACCCAATCTAAATGTGCTCTTCTCTAATTTCAAACCACTGGAGGCCATCATACACCATTCCTGCAGATCCCTTCACAAACTGGAAAGTGGTGATTAGGTCCCTCCGGAGCCTTCTCTTCTTCAGGATGAACAATCCCAGCACCCTCAGCCTGTCCTCGTAGCAGAGGTGCTCCAGCCCCCCAATCATTTTTGTGGCCCTCCTCAGGGCCTGCTCCATCAGGAGTAGGAGGACAAGACTAGCAAAGAGCTTCAACAAAGCTGCCTAGTAGGAGGCTAGATCCTACCTACAACCCTTTGTGGCTATTTCTTTTGGTGTTTGTTTGACTAAGAGGCTAGAAAACATTCACCACTTGCATTTTCCTGATTTAAGCCACAACAAAACTAATTCTGGTCAGTGATTTGACTTAGCTCAGGCTCTGCTGAGTGACAGCACTTTCTGAAGTTCAGGGCATGCTTGCACAGGGAGCGATTGCTTCTAGTAGTGAGAGTGCTGACAGAGAGAGTTACTGCCAAGGGTTGGGCAGCAGAAAGGTTCTTGCTTAGACTTGCTCCTGTGCAGACTGAGGTTGCTGCGACATCTTGTGTCCCACACTGGGGTGCAGTAAGTCAGAGATGGTAACTGCAGGGAGGAGTAGACAGGGTGGGTGACCCTAAACTGACCATGGATGATATCTTCCGGAGAAAGCTGATGGATCACCAGGGTCAAGCCTTTTTCAATGGCAAGTGTCCAAGAAGGACTCTGTTCATTCTGCCTTTGATCCTGATCTGTGTGTTCCTGAACCCAGTTCCAGAACGTAGCTCCTGTATTTGCTGTTCAGTCCAGACTGAAACCTCCCCAGTGCCTGACCCCAGAATCACTGGTGACAGTGACATCATTGCCATGAGGAGTTGGGTTTGATATTGGTTTGGGTCTGTTTGTATCTATTTCATTTCATTGTTCTTATTTCCATTGCAACTGGGTTAGTTTCTTTCCCAACACATCAGTCAGTCTCCCTTCCTCCCTTCCCACTGCAAAGGGAGAGGGGTTCACAGACAGCATCTGTCACTTGTTTAGTGACCAGCCCAGTTCTAATCCTTGACATGGAGTGTGACAGTACTGTCATTTCAAGAGGAACTGGTTGGTTTTATTTCTCATGTAAGACTTCTAGCTTAAAGCATAACCATTTTTAACCTCAATTAATAAATGAACTGAAATAGAAAGGTAAATAAGGCTGAAGAAGCTTGTCTCATTTATTGGTCATTTTTACAACCTGGTCTGTCAGAAAAAGGCTTTTGTGATAAAAACTGTTTTTCCTTTGAGAGTTCACCTCCAAGGGTAAGCAACCACCGAAGCAGCTTTTCAAACCACATGGGTGGATTCTCCATTCTTGAAAAATCTTTCAATCAAAACTGAACACTTCTCTATGTCAGACGCAAGATCAGACCCCGGTCAAAGATCTGTCTGCATAAATTCTCTCATCTGCTATGGTCATGGTCAGTCCAGGTAGCTCCTCATTATGTACCACCCATGTGGAACGCATTTTCATTTTTTGGCATGCAATTTACACAAGTTTCAAGTGACACAAGTATCAAAGTTGATGCAGTTTTGTTGTTTCGTTGGGGTTTTAAATGTAGTTTCAAAACACACACACACACTGCTGTTCTTTCTCAGCTTTATACTGATTTCCTCCTGCTGAGTCTGCCTTGCTTTGAAATTACAGATAAATATGATGTTTCTCCTTAGAGCTGAGGAGATCAAGTCAGCATAATACAGAGCCCTGAAAGGCAGACGTGGAGGAAGCAGCTTGAATTTGCCTTTGCAGTCCCTGGAGAGCAAGCATTAAAAAAACCCAACAAAACAAAAAACCCCCACAAACACAAACCTGAACAGCTACAGCAAAATAGGAGTCCAAAAATGTACCTGAGGCTGACCTATCACATCCTGCGCATCAAATTCATCTCAGTTTTAGCAATAATTAGGCTGCATAAACAACCAAACCAAGCAAGTCATGTGAATAATCCCTCTTTTACAAGGGATGACATGGATTTACCTGATAAAACCCAAAGCTGTGTAGCCCTGCTCTAGCTGAGGGCCAACTGCTGCTTCAATTAAAAGCCCATTTGGAGGTCTTAGGACTCAGATTTTAATTGATGGTGGTTTGAAAGCTTGGCATTAAAGCCAGAAGACCAGACACTAAAATTAAAACTAAAATAACAAAACCCTCCATCAATTTAAACATAAAAAACCTTAGTTCTAAATCCATTTTTGTTGCATACTCAAAATGGTTGTATTAAAAAAAAAAAAAAAAAGAGAAGATGACTTTTAAGTTTTCTGTTCCCCAAGGGGTAACTAAACACTGCTTCCATATTAAAAAATACAGAAAAAAAAAAAAAAA
>VWZE01023491.1:183228-215168 GCA_013396675.1 Eubucco bourcierii | reverse complement strand
GGGGGAAGGAAAATTTATTTTGGGGGGATAAAGCTGTTTCCGCCTGCACTTCCCAAACCTCTCCAGTGCTATCACCAAAGGCAGCCTTAAGATCAATCAGTCCCTGGCATTTTGAGTCCTTTTCAGCCCTGACATGCACAAGCCAACAGGGTGTAAGTTGTCTCTCATTCTCAGGTGTCCATGTTGCCCTGAAAAAATCAGGAGTGGTCTGTTCTCTGATCCACTTTGGCCCCCAAAGTGGGTTGGCAGAGCCCTGGGAGGGGACAGGCTGTGACCTGCTGCCACCCTGCTGTCCCAAGCAGTCAGGACCTGGCATTGCAGATCAGAGGGAAGTGATACTTGGGGGTTTTAAGCTGAGATGTGGCTGCAAAACCACATCGAATTAGCTGAGAAATGCAAAAAGGTACAAAAATCTCCATGTGAAACTTGATTTACTTTTCCTTTAATGACTCTGGTTTTGAAAGGGATTTCAAACATGCAGGCCAAAGTGTAAATCAAACACATGCTTCTGCTTTCTCTTCCACAGCTACAAACCTTCAGGCACTCCTGTGTGATTAATAAAATCTGGTTTTGCTGGTTGCTTGTACCTGCCTGCCAAGGGTCAGGGCTGGAACAGCCAATAAAAGTGGCAGACTGTCTATTAACCCCTCTGCCTTCCTGATGGGAACAGAAAAAAAATAAGGGAGAGAGACTGACATGTTGGGAAAGAAACTAACCCAGCTGGAATGGAAATAAGAACAATGAAATGAAACAGATACAAATAGACACAAACCAGTATCAAACCAAGCTCCTGGTGGCAATGGCATCACTGTCACCACTGGTGCTGGGGGCAGGCACTAAGGAGATTTCAGACTGCACTCAGCAGTAGATGGAAACAGGATTCAGTGAGAATGTTGATGAGTAGTTACTGCCAAGGTGTGGGCAGCAGAAAGGGTCTGGCTTAGACTTGCTCCTGTGCAAATCAAAGTCACTGCTGAATCCTGTGCCCCACACTGGAGTGCAGTAAGTCAGAGCTGGCAACTGCAGGGAGAAGCAGACTGGACAGGTGAGCCTGAACTGACTATCAAGAGATTCCACCCCATGGTCAGTATCTTCAGGGTAAGGCTGAGGGATCACCACATTCAAACCTCTTCTTCAATGGCTTGTGCCCATGGAGAGGACCATTCACTCTGCCTTTGATCTTGAACTGTGTGTTCCTGAATCCAGTTCCAGAACCCAGCTCCTGAATTCAGTTCCCATCTGCTGCTGAATCCAGTCTGGAATTTCTGCCACAGCATCAGTGGTGACAGTGAGGTCATTGCCATCAGGAGTTGTGCTCAATATTGTTCTGTATCTTATTTAATTTCATTGTTCTCATTTCTGTTAAAGCTGGTTTAATCCATCAGCCTCTCTCCCTTACTCTCTGTCCCCTCTGGATGGGGAGAGGGGTTCACAGAGGGCCTCTGCCACTTGTTCAGTGGCCAGCCCAGCTCCAAACTTTGACAGTATATTGTTATTCTATGCTTCACTACAACATCCACTTACCCATTCCCAGAGGAAAAGCAAGTTACTGCCATTTACAAAAGTTAAAAATCAAGACCTGCCCACATTAGACAGCAATTCCAAACTGTATTAGTAAATTTTCCCAAGCAGCAACGTGAGGAAAACCCCTAAGCAGAAAATGACTACCAGCACGCATCCCTGTGTTCCTCCTACACTTTTAGACTGGTGTAAAAATATTTCAGACTGACAGATTTTTCTGTCCTTCATGGGGTTATGGGAAACCTAACAGGCAGGGCTCAGGCCCAGGCCCTGCTCCTATGCCTCTCGCAGCATTTCATCATACCTGGGCTTCAGAAAGACCTCAACACTCCAGTAGTGTCATATTAACTGGGGAAGAAAAAAAAAAAAAAAAAGATATATTTACAAATAAATGTTTTCTGAGGAAAAATGAAACATTTAGGCCAAGGAAGAACCAGAAATTAGTTATGCTTGCAGATATTGAAAAGGGGTGGAATTTCTCCTGCTAATATGACAGGTCTTAAAATGGGTAGAAAATCTGGAGCTCAAATCACACCCAGATCTCCCTTTAGTAGTGGCTACACCTACAACAAAGGTCCCAAAACACTTCTCTGCCCCCAGATTTGCTGCAGCCCACCTTGACTTCCTGTGACAATAAAATCTAACCATGTTTTGATCTCTCCATCCTTGGCTTTGACAAGCAATGCCAGGCAGAACAGATAACCAGGGAGTTGAGACTGGAAAACACCATCTCAACGCTCCTGACATTGGTCTCCTACTCTGTGTGATGACAGGAGGGAAAACGGACTATGCCACGATGACTTAGAGCAGCAGGATGAGGTAGCATGCATCATAATAGGGAATGCTTGCCTGCCCCTGGCTATCCCCTGGTTAATGAACTCACAATGTGAGCTCACAATACACCAACTGAGATTTCAAACCCAAGCCAGAGTTGCAGTATGAAGAGACAATTTTTTTTTTCTGTTTAGTCTAATGGCTTCCACAAATGGGGAAGGTGCACCAAAATGAATTAAGAAATGCATGCTTATATGTATCTATACACTCTCACTTGGAGACAAGCCCTTTTCCAATTAGCTGATATGGCTTTAAAGTGCCTTAAAGGTAAGCTGGGAAAAGTGTTTTCTGCTGCAGAATAAGGACATTCCCTCTGGGAGTATTCAGCGATAATGACACTGATATAAATAGTTTCTCTGCACTGAAAAAGAAGTTAGACAAAACTACCAGGCTCTGTAGTTTTCTGCTGCTTCCTCAGCAGAAAGTGGTACAGCAGATGGACTTAGGGGGCGGCGAGGTGTAGTAGTAAGACACTGGGCCTGGTTGCCCAGAGAGGTAGCAGATGCCCGATCCCTGGTGTCATCCCAGGTGAGGTTATATGGGGCTCCGAACAACCGGCTCTAGTTGCAGATGTCCCTCCTGGGGTTGGACCACATGAACTTTAAAGGTCCCTTCCAACCAAAATCCACTCCACTAAGAACACTTCACTTGCACCACGGATTTAGGTTCCGGTAGCACAGTGCTGGTAAAACCAAGCCAGCAGTCCAAGTTCCCTTAGCACCAACCCTTCCTTGCCCCAGCCGCCCTCCCTAGGCTCTGCCAGAACCAGGAGTCGACTCCCCCAGCTCGTTATCACCTCGCTCCTAGGCCTACGGCCTTACCAGGGTGAGGGCCACTTCCAGCATGGGCGCCAGGGCCAGGGTACCGTGGAAGAGCGGAATGCAGTCAACGAAGAGAGAGGGGGGACCGGCCTGGTCACGGCGCGGGGCTCCCGACGGCCGCTCGGCCACCAGCAGCCCGTTCACGGCGCAGTGCGGGTACTTGGCGCCGTGTAGCACCATTTTGCAGTAGGCCTGCGTGGTCAGCTTCATCCTGCCACGGCAAACAGGCCCACGACCACCGCGCACTGGCCGCACACCCGGCCTCAGCCCCGCCGCTTCACCTCAGGCCGCCAAGTGTCGCCAAAAGCCGTCAAGCGCGGCGCCGGCGCTGTCGTAAAAGCCGCCGGGCGGTCTGCCCGTATCCCGTCGGCCCCTGCGGATAAGGGGCCGATCCTTCGCAACCGCTCGCTGTCTCGCTTGCCCGCCGTCTCCCGGCGTGCACTGCGCTTCCGGCTGGTGGTTCCTTCCGGTAGCAGCCCGGCGTAGAGGACGGTCGCCAGGTCGTCGGGCCCCGGCGGGTGGTGGGGTAGCGGGATGGGTGAAGGAGTTGTCCGATGACCAGTGGTGGTTGAGTGCGTCCCATTCACCACGGCTATCCGCTCTGCGGGACAGTGGGCGGCCAGCACGGCCCGGTTTGGGTGCGGGAGAAATAAGAAGCGCTGCGGCCTTCTCGTCCGCTTGAAGAGGGACTGCGGTGTCATATCGCCGTTGTCGTGTCATGTCGGGTGGGCGTGAGATGTTCAGTGACACTGCATGATGGGGTGTATCTCTGTGTCGTGTGGTCCATGCCAAGGTCAGGCGTGGGCCGTGGGCTTAGGGTTCAGCTCCCGGCGGGCTCCCGGGAGGAGTTTAGCTGAGGTTAGGGGTCTGTGAGAAACCGGTGTTGTGGAGTGGAGGTGACAGCACGACCGTGGCAGAAACCGTTAGCTGGGCGTCTGCCCTACCCTCAAACATGTCAGCATTATTTGGAGCTGGAGCATTCCGCAGTAGATGTGAGGTGCATTTAGACTTGCCTGAGGCTCCTGGCTTGCACCCAATAATGGTTTGTGGCCAAATGAAAGCGTTCTAGAAAGCTGACTTGGAAATGGGAATGCATTTGGGCTCATACAGAGGAGGTTGTGAAAAACAAAAGGAGGGTGGGGGAGGTTCATCCAAGTTCCTGTAATAGAAAAGCATGGAGTAGTTTGATTCAATGTGCTACCCTTGGGAGAAGGGACTGGAAGCCTCTAGGCTGGCTAGTCTTTTTATAGAGAATAAGAAAATTGTGTTATTTCACCTGTGTACATTCCATGTATTCACCTGACACTGACCTACCTACTTCTGGGCCCACAGAATGTTGGCTTCAAGAGCATTCAGCCTTGTCGGGAAGAGAGCCCTTTCCACCTCCATCTGCCTGAGAGCACATGGACATGGTAGGTGGCAACTGCATATAGTAAGGACAGTAAAACAAACACTTCCTCTGAAGAACAAAAAAACGCTGCTACTGAGGGTTTGGGTAAGCTGGCAAGGCTGGAGCTTTGACTAGTGGCAGGGGATCTGAGCAGGCTGTGCCAGCAGATGGCATTGCCGAGATGCAGAGGCTGACAGTGGAAAGATTTGAAGACCAGGTAGAACCTGAGATAGAAAAGGTGTAGAGGGTTTCTGGATGTTTGGTAGGGGAGGTGAGAAATTTGACAGCTGGCAATAGAGATGACTGAAATGTTTATAAGGTAATTTTGGATATTACTTTTTATGTAGATCCTACTTCTACTTTGTTCTTATGCGTTTAAATTAGCACCCACTGGAACAACTGCCTTTGTTTCTTTTCCCTCTCTGATAAGTGATTCATCTGGAAATCCTTATTTTTTTCCCCCTTCCTGGATTCCTTAGCTGACATTGCTGTTTTGACTGAGGTGTTGGCTTTTTGTGTTGTGACCAGTAAGTGATGTGTGTGCTTGACTGGGTGTCTCTTCTGTTCCCATGTGCAGCTGGTGTTGTCAAAGCAGAGGATTTCAGCCTTCCAGCTTATGTTGACCGTCGTGATCTTCCCCTGCCTGAAGTGGCCTTTGTGAAGGACCTTTCTGCTCAGCAGAAGGCACTGAAAGAGAAAGAAAAGGCATCTTGGACTGCTCTATCCGTTGATGAGAAAGTTGAATGTAGGTATTGGAGGCTTTAGGCAACCTCACAGCTGGGAACATTACCATCAGAGCTGTTGCATTTTCGTTAGTGACAACTTGGAATAGGAAATCTACCGCAGACAGTGCCTACTGGGACAGCTGCTGAACCCTGTTCTTCCAAATGGCTCATGAGCCTTGAAGGAACAGTCAGTTGTGATGGAGCTCTTTGTATGTATGATGTGGAGATCAGCAGTTTGTGCTCCTGAAATCCTTAGTGCTGTTTCCAGAAGTGTAAAGCACCTGCTGTGGTGTCTGCTAGGTGCCTAAGGCCAAGTTCAGCAATTCGTTTCAGAAAAGAAGTTACTATATTTATTAATTGGTGCCCATCTACTGTCAACAGGCCAGAAAAAAAAAAAAACAACCCAACTTGTTATAACAATCATAAAATAGAACTGGTTTTGTAGAATCACAGAATTGTTTTGTTTGGAGCAAAAGGCCTTTAAGGTCATTCGGTCCAACTGTTAACACATTACTGCCAGGTCACCACAAAACCATTTCCCTCAGCACCACATCTTCATGGTTTTCAATGACTCCATGAATGGGGACTCAGCCATTACCTGGGCAGCCTGGTCCAGGGCTTGACAACTCTTTTTAGGGAAGAAATTTTTCCTACCTCCAAGCTAAACCTACCTGTGTACAACTTGAGACACTTTACTCTTGTCCTGTCACTTGGGAGAAGAGATTGACCATCCAACCTCCTTTCAGGGAGTTGTAGAGAGCCAGAAGGTTTCCCCTCAACCTCCTTTTCTCCAGGCTGAACAACTCCAGTTGCCTCAGTTGCTCCTCACAGAACTTATGCTCTAGAGCTTTCACCAGCTTTGCTGCCCTTCTCTGGATGTGGTTCAGCACCTCGGTCTCCTTGTACCAAGGGACCCAAAACTGAACCCATTAGAATCATAGAATCACACTCAAGGTGTGGCTTCATCAACTGTGAGTACAGGGGCACAGTCCCTGCCCTGATCCTCCTGGTGACACTAATGCTGGTACAGACACAGTGCTGTTGGCCTTCTTGTGGTAGTGTGGCAAGCAGAAGCAGAGCAGTGATTGTACCTCTGTACTCAGCAATTTATTAGTCCATCTGAGTGAAAGGAGCCCTGTGTACCTGAATGCTGATGACCACTACCCTTAGTGTTAGCAAACTCCAGGTAATTAAAGTGCTGAGCAAGTGCCTGACCTGTAAATAAAACCACACCACTTGCCACCATGGTCTGCAAGTGATGACCTGACTGGTGAGCAGTGCTGTGGTACAGTGAGAAGGTGTCAGACTCTTTGAGCAGTTTCTCAAACATTCCTAGTCACTCTCCAAACCTAGTGCTGCTCCAAACTTCAAGATTTTATGGGCCTTAGTGGCAAAACTGGGCGAAATCTTTTGAGATCCAGTGGTCCCTTGGAAATTATTTGTGCTTGGAATCTTTGTGCTCAGTAAGCATACTGGGATAGAATCATAGAATGGTAAGGTTGGAAGGGACCTCAGGGATCATCTAGTTCCAACCCCCTGCCATAGGCAGGGACACCTCCCACTAGTACAGCTCACTCAAGGCCTCCTCCAACCTGGCCTTGAACACCTCCAGGGAGGGAGCAGCCAAAACCTCCCTGGGCAACCTGTGCCAGTGCCTCACCACCTTCACTGGAAAGAACTTCCTCCTAACATCCAGTCTAAATCTCCCCTCTGCCAGTTTAGACNCTCCAACACTTCCATGTCCTTCCTGTGCTGAGGGCTCCAGAACTGCACACAGTACTCCAGATGGGGTCTGAGAAGAGCAGAGTAAAGGGGCAGAATCCCCTCCCTTGCCCTGCTGGCCATGCTGCTCTTGATGCAGCCCAGCACTTGGTTGGCTGTCTGGATCTGGAGGGAAAGAAAGAGAGCGCTGTTCCTCCTTGTGCCAGCCTTCTTTGGTCTGGGCTCTAGAGAGCAGTGTGTTGCCTGGAGGTGACAGGAGAAGTAAAAGGAAGGATTTGATTTGTTGATGTGTTTGTGGTTTGTTTTTTTTGTTTTTCAGTGTATCGCATCAAATTTAACGAGACCTACGCGGAAATGAACAAAGGAACAAACGAATGGAAGACTGTCCTCGGAGGGGTGCTCTTCTTCCTCGGGTTAACTGGCCTCGTCCTCATCTGGCAGAAACATTTCAGTAAGGCAGCTCTTCAGTCAAGAGCCAGATTAGTTGATGCTTGATGGAAAGTCATAGAATTGTCCATAAATAGCCTCAGGATGGGGTAGAATAGTGCTTCAGCTAGCTGTTCTGGGGACTTCAGGGCAGTTGCTCTTTGTTAGGCTCTGAAAACTTGGTTCTGGAGTTGGAACATTGCAGAGAGATTGGCAGGTGCATGGCATGAATATTTGGGGAATCTGGCTTGTAGAAGAGTGAAGGTGGTGGAGTGAGCTTTGGAAATGCAGAGGGGAGGAGAAGGAGGGGAAAGAGTGTGAATCTTGCTGTCACAAAAGCTTATTGCCACCTTGGCAGTACGTTTGGGTTTCTGCCACGTTTGGCTGCCTTCCCAGCTAATGATCCTACCTCAGGGGAGCCCTCCAGCTGCCATGAGGCAGAGCAGGCAGTTCCACAAGCTGTGCTGTGTCTTGAGCCTTTATCCTATTTGTGGTGAATGCAGGAGAAGGCTGTTTGAAGTCTTGGTATGACCCTTTAGTAGTGGATGAAACAGCTGGAGAATCACTTGGGTCTGAGCTCGGGTTCCTGAAACTAGCTGTAGGACAGTGGGTTTGAATAGATGGTGGTGTGTGGTCAGCACTGATATCCTTGGGGAAGGATAAAAAGCTCCCAGCTGGCTGGCTCTGTACCCTGAGGTGATTCCATCTCTGTTCATTGCAGTGTACGGCCCAGTCCCGCACACCTTCTCCGATGAATGGGTGGCAGCGCAGACAAAGAGGATGCTGGACATGAGAATGAATCCTGTGGAAGGCATCTCTTCCAAGTGGGATTATGAGAAGAACGAATGGAAGAAATGAAGCAACTCAGTGGAACCTGCTCTGCTTGAAAATGAAATGATTCCATCACCTGTGTGTGACCTCGTTGCTCGTGTACTGGAACAACCTCTCCCATCTACATAGATGCTAATAAATGTCTGGTTGACTTGAAGGGTTCCTTTTATTGGTGGTGTGGTTGGTGTGTCATTTGTTAAAGGGAATGTTTGGGTCACAGCCAGCAGTGCTGCTCTGCTGAGGTTTGAGCTATGTGTAAGCTAACCAGATCCCAGCTCCTGCTGGGGCTCTGTGTTCCACAACCACTCCAAAAATAGCGAGTCAGTGCTCCAGACAGCAGTGAAGCAAACCACACAGGTTATGGCAGAGATCTGTCCTCCTCGCAAAGGAAATGTGTCCTCAGCAGCACAGGCGGATTGCAGACTTCAGTGTCCTGTGCAGACCTAAGTGAAGAGGAAAGGGAATTAGTAGATCCAATTCAAGAACAGGTTTAGATGAAACCCTGAGTCATCTTTTGTGCCTTGGGTGCTGGTGTTGGGAGGAGATCACTGCAGATGGGGTATGGAAAAAATGCTGCATTTAGAGCTGCATTTTATTAAGTGTAGGGATCTGGAGAACAGGTCTTGTGAGGAGCAGCTGAGGGAATGAGACTTGATCAGTCTAGAGAAACAGAGGCTGAGGGGAGACCTGTTTCTATAACTCCCTGAAAGGAGGTTGAAGCCAGGTGGGGGTTGGTCTCCTCTTTCATGGAAAAAAAAACAACAAGAGAAAACAGCCTTAGGTTGCATAGGGGAGGTTTATGTTGGACATGAGGAACAGTCTCCCTTGAAGGTTGTCAAGACCTGGCCCAGGCTGCACAGGGCAATGCTGGAGTCCCCATCCCGGGAGGGATTGAAAAGCCACGGAGCTGTGCTGAGGGACATGGTGTAGCAGTGATCTGGCAGTGCTGGCTTAACAGTTGGACCTGACAATCTTACAGGTCTCTTCCACCCCAAGTGTCTGTGATTCTGTAAGTTCTGGTTATGGCTTAACATTTTCAGAGCCTGAGCTACAAAAGCTGGTGCCTTGGCTGTGTCACTGCTGAATTTCTCCCTACAACTAATCTGATTTGTGTCACTGTGGCTTTCTGCAGGCAGACTTTTGCCTTTGGTTTTAAAAACCCAGCAGGCTAGAACGAACTTCAGCTTCGGTTTGTTGTTTCCCTCCTTACAGGAGTCATGGTTTATAGTCCACACCTGTGTTTAGCAGCTATGGAAGGGCCTCAGCCATTTGTGACAGCTGCTGTGCTGGGGGCTGGGCCAGCCATTACCATTCCCTTTCAGTCGGATAAATCCAGGGAATGTTTTTAAGGTGAGATGATCTGATGGGAGTTAAGCAATGAACTCCCCTTCCTGGGAGATTTCTTAGGTGAAACATTTGTCTCTGGGTTGCTGAGGGTTGTTAGAAGCATTATGGTATCAGATGCTGAGGGGGATTCACTGTGCTCGTGGTTTGCTCTTCTCTGCTCTTTGTACAGCTTCTGCCTCTTGCTGGCTGATGGGGGTTGAGCTGGGAGGGGAGTGGTGAGCTGCTGGGTGTATCTGCTTTGCAAATTGGTGTTTGGAAGCATGTGCTGGAATCGCAGAGGTGCTTTGTAGCTCCTCTCACCTCCCTTCCTGGAAGGAGAAGGAAATGGGCTTATCCTCTATGCTCCATTAGCTGCACATTGCTCCTGGCACGCTCTGGTGTCCTTGCTCTGAATTCTGCTCTCCTTCCTGGGATTGGGAGGAATTAACATGATCAAGAGACAAACCCTGTGGAGTGCAGGGCTTGGACCAGCCTGCAGCAGCCTGGGATGAAGCTTGGTGAGCATCACCGGGACAAGGGAGTCACTCCTCCCAGAAATTTCTTCCTCATCACCCTCCCCAAAAGGCTGTGAAAGTCCCGGGGAGCCTGGGAAAGAAACCTGAGCCTCACCATGGCCCTGAGGCTTATTTCATGCTCCTCTGCCCAGCACCAGCCACTCTACTCGATCTCCTTGACAGAGCCTGACCAAAGCAGCCCAAAGCTGGTAAGTGAGCTGAGTTTGCCGGGGTTCTATGCTCCACTTCTAGCACATTTTCCCTCTTTGTCCTGCTTTTGGCAGAGGGATGTGTGTTTGAAGGGGCACCAGATCTCACTATCCTGTCTGGGATTTTTGGCTGTTTACTTGCAGATAACCTTGGATACTGATAAGCCACCTCAGTCCTCATCCTGGGGAGGAGAAAAAAATCATGGGGACTGGAATGAGCAAGGTACTGGAGGATGCTGATCAGTATGTCCTTGCTAGGCTGGACCTTTCTCCTGCAGCACAGCGGGATCCTCATTCCCAGGCCACCACAATGTCCTAAATACAACCATTTGCATCTACCTTTTCTCATTCCTCTTTGAAACTTCAAAGAAAGGAATTAAGAAACCTGGGTTTATATCTGAGGCAATGAGCTGGGTGCCTGCTGATGTCAGAAAGGTGACAGCTGGTTTTAGACGCTCAGCCCTTGGGTGGTTAAGTCTGTGGCATTACTGTCCTGAGGGCTGACGAGGGTCCCTGCAGGGAAATGTCCTCCTCTTGCCATCCTTGGGATGTGTCAGTGCCATGTGAGGGGGGTGGTGGTGGTGGTGTGTGTGTGAGGTTTTGCTGCTGCTTGGTGCTCAGCTGAACTCCAGGGCTGGCAGAGGGGATTGATTTCTGCTCTGTCCTTAAATAACCGCTGGGTATTTGTGTTCTCCAGCTTAAAATTAGACTCTGGGACAACAACAGAGAGACTGGAGCAGGGCAAACTTTCTCTGCATGCCTCTGGTGTGATTTAACACCGAGCTTTAACCCCCTGCAGATAACACCCCGATCTTCAAAGTGGCTTTTACAACCTCCTCAAGAGTCACCAAATGCTCTTGGGGAGCCCTCTGGTAGGGACTTGGGTTGCATTTGTGGTGCAAGATCCAGCTTTGACTTGATGAGACACAGGTTCTGACATTCCTCTTTTGGTGGTAACAGCTTGTGCTGGGCACAGATGTTTGTTGAATCCAGGTGTTTGCACCCTGGGAGTAGGCAGGGGTTCAGCTGAGTGATAAAGGTGGGCTGGATGTGACTCAGTGCTGTTGAAACTCCTTTTAGGGCCTCTCAAACCAGGTGTCTTCTGCCAGATGGGTGCAAGCAAGTCCAGCTGGTAATCAGCTCTTCCTTTATGTGCCCCTGGAAAGAGCTCTGCTGGGCTCTTACAGCCCATAAATCCTATGAGCTGCCTCTTTTTTTCTTCTTCATAATCCTGCAGCAGCAAGTTGGAGGCTGAATTTGCATATCTGATGGTACTTCCTGCAACATCCTGCCCAGAAGAGGCTTATAAATAGCCTGTGCCTCTGCCCGTTGCTCTGCTGCTGGCAGAGGCAACCTTTGAAACTATTTGCTGGAGGTGGTTGCTATAGAACAGCAAAACAAACCCAAGCTGCAGCAGAGTTGATCTGCTTCCAGGAAGCAGGGGGGGTCCCTGCTGGAGCTCTCTTTTCAAGGAAGATACTGGGGTGGGCTGAGCTGTTTGGGGAATCCACCTCTCAGCAGTGCCTTTCATAGACCAATGAGAACAAACACAGTTTCCTTTCATTTATGGGTTGAGTTTTCATGAGCTCTGCCCTCCTGCAGGGGTTTGGGCTGGTGGTTTGAGTGGGCTCAGCCTCAATGAAGATGATTTATTAATGATCTCTTAATGAGGAGCCTGGTTTATCACTGCTTGGGGCCTACTGGTACCACCACACAACTTGATGCTCCTGCCGTGTTGGCTGCATGTTGTGCCTGGTGACATCTGAAATCTGTCTCCTTTCTGTCACCTCCCAGGTTGTCAAAGGCCTCTACCTTGGGAATATCCGTGGTGAGTTCTTTCCCTGCTTCACCTCCATGTTGTTGTGGGATCCCTGGGCAGCCCTTCTCCTTGAAGAGGACCTTGTGCCTGCTCCTAGCAGTGCACCTTAGCATCTTCTGGAGATCCAAACCTCTCCAAAAAGCCCCATCCCCAAGCTACCCAGTGCAGCTCTAGTCCAGGAAAAGGACAGCCTTGCTGGAGTTCCAACCCCTGGCATGGCTGGAAAACACCCTGTGTTTGCTGAGACAATATTTAGGGTAGGGCAATGCCTGGCTTTCACACTGGGGCCTCCAAGCCCATGAGGAGCAAGGTGAAGCTTAGGTTTCACCCAACAGCAAGGGCACAACAGCCTTTTCCAAGTTAGCAGTTTCATTTCTGATTTGGTGGTGGTTTTAAGGAGGATTTGGCTTTGAGGCAGATGCACCACAGAATCCTGGAATTGTTTGAGTTGGAAAAGACCTTTGAGTTCAAGTCCAACCATTAACTTGGCACTGCCAGGTCACCATTAAACCATGTCCCTCAGCACCACGTCTACATAGCTTTCCAATCCCTCCAGGGATGGGGACTCTGCTGCTGTGGGCAGCCTAGACCAGGACTTGGCAACCCTCAAGGGGAAGAAATTTTTCCTCATGTCTGACCTAAACCTTCCCTGGTGCAACTTTAGGCTGTTTCCTCTTGTCATGTCACTTGTCCCTCGGGAGAAGAGACTGACATTGCCAAGCATAGTCCCCCTTTCTGCATCATGCAGGGTGACAAGCAGTGGGAAGGGGTTGGCAGTGGGGTTCAGGGGCTGGGGGCAGTGAATGTGGGTGGCTTATAGGTGATTGCTTGAGCAGATCTTCCAGGAGAACAGGTGACTCTACATGCTGCTTCTGCTTCCAGACTCTGAGGACCGAGATAATCTGCTCAAGAACGGGGTGACTCACATCCTCTCTGTCCACAACAGTGCCAAGCCAGTGCTGGAGGTGAGGGTCTGAGTAGGCAGGGGCTGGAGGACCCCCTGGAGGAATAGGAGCTGTGAGGACACAGATGGTCTGCTCCTGGTGTGATGCAGAGAGGGGAGAAGCAATACTGAAATACCCACAGTGCTGGGTCCAGTTCTGGAATCCTCAGCAGAGGAGAGACATGGACCTGTTGGAGCAGGTCCAGAGAGCACCACAGCAATGGTACAAAGACTGGAAGCCCTCTTTGTGAGGACAGGCTGAGATTTGGGCTCTTCAGCAGAAAGAAGGAACGTTTTCTACTGAGGGTGGTGAGACATGGACCCAGTTTGCTCAGAGAGGTGGGAGATGCCCCATTCCTGGAATCATGCCAGCTCAGGTTGTTTGGGGCTCTGAGCAACCTGCTGCAGTTGCAGATGTCCCTTCTGACGTTTCAAGATGACCTTGAAAGACCCCTCCCAACCCAACCCAACCTAGTGTGTGATTCTATGATACCAGTTTTGCACCAGTTAGCCCCAGTTTGCACGGTGCACCCAAAGGTGCTCAGCACTGGCTTACAGCGGTGAGGGCAGTGGGGTTTTGGGCGGGGCATGAACACTTCCTGGGAAGTCTCTTTGGGTGAAGGGGTATGACCACAGCACTGCCGGGGCCGGGACCCGGTGGGGTGCCCGCTGCTGCCTCGGGGAAACCACGAGAGGGCGGCGGTGCCCCGCGGATGGCAGCGCCAGGGCTGCATCCAGCCTTGACGGGCACCGGGGTCAGGGCTCAGAGGGTCGCGGAGCAAGGCCCCAGCTCCAGGACAGGATTCTCAGCTCGACCTGGATCTGTCTGCCCTGTCCTACCTCTACTTGCAGTCTCCTCTGCTGTAGGTGGGGGAAACTGAGGCAGGAGAGAGCTACCTGGCAGGGTGATGCCAGAGGTGGTGGTCAGGACTTTTGGGCAGAAATCCTGCCTGCGTGGACTCCTGGGGAGTGTGCAGCAGGAGGAACATCCCCACACTGAGGATAGAACCGTGGAATGATGGAGTCATTTTGGTTGGAATGGACCTTTAAGATCATAGAGTTCAACTGTTAACCCAGAACTGCCAGGTCACCACACAACCATGTCCCTCAGCATCACATATCCTTGGCTTTGAAACCCCTCCAGTGATGTGGACTCCACCATTGCTCTGTGCAGCCTGCTTCAAGCCTTGACAATCCTCAAGGGGAAGAAATTTTTCCTCATGTCCAACCTAAACCTCTGCTCGTGCAAGGCTGTTTCCTGTTGTTCTGTCTCTTGTTCCTTGGTTCCTTGCACCTGACTGCAACCTCCTTTCAGGGAGTTATAGAGAACCACAAGGTCTCCCCTCAGCCTCCTTTTCTCCAGGCTGAACAGCCCCACCTCCCTCAGCTGCTCCTCATGAGACTGGACATGGTCCAGCACCTCAATGACACACTTGCAACACAGGACAGTCACTGCTTTGGTCCTGCTGGTGACTAGTGCTGTTCCAAGCCAAGATGCTGTTTGCCTTCTTGGCCACCTGGGCAGGAACTGGCTCATCTGCAGCTGCTGTTGATGAACACCTCCAGGTCCTTTTCCACCTGGCATTTTCCAGCTGCTCTGCCTCTATCCTGGAGCATTCATGGGGTTGTTGTGACCCAAGTGCAGGACCCAGCACCTGACTTTGTTGAACCTCACTCCACTAACCTTGACCCATCGACCCTGCTTGCACACATCCCTCTGTAAATCCTCTCTACTCTCTAGCAGATCAACATTCCTGCCTAACTTGCTGTTAAGTAAACATTCTCTGAGGGTGCCTCTATTGCCCTCACCCAGATCATTGCTGAAGGTATTAAACAGGACAGGCCCCTGTACTGAGCCCTGGGGAGCCCCACTTGTGACTGGCCACTGATTGCATTTAACCCTCTTCACATAATTCTTGGGGCCCGACCATCCAGCCAGGTCTTAACCCAGTGAAGAGCAGAACCTGATCGTGCTGCCCATTTTACAGCCAGTGACCACGTGCACCTTGTGCTTCCTCCAGGCATTTGATCCGCTGCCAGCTCCCACATCCCAGGAGGTGAAGGGGGCTGCTTGGACCCCTCAACCCTTGGGTCTGTGATGGGCAGGGAAGCACCAAATTGAGTCTCTTCCCCGCTAAGACATTGAGTAACATGGAGAAGGAAGGAGACTGCACAAAAGCAGTGCAGAGAAACGGCTGCTGGCTGAAGAAAGGGCAGCAGCTGAGGCTGGAAGGATTTGAGGCACGGCCAGACGGGTAGCAAACCACACAGTGAGCTTACAACACGGAGCAAGGCTCTGGGCTGGTGGAAAGGGGAACCGGAAAGGCATGGTGGGTTGAGCAATGTGTCAATCACGGCCCCGGGTTGGGAACCGCAAACCCCAGCACCGTTCCCATGCCTGGCCCAGATCCCCGAGGTGGGATGGGGACACCTGGGTCCCTGGGGAAGGGGAAGCTGCTGGCAGTTAATCCAGGATTGGAGTGTGAGTAAGGGTTTGGGGAGGAGTGAGGGCACTTTGGGTGCTCCACCGGTTGACACGGTGGCTTTGCTGGCAGGCTGCTTCTCCTTGCCACAAGGAGGTTGGGCCATTGGCAGGCATGACATGGTGCAGCCAGACTTTGGGACGCCGCAGCCCATCATGGCTCATCCCACAAAACCTGCTGGTGTTTGTTTGCCACTCATAGTGCCCTTGCTTGGTGCATGGCTCCCTTCAACCATCCCCTGCGTGCCAGGGAGCCGTGGTTTGGTCAGGGATGTGGATGAGGAACCTGCTGGCTCCGTTTCCCCCTCTGCCCCAGCCTTTCCAGCAGTTCCTCTGGGTGGGGAGCAGCTGGCTGGCATGCCATGGGGAGCTGGCAAGTGCCACATGGCTGCAGCACCTTGTCCCCATCCCATGAAAAGTTGCAGGATGGCAAGGAGGGACTGGGAAGGGTGAATGGGATGGAGAAGTCATGCACGGGAAAGCCCATCTGCACTCATCCACACAATGTGGGTCTTTCCAGTATGGGAATATCCCTATGGCCATCCCACTCTGCCCATTCCCTCCTTAAATAATGGACTTTTCCCAGCCTCCTGACTTGCCCTAGGCTGGAGTGAAAAAAGGGTGGACCATGCGTTTGGGCTACATCACTCCAGGGGGAACTGTTTGGCATCAATGATGGCATAGGGGAGCTGGTGGAGATGGGACAGTCCCTGGTGCTGGATTTCAGCTGTGGCTGGCAGGATTTCCCCCCATTTCACTGAGGAGAGAAAAATCAAAACAAAACAAAACAAAAATTAAATGAAGAGGATCTAATTTTAGCTCAGAACAGGGAGGATCGAGGAAGCACCATTTTAGAGAAAGGAATCTGATCTACACCAACATGCAGCAGGATGATTTATTGTGTATTAAAAGGACCAGGAGGAAATAACTCCTTGATGAGAGTGACTTCATCAGTGCCTGTTCTCACACATCTTCCTGACAAGGCTTGCTGCTTGGGGCCCCAGGAAAGGGGTGGCTCAGTTTTAGGGAGGTCCTGAGCGTCGTTCTCCATAGCCTGGCCTCTACACTGGGAATTAAGAGCGAAATAATCCCAAGATGGGATGGATGTGACCCAGCATGATATTCAAAAGTGGAATGTGGCTTTTCCCTCACCAAAGAGTCAGCTGGGGAGAGGGAAAAGACAGAAATTGGGGATTTTGTGTTTCATGGAGGTAACTTACCAGTGTGATCATCCTTGTCTTGCAGGACATGACCTATCTCTGTATCTCAGCCTCGGATTCATCAAGTCAAAACCTGTAAGTCGTTTGCCATCTTTTGCTGTGCCAACATCTTGTGCTGGTAGCTGCTGGTCAATAAAAGCTTAGGCTCTGCAGGATGAAGCTTCAGGCCATTCATGCTGTGAAAACTTCACGTCATGGAGAGGCTTGAGAAAAGCTGTGACTCATTCTCACCTCACAAATGGCATTGGTAGGACTTAACATCTCTCTGTGCGTTTGTGGTCAGTAAATTTTGTTTTCCATCAGATTGAGGATTATTCTGCTGGGCACGGTTGAAAGTTTTCCCATTTTTAATTGCTTTAGAAAAGCAACAAATTGTGTTGTTTTCCCAGATGTTCTCCTTGGAAAGAGAAGTAAAACATTTGCTAAAATCAATGCTTTTTCCCCCTTAAAAAGGATAGGTACTTGTATGTCCTGTAAGGATGTTCTTGAGGTGAAGGTGGTGAGAGGTGCTGCAAGGAAGCCCCAGACTTTGGTGGGATGTGGTGCTGGGGTGTGATGGATGTAGGCACGGCTGTTGCTGGCTTGGGAGTGTGTGTCACAGCACCCTGCTGCTGCTTTGGGTGATAGCACTCCATAAACCATCCATTGCAACCAGGAAATGGGTGACTGAGGCAACTCCACGGCGATGTCTCTATCCTGCCCTGCCTCTGGGCAACTCCAGCTCACACAAACAGCCTGAACATCTCAGGAGTCCCCGATGATAACTTCCAGCTAGATGACCCCTCAGTGCTGGTAGGGGCAGAGCCTTCTCTGAGCCTGGCTCTTCTTCTGTACCCTGGTGATCCCTTGTCCTGCTTGGGGAGCACGAGGAGACTGAGTAGCATCCAGGGAAAAGGTGCAGAGAGTAAATCAGGACTCAGCATTGTTCAGCTCTCTTCGACTCTCAGGTGCGCATGCCAAGACAAGATTCTCTGCAGCAACAGGGTGCATGAAGAAGAGTGCAGTCAGCAGTTTAAGTGAGGTTCTGCCTTAGTGAGGCTAAATCTGGAGAACTGTGTCCAGTTCTGAGCTACCCAGTTCAAGAGAGAGAGAGAACTACTGGAGAGAGTCTAGCAGAGATTATCAAGATGCTGAGGGGATTGGAGAATCTCTGTGAGGAGGAAAGGCTGAGAGACCTGAGGCATTTAGCCTGCAGAAGAGCAGCCTGAGAGGGATCTGATCAATGCTCAGCAAAAGATAAAGGGTGACAGGCAAGATGATGGGGCCAGACTCTTTCCAGTAATGCCCAGTGATAGTGCAAGGGGCAATGGGCACAGACTGGAACCTAGGAAGTTCCATCTGAACATGAGGAGAAACTGCTTTGCTCTGAGGAGCCTCAGAGAAGGCTGCTCAGAGAGGTTGTGAAGTCTCCTTCTCTGGAGAGGTTCCAAGCCTGTCCAGACATTGTGCTCCTGGGCAAGCTGCTGTGGGTGACCCTTCTTTAGCAGGGGAGTTGTAATAGATGATCTCCAGACATTCCTTCCAACCCCACCATGCTGGGATTTTTCTCACCTATCAAACCCTAGAAAGGATCAAAATTTCCCACGCAGTGGCTGGACTGAGCTCTGTGGAGGTTTCCCAGCATCCTTGGGAGCAGCCATGCCCGGGGGTGTGATTCTGCTTGCTCATGCTCCTGCTGAGCGGAAAAAAGGAGCTTTACAAGAAAGTCCTGCCTCAGCAAGAGCTGGGTTTTTTTTTGGGTTTTTTTTTTTTTTTTGGCTGTTCTTTTTTCTCCTCTCTCAGTTCTTTGTGTTCGTGGCATGTCTGCTAAAAGGGAAAAAAATAAAAAGGAGGAGGGGACGACAGGGCTGGCTGTCGGAAGGAAGATGTTTTCAAGGAACTATTTTCTGCTTGTCAGTTTTTGCCTTGGATTTCACAATCTTCATGAAATTCATGTGCTGCTGGGGAGATGCTTGTGACTCAGGACCTCAGCAGCTCTCAGAATTATCATGCCTCAATCCCACACTACCCGGCTGGAAAACCATTCAGAGAGCTTTCCTCTGATTGGCTGCCTGCAGTGAGAAAAAAAATAACCCCACAAACACACCATGAAGTGAATGAGGGTGGATGAAGTGACCAAACTGCTCATTTCACTGCAGAATGAGTTGGGAAGAGCAACATTGTGTGGGCTAGAGGCTGGTATGAAGTGTGCCAAGGGAGCTAGATGTGAGAGCCTCGTGTTCTTGCAAGGAAAGTGCTTCCTTGCTGGTCCCAGCCAAAGGGCTGGAGTGGGCTGGGATCTGAAGAGCTTCACCCTGTGCAGGCAACATGTGCAGGCCCTTAGAGATGCTCCGCTGCTGCTGTCTGCTTTGAGAAGATGAGAGAATCACAGAATCATAGAAACAACCAGGTTGGAAGAGACCTTCAAGCTCGTCCAGTCCATCCTATTACCCAGCCCTAGCCAATCAACTAGACCATGGCACTAAGTGTCTCATCCACTGGTGACTCCACCACCTCCCTGGGCAGCCCATTCCATGTCAATCACTCTCTCTGTCAAGAACTTCCTCCTCATATCTAGCCTAGACCTCCCCTGGCAAAACTTGAGACTATGTCCCGTTGTTCTGTTGCTGGTTGCCTGAAAGAAGAGACTGACCCCCACCTGGCTACAACCTCCTTTCAGGTAGTTGTACACAGCAATGAGGTCACCCCTGAGCCTCCTCTTCTCCAGGCTAAACACCCCCAGCTCCCTCAGCCTCTCCTCATAGGGCTGTGCTCTAGGAGAAATCCCCTGGGACAAACTTTAGGGAGGGAAAGTCCCTCCCTCCAAAATGATGCTCTCTTTGTTATGGTGGTTGAGGAGGCACATTTGTAGCCTATGAGGAGTGATGGACTGACAGTCACCTCAGGGAGGTTGTCCCCATTCTTGAAGGTTTAAAAGAAGCAGAGATACAGTCCTGAGGGACAAGGTTTAGCACCAGGCTTGGTGGAGTTGGAGAATGGTTGGGGTCAGTGATCTTAGAATCATTTAGACTGGATGTCAGGAGGAAGTTCTTTACAGTGAGGGTGGTGAGGCACTGGAACAGGTTGTCCAGGGAGGTCGTGGTTGCTCCCTCCCTGGAGGTGTTCAAGGCCAGATTGGACGAGGCCTTGAGTGAGCTGTGCTAGTGGGAGGTGTCCCTGCCTATGGCAGGGGGTTGGAACTAGATGATCCTTGAGGTCCCTTCCAACCTTACCATTCTATGATTCTACGATTTCCTTTAGAAAAGATTGTTAAGATCCTATCTCCTTCCAGGGCTGAGAGGTTCAGTGTTCCTAGTATGACCACACAGATTCATAGAATGGTTTGGTTGGAAGGGACCTTAAAGATCATCCAGTTCCAATCCCCTTGACATGGGCAGAGACACCTTCCACTAGACCAGGTTGCTCCAGGCCTCATGAACAACAATGTGAAGCTGGTGAGGCATTTGGAGAGCATCTTATGAGGAGAAGCTGAGGGAGGTGGATCATTTAGCGTGAAGAAGAGGGAGACCTCGTTGCTCTCNCCTTCCAACCTTACCATTCTATGATTCTACGATTTCCTTTAGAAAAGATTGTTAAGATCCTATCTCCTTCCAGGGCTGAGAGGTTCAGTGTTCCTAGTATGACCACACAGATTCATAGAATGGTTTGGTTGGAAGGGACCTTAAAGATCATCCAGTTCCAATCCCCTTGACATGGGCAGAGACACCTTCCACTAGACCAGGTTGCTCCAGGCCTCATGAACAACAATGTGAAGCTGGTGAGGCATTTGGAGAGCATCTTATGAGGAGAAGCTGAGGGAGGTGGATCATTTAGCGTGAAGAAGAGGGAGACCTCGTTGCTCTCTATAGCTCGCTGAAAGGAGGATGAAGTGATGCGGGGGTTGGGCTCTTCTCCCTAGTGTCAGGTGATACATCTTCAAAGGCTCCTTGACTTCTCTTCCTAGGCAGCAGAATCCTCTCCTATTTCTGAACACATTCCTAATTGGTGTTTTAGAAGGCAGCTGAGTCCTGCTCTTCCAAAGCAGCATCCCTTTCTGTCCTCATTCCAGGGAGGGGTGAAGATGATCCTCTTCCATAGGCTAGCAAGGATGGGGGAAGTTTTGGAGGATTCTGCCCTATTTCTGCAGAGAAGCCAGCTGGGAGTGAGCCCTCGATGAGGTCACATGGGGAATAACTCTGTAGCAGCAGCTCATGGCTCATGTAATAGCTCACAGCTCAGCTTCTGAGAAGTAAGAAAGGCTGTGGAGATGCACACCCACCCCATCACGTGGAGGCAGAGGAAGTTGGACACCAGCGCTGGGGCAGAGGTGATGCTGGCTCCTGGCTTGGCTGCTGGGCAGCTCTGGATCAGCTCTGCCAAAAGGACTCCTCTTCCTCCAAAAACAAACAAACAAACAAAAAACCCACCAAAAAACCCCTAAAAAACCCAACAAAACCCCGAGGACTGTGCGTTCAGGGAGTCCACCAGCAACCCAGGTTATCCAGCATCAGGTTTTCTTCCTCAAAACTGTCCCAAGCCTTGGTTGGGACTGCAGGGATGGGCAATATAGATCTCAAACCCATGCTGGGGACATGAATATCTCTCTTAGCGTGGGCTCTTGGAGATGCCTGCTATCTTCAGGAGGGGTCAGCAGCAGCTTTCAGCTTCCTGTGGAGTGGTGAGAGGGAGGGATGGGTTTCACCACAGCTTGCACAACCCTCCCATGATCTATCTTCTCTGCACATATGGAGTTATTTAACCTGGTTTCTAGGTCTCCATGCCTTCAAAGAGATGGGTGTTACTCATAGTGCTGAGCACCCAGGTCAGAAGAAGAAAAGCACCATAGTGTGTTGCAGCTGAGCTTCCAGAAAGCCCTGACCCCTTGCCCTGACCCATTTTTGTTGCAAACCCCACTGCTTTATGGCTAATACATTCTCTCTGCCTTGCTGGTTATGCTTTGAAGAATGCAGGATAACCTGTGTTATTCCTGGCAGCCCTACCTCTCTGACATGGGCATCTTGCTGTGCCTTCTCTGGGGTCAGAAGGGACTGGAGAGGCTGCTGGAGGTGAGGAGAGGAAGAGAGTTGCACCATTTTTTTTTTTTTTTTACTTTGTCCTTGTCTTCCCCACCCTGCCCTGCCCCAGCATCTTTCCCTTTGAGGGAATTGAGTGGTTTTGGCATCATTTGGGAATTAGGGCTGAGCTGATTGCTCAGGAGTGGTGGGGATGTGGCACGAGGTGACACCTTGCCCTGGATGCTGTCTGCATGGGGGTCTTCCCTGAGGTGGTTTAGTTGATGTCATCACCCCCTTCCTGATCCTTTGGGAGACACAAAATCCCATAGGAAGTCCCCCAGGTCCTGTCCTTCCTAGCAGATGAAGATCAGCCCTTCTGTCTTCTCCTGACAGAGGAAGGATCTGTGGTGGATAGCCCGTGGAGGGGAACACAAGTGTTGCTGGTGTGGCCAAGTGCCCATCCTCACCTCCCTGCCTCTCTCCTTGCAGGCTGCAGCATTTTAAGGAGTGTATCAAGTTCATCCACGAATGCCGGCTCGGAGGGGGAGGCTGCCTCGTCCATTGGTAGGAGCTGCTGTCACTGCCCTGCGTCCCTGCTCCTCCTCTGGGGGTGGGGATGGGCTGCCAAAAAGTGTCCTTGGCGCTGCTGACACCCATGGGAATGGGTGGGTGGTCTGTGTGCTGAAAGTATGAACATCCAGGGAGGTGGGACAGGAGAAAGCCACCTGCCTGGGGCTACTAGCAGTGACCTGTGGCCATGTAGCTCCTTATGCCCAGCTAGTAGCATCCAAGTGAGAGGCAGTGCCTGTGGAATCAGAGAATCGTAGAATTGTTTTGGTTGGATGAAACCTTTCAGATCATCAAGTCCAACCATTAACACATCATTGCCAAGACACCACTAAACCATGTCCCTCAGCACCACATCTCCATGGTGTTTCAATCCCTCCAGGGATGGGGACTCCACCACTGCCCTGGGCAGCCTGGGACAGTGTCTGACAACTCTTTCTGGGAAGAAATTGCTCCTCATGACCAACCTAAACCTCTCCTGGTGCAACTTGAGGCCATTTCCTCTTGTCCTATCACTTGTTCCTTGGAAGAAGGTATCAATTCCTACCTGGCTCCAACCTCCTTTCAGGGAGTTGTAGAGAGCCAAAAGGTCTCCCCTCAGCCTCCTCTTCTCCGGGTAGAACTACCCCAATCCCTTCAGCCACTCCTCATAAGATGCATCCCACCGGTGCCCCTTATCTTAGCAGTCTCCGTGGTAGGAATATCTGTGCCTGACACTGCTCTTTCCCCCCGTGGCAGCCTGGCAGGGGTCTCACGCAGCACCACCATCCTGGTGGCTTACCTCATGACAGTGACTGAGCTCAGCTGGGAGAGCTGCCTGGCTGCCACCAGGGCTGTGCGCTCCTACGTCAGCCCCAACTTCGGCTTCCAGCAGCAGCTGCAGGAGTACGAGGCGACCCTGCTGCAGGAGGTACATCCCATGTAGGCATACCCTGAGAGATCTGGGGTGGGGGTGGGGTGGCAGTTCGCAAGCTCTTTTGCGTGCAGCTCTCTGCAGGGACCAGCTGCATGCCTGAGGTGGCCTTGTGCAGGCTATTTATTGCCTGGGGATTTTGGGGCTTGCATGCTTAAAAAAAAAAAGAAAAAAAGAGTTAAAAAAACCCCCAAAAACCAGAGAGAAGTGCCTGGACAATCTGAGGCTGCTCTCTAAAAAAAACTCTAAAGCCCAGGATGCTCTTAAAAAAAGCTCTTTAAAGCCCCAGTATTTTACTCGAGAGCTCATGAGGTCCTCCAGGAGCCTCAGAAAGGGGGAGCTGGAGATTGGAAAGTGGGAGAGGAAAGGGAGGAAGGTTTTTAGGAGAGGTCTCTAGATGTCTGGGCATGCTTGGACCCAGCTGGGGCTTTCTCTGACAGCAAGTCATCACAGAATCATAGAATGGCTTGAGTTGGAAGGTACTTTAATAATCACCTAATTCCTACCCCCCTGCCATGGGCAGGGACTCTTCCTGTGAGACCAGGTTGCTCAAAGCCTCATCCAGCTTGGTCTTAAACACTTTCAGGGGTGAGGCATCCACAACTTCTTTGGGCAACCCATTCCAGTATTTTACCATCCTCATAGTAAAGAACTTCTACCTAATGTCCAATCTAAATCTGCCCTACTCCAGTTTAAAATAATTGTCCCTCTCCAGCTCTCCTGTAGCCCCTTTAAGGTACTGGAAAACCACTATAAGGTCTCCCCAGAGCCTTGTCTTATCCATGCTGAACAGACCCAACTCCCTCAGCCTGTCCTCAGGCTCTAGTCCTCTGGTTATCTTTGTGGCCCTCCTCTGGATCCTCTCCAAGAGATCCATGTCCTTCTTGTGTTGGGGGCTCCAAGTTGGACACAGTACTCCAGGTGAGGTCTTACAAGAGCAGAGTAGAGGGTAAGAATCACCTCTCTTGACCTGTTGCCCACAATTATTTTGATGAAACCCAGGACACAGTTGGCTATTTGGGCTGCCAGTGCACATTGCTGGCCCTTGTCAGGTACATCATCAAACAACATCTCCAAGTCCTTCTCTGCAGGGCTGCCCACCTCAGCCTAGAGGTAGACAGCAGACAGGAGCAAGTGTTGATGGAGAAATTTTCCTCTTTCCTCTCCAAAACGATGAAGAGCAGCAGGTCTGAGGAGAGCAGAAGCTCTGGCTGAACGGGTTCCTGTTCTGTAAGAAGGAGGGATGACGTAGCTGAGCTGCATGCTGGCAGCTGGGAGTGACAGCAGCGTGTTCAATGGGAACAGGAGTGTTGCAGAGATCAGATCTGCACTTTTGACCCAGAAAGCCTTTGAAAGCAAAGGGAAAGGCCTTTAAAAGCACAGCTCCCACTCAGGTCCTGGCTGCCCTCCAGGCTCTCATGTTGGACTTTGCTTCTTCACCTAGCCCTGGGTTCTGAAGCAAAAGATCAGGATCTGACACTGTCCCAGGGGGGGACGTGCAGCAGCTGGTTGACAGCTGGACCTCTGCAAAGGAAAACTAACTCACAACTCCATGTGTACAAGGCATCTGACAGCCCATATCAACTCTAAACTTGGTCCTGTCCCTGGAGGTGAAGCCTCCAAGCAAAGCTGCTCCAATCACCTGCAGGCACAAGCATCTTGCAGCGACCCCATGGTAAATGATGTCGAGGACCTGGTGGTCCCTCTGGCCATGCTGAGCTCTTCAGAGGGATATCTTTCCTCTGAGAAAAGAGCCAGGGACAGCATGTGACATTGACATTGAAGGACGTGGAAGCGTTGGAGTGGGTCCAGAGGAGGCCACAAAGATGATCAGAGGGCTGGAGCAGCTCTCCTATGAGGACAGACTGAGAGAGTTGGGGCTCTGCAGCCTGGAGAAGAGGAGGCTTCGAGAGGACCTGATAGTAGCCTTCCAGTATCTGAAGGGGGCCTACAGGAAGGCTGGGGAAGGATTATTGACAAGGTCCTGCAACGACAGGACAAGGGGCAATGGGTTTGAACTGGCAGAAGGGAGATTTAGACTGGATGTTAGGAGGAAGTTCTTTCCAGTGAGGGTGGTGAGGCACTGGAACAGGTTGCCCAGGGAGGTCGTGGATGCTCCCTCCCTGGAGGTGTTGAAGGTCAGATTGGATGAGGCCTTGAGTGAGCTGTACTAGTGGGAGGTGTCCCTGCCTATGGCAGGGGGTTGGAACTAGATGATCCTTGAGGTCCCTTCCAACCTTACCATTCTATGATTCTATGACCCAAATGTTAGCCCCTTCCCCACCACTCAGTTCCCTTCCCCAGGCGGGTGCTGGAGGGACAGGCAGGCAGTGTCACATGAGGGATCAGCCCTGCCCTGTTACCAAAAACACCCACGAAGGAGGGTGAAAAGTGGTCAAAAGGATTACTAAACACCCGCAGTACTGGAGACTCCCTGAGGGACTTCTCCTGGCCAGGGCAGCTCTCCCCAGCCCTTCCCAGGCTCTGGCTGTGCCCTAGCACAGACTGTGGTGTGGGGTTTGCTGTGTCCCTCTGCTCCACTGGAGCTGTTCCTTCTGCTTTACAAAATCTAGGCTGGGATCAGTGGGCACCAAACCTTTCTCCTTTTCCCTTAGATGCTTTTTCATCACCTCAAAGTTTCTTCGAGGGCTTTGCAAAGCATTTTCCGGAACATAGCCAAGGCAGAGCCAAAGTTGGAGGCGCCTGGATGTGTTTGCCTGAGCCTTGGGATGTAGGAAGAGCTTCCTTTTCCTTGAACCATCCCTGTGTTCCCTGCTGCCATCTGGGGAGGGAAACTGTGGATGGATGTGGGTGGATAGCACCAGGGGCCAAGGCTGGCTGCTGCAAACAGAGACTGCTCTGCCATTATTCACCCACAGCTGGTTTTGAATAAGAAGAGTCAGGATGGATGGTCCAACCCTACTCATGTTGTCCTGCTATCTGCTCATCCCTGTGCCCTCCACCTTTGTAAGAGGAAGGGATTTGTGGCTAGGTCATCTGAAGTGGATGGCTGCAGGTCCCATAGGGTAGTGGATACCATCATCAGGTATATCTGTGACCAGGAGCCCATGGGACTTGATGCCATATGGTTTTTGCACCTTGCTTCAAAGAATCAGTGATGATTGATTCAGAATCATCTAACCCATGCCCCATTGCAGCCAGGCAAATAGCTCAGAGCCCCAAACAACTCGATCTGGAATGGTTTTGGGGAGAAGGTATCTCCCACCTCTTTGGGCAACCAGGGTTAGTATCTGAGCACCCTCAATGTAAACAATTCCTTCCTTCTATCTAGTCTAAATCTGCAAGCAGCAGTTGGCTTGCTTACCTTGGCTGCAGGAGGTCACACCTGGTTCCCGTTTGTGGCTTTGAGGTGGATGTGTGTAAGTAGGGTGCAGGAGCAAGGGTATCATGACCTGAGCTTCAGCCTTTGCTGAGGAAAGAAAAGAGGTTAAACTTACCCATTTAGCCCAGCTCTTGTCCTAGCAGCCATCAACTGGAAAAGCAGTGCTTGGGAGCAGACACGGATTAGGGCTGGGCAGGCTGCTCATGAGGAAAAGCTTAATTTCTTGTTGCTAAAAACCTGTGTGGAATGAGTTGGATCTCCTGGGCATCTCCTCCCTAGGACTGTAGGAGAGCATCTCTTGGTTTCCTTGATCTGGAGCTGGGATCCCAGGAAGCAGAAATGGGGAAGATGCTCTCTGGAGCATCTGCCCAGATGTCCCTAACCCTGTGTGACTGTGGTTTTAAGCTGGTAAATGGTTCTTATTTGGGCTAGAAGGATAAAAAGGGAAGGAAGGGACCAAGAGCAGTGGTAGATGATGGGTAAGGCTAGAAAAGGAAGTCAGTGAGTGCAGAGAAGACAGCATGGATGTGAGAGAGAGCCTATAGGTGGGCATCCAGGTGATGGATTTATCCCTCCTTGGTGCTGGCACACCATGACCCTTCCCAGTACCATTCCAGAATGGGATGGATGCTCCTGTCCCCATGAAAAATGTGGAAGGCACCAATGGGTTAGTGGTCAGCACTGGAGGAAATGGGTTGTAACCACTTCTTGCTTTGGCTTTAAAGGTAAATGCCTGGTGGCAGCAGCAGCTGGGTGCTTTCCCTAGGCTCCTGCCAGCTACTTTATTCCTTCACTGGATAGTGGGAACCAGCCCCAAGGCTGGGCACTGAGTGCTGAGCTGTGGTGGGTGCTGAACTTCAGTGGATGTTGTTGACCAGGCAGACCTCCTCATGAAGCTTCATCCCTTTAGAAGGCTGGTATGGGAAGAATGTTTTGCCCAGGAACAGCTGGCATGGACGTTTGCCTCAAATCCTTCCCCAAATTCCATCCCAGATCCTTTGGCACTCATTTCCAATGAGATCAGACTGGACTCTCGAGGTGCACTCCAAAGAAGTGGTGCAGGCAGTGGGCACACAGCAGCCCTGGTGAGTCCCACTGTCTGAAGGAGGGGATTTGGGAAATCCAGACATTACCAGTGGAAATTCCCACTGCCAGAGCTGACCTTCCCCTGCTGCAGGAAGGAGGGATGCTGCTGGGATCATTCTCAGACGTTCTTCTCTTACAGGTCCCTGTACTTGCAGCAGCCCCAGCACAATTTTTTTGAGCTGCCCATCCCACTGTCCTGCATCCTGCTCCTTTACCATGAGCTTGGTGGCTGCCAATTATGGGGTGCTGCCAAGGCACTCTGGGAATCTAGAGTTGTAGGGGCAACTCACCGTCTCCCTCTGGTTTCCACAGCTGCACTCCACACCTGTTTCAGTGCTACCCCATGCAAAGGCTCTGAGGATTGGTCCCTGCCTGCATCCTTTGCCCCCCATCATTTTTGTAAGGTGTTTGGTATTGCTAGGTGTGCTCCTACCACTCGTCCCAATAAATTCTGCTTGCTGGAGCAGCTGGTTCCCAGTAACTTACCAGTCTGCCCAGAGGTGGCTCCTTCTAACTCCCTTGAGTCCCTTCTAACTCAAACCAGTCTGTGATTCTATAGTTAGGAAGATGGCAAATCCTTGCCCACTCCCCATGGGCACTGGGGAACTGGCACAGCAGGCCCTGGCCAAGCTGCCCATTGTGCCCAAGCTGTTGCTTGCTGCAGTCTGGACCCATCTGGTCATTTCTCATCCCAGCGGTAATGGGAAGCATTTCTGTGGATCATCTCTTGCTTCCCAGACATCTCCAGACCTCAGCCTGCTGCCAGCTGGCCCCTGGCCACCAACACTCTCCTGCCACTGAAGCAACCTTTGCATCTGGCTACAGTGCTGGAGAGGGATGAGAGAAACCCATCCCCCCAGCCACAAGAAGTTCTGTAAGCTAACCTCCATCAACATGCAAGATCTGACTTGTGGCAGTGAGTGCAGCCTGCCCCTACACTGCCACAGTGAGGGGAAAGTGTGGGGAAGCTTTTCTGGTGGGAATTGGGGCACGTGAAGAACAGCAGCAGCTTCTTGGCAATGACAAGTAAATAAAGCTGCCGTGGTAGCTGCAGCTGCTGTGAGAAGCTGAGCATGCTGCCAGCTCTCTGGGTCCATCTGGAATGGGATGGCTATCTGGGGAGGGCTTGGTTGAGGCAAGGAATTGTTGCATCTCTCGTGTTGCATGTGAGCTCCTGTGAAACTATGACCTTTGCGCTTGCTGGCTGTGACTGTGATGCAGCAGGCATTGCTCTTGCTCAACTCACTGCTTTACAGCAAAGCTGGGGGTGTCTCATCTCCTGGTGACCCCAGCAACCTTTTTTGACTTTGTCCTGGCAGTACCGCGCTTGGATCCGCCATGAATACGGCAGGAACCCATTCAAGGACCAGGAGGAGCTGCAGTGCTTGGTGGCTGGACAGGAGCAGAGGCAGAAGGAGCAGCAGCTGGGGAGCAGGGATTGTTCCTGGCACCATCCCCAGCTCCCACCTACCCGTTCCCCTACCACACAGGTGGCACCACCAGAAGCAGATGGATGAACAGATAAGCAGCTGCCTTCTTGCAGGCAGCCGTTTGCCCTGGGGCTTGGAAAGCTCAATCTTCCCTTTGCCAACTGCCCCTGGGGCTTCATGTTCAGGGCAGCAAACTGCCAGTGCCAGCCTTGACTGTGAGCTTGAGGTTTGGAACAGGGTGGGCAGGCCTTGCAGACCCTCTTGGCTGCAAGCTCTGTGTGTATCTCTGGCAAGATGGTTAATAGATGAGAATGTCTTGCTCTGTCCTATTCCTCCATTCTACAGTGGGTCATGGCCACTTTTCCATCACCCAAAGCAGCAGGGAACCCACCGCTCGCTCCAGCAGCACGATGGCATCCAAAGAAGACCTTGGAAAGCCAAAGCAGGATAAGATGAGAAGAGGCCACCTTGGCAGTGAAGCTAAGGGCTGATGCAGTCTGCCCCAAGAGGGAGGGATAGGTCTTGGGGTTGTGGGGGTGCTTCTGAGCCCAAATATCACCCCACGGGATGGGGACTTCAGATGCCCTTGACTATGCTTAGACTTCCCTGGTCCAACCTGTCCTGGACAGAGTCTGTCTGGTGTTTTTCTTATGCCCATCCCTCCACTCCCTGGGGGGTGTGGAAATCCAACAAGGCCAGAGCCTGTCCATACCCATTGCCTCCATCCCTGGAACCAGAGCAGTTTTGGGTTTCCTCTGAAGTCCTGTTTGCAGAAGCATCCAATTGTTCAACTGGGCTCAACTGACCCACAATGTCCCTCTCCAACAGCCTTTCTAATACTGAAAGACCACAACCATCTTCTTTTTTTGTCATCCCAATCTCATAGAATCATAAAATGAACTGAGTTGGAAGGGACCTTTAAAGGTCATCTAGTCCAGCTCCTCTGCAGTCAGCAGGGGCATCCCCAACTAGATCAAGTTGCTCAGAGACCCATCAAGCTCATAGACTCTGTTTCAAAAGTGTGAGTTCACCACCTTCCTTTTCCAGGAGCCCCAACATCCATCCTACAAGGTGGGTCCCAACCCATCAACATGACATTTCACCATTTAAACCTCCATCTCTTCCAGTCTAACTTGGCTTTTTAACATCAATATCTTGCTTGGCTTCTCTCAAACATCCATTCTGCAATCCTCATTTCCAGGAATTCCCTTCACGAACCTTTCTGGGTACTGGGAGGGTGGCAGTGCTGGGAGTGACTCACTCAGCTCTTAATAAAGAAGGGAGTGATTAAGCCCAGCAAAATGGCTGGCCTTGATTTGTGGAATTCCTGGTAGGAATGGGGGCATGGCCTGACCCGACTGCTCTGCTGCCAGGTCGTGTTTCCTATTTTTTGGACAAGAACCACCAGAAAAATGAAGTTTTACACACTCAAAGCTTAGCCAGAATGTATAGGATTCCTGGAAAAAAAATATGGAGGTTTCTCCATGTCTTGGCTGTTACTCTACGGTTGGTGCCTGCAGCACCCTTTGCCCTGAGCAAATAAACAGATCAAAGACTATAACTGCTGTTGGTGGACTGGGCTGGAGGAAAGTAGAGCAAACTGGGTCAATATAAGGATTTAATATCTCCATTATCGTTTTAGGAAGCAGAACAATGGAAACTTGTGTACAGGAGAAGAAAAAAAAAAAAAGAGAAGAAAGTTGGTTTCTGGTGTTAATAGGAAGTTATTGGAGATCTGTGATAAGTAGAGATTAGATGTGCAGTAGGTCTGATAGCCACTATGGAGGGCTACCATTCCATGCCCTGCACCAGCACATGTGGCCATGTCCCTTCCCATCCCTCAAACTAATCATCCTGGGACTCAAATATTTCCCAAGGAGCCAAAGCAGCTCTTATGCTGGGAGAAAACACTCTTGTTTTGGGGAATCACAAGGATTCCCCACAATGATCTGCAGTATTACCTGCAGATCACAACAACAACCATGGCCCAAATAACAAGTCCTTCCAAATTTGAGGCATGTCCCAGGTGAATATATAATTATTTTCTTCTCTGTTGTACACCAGTGGGACCTGTAGTGGCTTTAAGACTTCTGGGAATGTGAAGACAAGCCTCAAAGCAGGTAAAACTGGTCTGATTCCCACTTTTTCTGTACATCAGAATGCTTTACTGCTCAGCTTGTCCACGCCACATCAGCCCTTTCAGCAGCACAGGGGAAAATCACTCTGCTTGAGAGTGAATGAGCTTACCAGGGTGTTGCTCGTGTACAGGGAACTGGTTTGCAAGAAATTCCCATCCCTGCTGCCTGGTCCAGGGTGTATTTCATTTTAACTTGCCAGCTACTGTCAGGGTTGTTTAGTATCTTGCTCTCTTCAGTGACAGAACAGTGGAACAGACTGTCCAAGGAGCCTGTGGAGTCTCCTTTACTGGAGACATTCAAAACCCACCTGGACGTGTTACAGTGTGACCTGCACTAGGTGGTCCTGCTCTAGCAGGAGGTTGGACTGGATGATGTTTCGAGGTCCCTTCCAGCCCCTAACATTCTGTGATTCTGTGTAATTTGGCATTACGAGAGGCTGAAACCCCCTTTTAAAGAGAATTGTTATGAATTTTATCCTCCTTCTACAGGGATCCAGTCCCCCAGGGAACTGAGATTTTGTCTTTCCAGCATGTCTGTGAAGAGCCAAAGTGAAGCCAGAGGTGATAGAAGTAGGGTCTCAATTAATCTCCAGCTCATTGGGCTCCAGGTGGCAGCTCCATTATGTGAAGGTTCTTTAAAATAGCTCAAATTTGCCAGAATTTTTACTAAAGAGGTTTTTTTTTTT
>VWZE01023491.1:162131-183186 GCA_013396675.1 Eubucco bourcierii | reverse complement strand
TTTTTTTTTTTTTTTTACTGGGAGGGGCTTCTGGCTGGTGCAGGAACGTAGGAGCAGTGTCAGAGGGGGATGATGATGCAAGACCTCTCCCTGCAAAGCTTCATTCATTTCTCCTTAAACCCCAGAAGTAACCTTCTAACTACATCTGATGGTTTTGGCTCTCCCTAGAATCTCATGAGGGAGATCGGATTGGGATCAGCAGAGTGTTTCAAAACAAGAGCTGTTCCAGCCGGTGTTTATGGGATGTGACAGCCGAGGTGGTGCACCTTAGCTTGGGAGGTTTATTCCACCATCTGTGCAGCTCCATACATTTCCCATTTCTCCACATTACCCACAGGGGAGTCATGGTTTTCTTCCAAGAGACGTGTGTGCAATTGGGTAATCCCAGAAACATCCCGTCCTGAAGGCAGGCTGCAGATGAGCTTGTACCCTCTGCTATGACCAGTGGCCCCAGGTGGGGCTGGCTAGGCTGGGGCTGCTGGGCATGGCCAGGGCACTGATCCCAGCTGGGGCATGGCCAAGGGCAGTGAAGGAGGGACTGATCCAAGAGGAGACAAGGAACTGTTGTGCCATGGTCTAGTCTTGTGCCATGGTCTAGTCTTGAGGTCTGTGGTGACGGGTTGGACTTGATGATCTTTGAGGTCTCTTCCAACCCTGATGATACTGTGATACTGTGATACTGTTCTAGGATGGACCGGTCTGGAACTGGGGTGACTGGTCTAGGACTGGAGAAACTGATCTGGGGCTCAAAGTGGAGCAGTCTGGGGCTGGGCAGTCTGGTCTAGAACTGGGAAAGGACCAGTCTGGAAGCAGAGATGGATTGAGAACTGAAGACAGATAAACTGAGACTGGGGAAACTGATCTGGGACCGGAAAGAGACTGATCTGGGACTGGGGAGACCAACCTGGGACTGGAGAGACTGGGTGGATGAGGGACGGACCCATCTAGTATATGGGAGACTGATATAGGTCTAGGGATGGACTGATCTGGGACTGCAGACAGACAGATCTGGGACTGGGAAGAAACCAACATGGGATGAGGGAGACTGGTTTGGGGCTGGGGATGGTTTGATCTGGGACTAGAAAGATTGGTGTGGGACTAGGAACCAACCAATCAGGGGCTAAAGAGTCTGTTTTGGGACAAGCGATGGATTGGTTTCGGACGGGGGAAGGATTGATCAGGGCCTGGGGAAACCGGTTTAGGACTGGAAAGACTAGTGGGGGACTATGGGTGGATAAGTCTGGGACATGGCAGACTAGTCCGGGACTGTAGAGGGACCGATCTTGCCGAAGCTCAGTCCAGCCCGGGATCGGAGCCACGGAATGAAACACCGGAACGGCACCTCAGCCACAAAAGCCCGAGAGAGCCCGAGCGGCTTCCACTCGCCCCGACCCCGGCCCTTCCCCGCCCACTCCCCGCAGCGACCTCGCCCTTTCCCCGCCCACTTCCAGCCCCGACCCTGTCCGCTCTCTCGCTGGCCCCGCCCCCCTCCCGGTCAGCTGATTTCTAGGAAACGCGCGCCCTTCACAGAATGCGGCCTCGGCCCCACGCACCCTGCTCCGCGCCTTCTCATTGGGCCGCCGGAGACAGTGACGTGTCTCCATCGGGCGGGGCATGCAGGGGCCGCAGCGAGCTATTGGCGCGGCAGGGCGGGGGAGTGAGCGATGCTCGGCCCGCCCTCCGGGCGGCTGTAAAAGGCGAGCCCTGGGGTTTGTGCGGACCTCGGCGCGGAGCGGAGCGGCGGACAGGTACTGGAGGGTCCGTGTAGCGAGGGCCTGGGACGAAGAGACTTGTGGGGTTTTGGGGATGTGCGATGGACCTGACGTGCTACCCGTAACCTGGGGTTGCGGGAGGTGCTGCTGCTGTTGCTCCTGGCTAGTGGATGGGGGCTGGGAGAGCTTGTCGGCCTCCGGGCGGCTGTAAAGTTGGTGATGGCTTGAAGCTGAAGTTGGTGATGGGCGGTGGGGTGGTGCTGACTCTACCAGCCAAGTTTTCTGACTGCTTGTTCCTCCCAACATGGGAAGGAACTCCTTGGCCATGTTCTGGGTATGCTGGCTCATGATGATTGGAATCAATGATTTCAGAGGTCTTTTCTAACTGAAACAGTTCTGTGATTCTATGACTCTATTTTGCTGGTGGCTTGTCCAGCTTTCTGTGGAGGGGAAACAGAGCTCTGGCATCTGGTGGGAGCAAGCTTTTAAGGAAATAAACGTGTTTAGAACAGAACCCCATTTCAGCCAGTGTTTCCAAGGCTCTTCATCTTGATATAACTTGCCCAGATAAGTTGTAGGATGTCTCCTCCCTGGAAGTGTTCAAGGTCAGGTTGGATAGGACATTGAGCAAGCTGGTATAGTTGATGACATCCTTTCCCATGGCATGGGGTTAGAGCTAGATGATCGTTAAGGTCCCTTCCAAACTAAACCATTCTATGAACTTAAGTGCAAGGAACCGACAGAGAGGCTGTGTGTACCCCTGTCCATCTGAGGATGAGCTGTGATACATGCTTTTGGCCATCTGAGTCTTGGTAGGCAGGTGGGGTCCAGAGTTGTGCCCTTGGTAGTGTGTTGACACTTGGTGTTAGTTATCACAATCCCTAAAAATGGAGGCTATGCTGCAGGTGGGTGGGGAGGTCCATGTGCTCTTCTGTGCAGCAGTAAGTCAATTGGAAAGGGGGCAGAACTTGGTGGCACTGAACTGATGCAAGTCTGTGGCTGAACAGGGCCTACCAGGTCTTAGATTCTGGTAGATGCTGCATCATCCTCATCTTCTCTTCAAAACCTTCCCATGAAGCAAAAAATTAAAAAATAGGGAGCTCCATAAAATTTGGAGGCAGAACTATGAACCCCAAAGGTCTGGAGGACAAAAAATCCTGGGGCTGCCAATCACTTTTCCCAGGCCACCGACTCCTGAAGTAGCTTGAGGATATTGCCAGGGAGGTGACAAGGAATGCCAGGAGGGATGAGCCTGGCATTTTATTTCCAGATGGGTGGGAGAAGCTGTGTCATGGATCCTTCATCAAGTCGCCCAGTGGCTTTGGCTGAAAATGACCTTGAAAATGGCTTGACTTCACCCTATGCCTTCCATACGCTGGTCCTGTGTTTGAGAGCGTAGATAGTGTGGTCTCCATCCCTGTGTGCCACCTGGAATCATCACCTGCATCCCAAATGCAGGGGAACTAACAGGGCTTGGACCTCTTGCTCCATGCAGGATGTGTGACCGCAACGGTGGGCGGCGGCTGCGGCAGTGGCTGATCGAGCAGATCGACAGCGAGCTCTACCCTGGGCTCATCTGGGAGAACGAGGAGAAAACCATGTTCCGCATCCCATGGAAACATGCTGGCAAGCAGGACTACAACCAGGAGGTGGATGCTTCTATCTTCAAGGTAGGGTCAGATGCTTCATGCCTTTTCTTGATGGTTCCTGGCCCCTCTGATGCTGTTTATCCCTTTGCTGATAATCTCACTGAGGTGAGAGGTGTCCACGTTCTCTGTGGGTTTTGGATCTCTACCCCTCGCTGGAGCTACTTCACCCAACAGTTGGTCCCTTTTGGGAGTATTTGCTCCTTCTTGTGAGATGTTGATGCAATTCATGATGGTTGAATCCTAGTCTGACATGAGAAGGAGCTGGATGTGCTCCTCTTGACTTGCTCTATATTCCTTATGAGGCTGCTCATGAGAAAAAAAATGGAGTTACCAAAAAGGCTTTCCAGGAGGGAAGGAACTTCTGGATTTCACTAAGGGGAAATTCCAGTTCTGGGAAGAGCTCCATCTTGAATCAAAGAGGTTTGGCTCTTCGCCAGGAATTCCCTTCCCTGTGTGAATCAGGTGCCCCTTTGGGGCAGTGACAGCTGTTTTGGAGGCACTGGTTTATGAAGATGCATTGATTTCAGCCATCTGCAGATGGATGAATATAAAATAAATTGTTACATTTAAAGAATAATCTGTTTTGCAGCCTCTTTAGTGCTAAAGCATTCTCCCACCAGAGCACAAATGTCATTCTGACCTCAAAAAGAAACCAGCTTTCGTTTATTAGTCAGGAATTGGAAAATTTGATGTGTTTGGACTTCGGATTGAGGTGTTGCCAGTTGTTAGAGAACCCCACTGCTTCAGTGATGACTCATCTCATCCCCAGCACCTCCTGCTCTGTTGGTACAGAGATGAAACCACATATCATGTCCCTGACTTCAGCTTTGTAAAGCCTGGGTGCATTGCAGGGACAGGTGATGTTTTTGGCACTTGGTCCTTTGTGTGGTGACCATGAACATGTCTTTAGGTGCCAAATGAATGGGATGGTTGAGTGGGTGCCAGAAGCAGAGAGGAAGATGCTGTGTTCTCTTTGCAGCTCCAGTTCCTCAGCCTCAGGGTTGAGGGGCTTTGCAGAGCCCACATGAAAGATGATTGTATCTTTTTGTTGCTTTGGTTTAGGCCTGGGCTGTTTTCAAAGGCAAGTTCAAAGAAGGTGACAAAGCTGAGCCGGCTACGTGGAAGACACGACTGCGCTGTGCTTTGAACAAGAGCCCTGACTTTGAGGAGGTGACAGAAAGGTCCCAGCTGGACATCTCTGAGCCCTACAAGGTCTATAGGATTGTGCCAGAGGACGAACAAAAATGTGAGTGTCCCAGTTAAGGGACGGAACCCTGATGCAGGTCTGTCTGAGTAACCACAGGCCTGTGCTGCTGACCTACATCTGAGCAGAGTTTCCTGGCCAGGCTCTGCTCTTGTGGCGTGACAAGTTGCTTGTCCTGCTTTGCAAATAATGTCCCTTGTGTCACTGTGGTGGCAGGGAGGGGAGGAGGAAGTAAAGACTGTTTTCTACCACTTTAAAAAAGCTGTTTAGGAGATGGGGGATAACTTACAGCATGGTGTAAGCTTCTATAAGGATGTTGTAAGGGGCAATCCAGAATCCAGCCCCACTTAGGGGTTATCTGAATCGCAACTTGTTGTCCTTTCAATATGTTTCCTGGGCAGAGGGGGAGTCCTTTCTTTTCAGCAGTGACCCAGAGAGCAGTTGCTGCTCTGTCTGGTCACACTAAGTATATCACTGTTTGTGGTTTGTGGGTGCTCTTACCTTTCTTTTTAAGACAAAAAACTTGCAGAAAAAAGTCCTAAACCTCGCTGTCAGGAAATCTGCTTTTAGCATCTTGGTCTGCTCCAGCTAGGTTCACACAGGGTCTTGCTGCTGCTATGTAAATGGTACAGCAGGTTCCCACCAGCAAGCATGGCTGAACCTCAGGGTGGCTGGTGAAAAAAGGAGAAGCAGCAGCAGCAGCAACCCCAGTCTCTGGGGTGCTCAGAAAAACGAAATCCTTCCCCTCTGCTCTATCTGTGTCTGCTAGTGGCTGGAGTTGTGATTTGCCTTGCTGCTGGTTGCCATGCACTGAAGCAATGGGTTGTAAAATGTTGGTGTTTTTTCATCCTGAAAAGCAGCTCTGGGTGGAGCTGGAAGGGGCTGAGAGACCTCCTGAGGTGCTGTGCTGTGGTTCTCTGCTTTAACTTTTACAGCATCACCAGTAATGGGTGTTGGAAGCAACTTCAGGGCATCATCTAGCACAACCATGCTGCTAAAGCAGGGCCACCTGCAGCAGGTTACTCAGAATCACAATGTCCAGGCAGGTTTGGAATCTCTCCAGGGAAGGAGACTCCACAACCTCTCTGGGCAGTGTGCTTCAGGCCTCCAGCACCCTCAGAGCAAAATTTTCTCATTCGTGTTCAGATGCAGCTTTACGGGTTCCAATTTGTGCCTGTTGCCCCTTGTCCTGTCACTGGGCCCCACTGAGAAGAGTCTGACCCTATCCTTTTGCACCCTATTCTTTAGCTTTTGCTGAGCATTGAGAAAATTCCTCTCAGGCTACTTTTGTCCAGGCTCAGCAGCTCCAGGTCTGTAGGCCTTTCCTCATCATACATGCTCCAGTCCCCTCAGCATTGTCTTAGCTGTCGCTGGACTCTATCAGTTCTAATCTTTCTTGAACTGGGGAGCCCATGGGGTGAACGGTTTCTAAAACCCATCAGTGAGACAAGTCATGGCTAGGAGATGTGTGTCCTGACTGCATCCTGGCCTCTCCTTCCAGGCAAAGCTGGCGTTGCCAACGGGAACAGCCTGAATGACATCACAGAGATGGAATGCAATTCCTCTGCAATTGATAACCTCATTAAAGAGGTAAGCCCTCGCTGTGGGTGGAGTGATGGTGTTGAGTTGTCTGGAAGTGTTGCCTTCCTAAAGTTGTACCTCTATAAAGTTTTGGAGATCAATCTGCTGAGCAACACTGGGTTTTGCAGCTCTTGTGATTCACTACTGGGATGTGGTGGTGGTGAACGTCTCACTCTTTTAATTTGCATCTGGGTGGGTGAGACTTTTGAGGGATGGAGGTGGTTCTGCTGCTCTGTTCCCTTTCTTGGTGGTGTCATCTTGGGCTACTTCTGCTTGGTAGCTCTTCAGGGTGTTATTTAAGTGTATGGCCTGGGGAATGCCAAACTTGCTGTTTCTAGCGTTGGCACTCTGTTGGCACTCTGTTGGCACTCTGTTGGCACTCTGTTGGCACTCTGTTGGCACTCTGTTGGCACTCTGTTGGCACTCTGTTGGCACTGCCATTTAGATTGTATTCAAGTGCTGCAAGTGTCTGCACAAAGCAGCAACTGCTCAAGGTGTCAAACCTGCTCTGATCTCTGTTCATGAACAGCCTCCCTGTGTAGATGAGTACCTGGGGATCATCAAGAGAAGCCCCTCACCACCCCAGGAGACCTGCAGAAACCCACCAATACCTGACTGGTGGGTGCAGGAGCCCAGCCCTGGTATGTACTCTGTGGTGTTTGATGGGACCAAGGTTTTTATTTGGGATGGTAAAACCTTTCTGTACAGCACTGGACCATGGGAATTGCTTGTATTTGTCTCCCCATTCAAAATGCTTAAAGTACTTTTATATCCCCCCATACTGGGCATTGGTGAAGTCATACCTTTGGCACTGGGTCCAATTTTGGGGTCCTCACTACAAGAAAGATATTGAGGTGCTGGAGTGTGTCCAGAAAAGATGAAGGTGAAGCTGGTGAAGGGTTTGGAGAACAGGTCTTGTGAGAAACAGCTGAGGGAACTGAGGTTGTTCAGCCTAGAGAAAAGAAGGCTGAGGGGAGACCACCTGACTGTCTACAATTCCCTGAAAGGTGGCTGGAGCCAGGTTGGAGTTGGCCTCTTTTTCTAGTAACAAGTGATAGAACATGAAGAAATGGCCTCAAGTTGCACCAGAAGAGGTTTAGATTGGACATTAGAAAAAAACTTCTTTATTGAATGGGTTCTCAAACACTGGAACAGGCTTCCCTGGGAGATGGTTGAATCTCTGTCCCTGATGGTGCTTAATAGAGGCAGGGATGTGGCGCTGAGGAACATGGTTTAGCAGCAGACTTAAGAGTTAGAGAATGGTTGGACTTAGAAAGGTCTTTTTCCAATTGAAATGATTTTGTGACTCTATGAACAGTGTGGTTGGTTCCAGGCATCCTGAAGTGCATATTGCACAGGGTTAAATTTACCTTGGCAGTATTTTCTGGGATCTTTGTGCAGGAACTGTGAAGCCTGGTGTGCCTAGGAGAGAAAACATGGGGAGCTGGTGGTAAACATTGGGATTTGGGAGCTGGGCACACAGGCTTAGCTCTGCTTTCTCTCTGCCCACAGCACTGCCCCTGATGAACGGATACCCCAGCTATGAGCAGCAGCATTCAGGTAAGGCAGCTCCCCTACTTGGCTCTGGGCTGTGACCATCAAAAGTTCCTCTAGGGCTTGACCTTGTGATGGCAGAAGGCAGCTCTGACTCTGCTCCTTGCCTTGAGTGAGGCTTTCCTCTGGGTTTGGAAGGTGCTTTACCATCCTGAGGATTCACAATTTACCTGCCTTGTAGCGATGCATCCTGCTTGGTGTCCTGTGGCCATGGCCCTGGCATGGTGCACTGTCCTGGGATGTGGGGATGAGCCATGCCTTTGGGTGCAGGGAGATCTGCCCACATCAAGGGATATGTAGAACAAAGGCGGGGGAAGGGGTTCAGCATCAGGAGCTCTTGCTTGCTTCTACCAGGCTGAGTGCTGGAGGAGATGTCTGGCATGTAGGTGGTCTTCACCATCAAGCGAGGACTTGCTCTCGGGAAATCTTGCTGCTGTCATGGAGTTTGGGCACTGCAGTGGGGAGCAGACAGAGTTTGTTGTCTTATGGGTCTGACATGTGCCCATCCCCTCCTAGGTTACTCCCAAATGGTGATCAGCTTCTTCTATGGTGGGAGGCTGGTGGGCCATGTCACCACCTCGTACTCGGAGGGCTGCCGGCTCTCTCTCAGCCAGCCCTCCAGCCATGGCGAGAAGATGTATGCCCCAGATGCCCTGGAGCACGTGCGGTTCCCCTCCGCCGACACCATCCAGAACGACCGCCAGAAGCAGATCACCAAGAAGCTCTTTGGGCATCTGGAGAGGGGCGTTCTGCTGCACAGCAACAAGCAGGGCATCTTCATCAAGAGGCTGTGCCAGGGTAGGGTCTTCTGGAGTGGGAACGCCATGGTCTGCAAGGACAAGCCCAACAAATTGGACCGGGATGAGGTGGTGAAGATATTTGACACCAACTTGTTCTTCAGAGGTTTGTAGGGGCACTTTCTTCTTTCTTCCACTTCATAGGGTTGAAAGAGTTAGAGGCCTTGCATTTGGAGCACTTTGGAATCGTCACTGTCCATTATTGATGGAGTGCTCTGGATGAGTAGCTGATGCTACCAGATCTAGGAAGGAATAATCTGATGCCTTGTGTCACTTTGCACGTTCCTCCCAGTCAAAGGCTTTGCACAACAAAACTGGCTTCTCTTGAGCCCATGGTTTCCTTCCATGGTCCCAAAGTTGTGTAGCAAAGGCTGACAGCTTGTAGGATGCAGCTTCCAACTGTTCTCTCCTTGCAGAGCTGCAGCAGTTCTACAACAACCAGGGCCGCTTCCCAGACAGCAGAGTCGTGCTGTGCTTTGGAGAGGAGTTCCCAGACACAGTGCCGCTGCGCTGTAAGCTCATCCTTGTTCAGGTATGGAGGGCTGCCCCTTAGAGCTCTACTGCAGGATTTCCCCTGGTTTGTCTGGACCATTTAGCCTTTTTTTCCCTCCACAAGTAGGGCTCCAACCTCTGAGCTACAAGTCATTTGGGTGCTTGAACTGATGGGGTGGCAGATGTGGCATGAGTGTTGGCTTATTTGCAGCCCTGAGAGGTGCTTGGCTTGTTGCTTGTCAGACTCAAAGTTCTTGAGCGACCTGGTCTAGCAGGAGGTGTTCCTCTCTGTGGCAGGGGATTGGAACTAGATGATCTTTAAGGTCCCTTCCAACCCAAACCATTCTATGACTCTTCTGTAATGTGATCTGGGTAGATTGTGTTGGCTAACAAAGCCCCTAAATGGCAGAGGCTCTTCTAACCAACTGAGTAATCTGTACTCTTCCTGCTCTTCTGGCATCTTTACTCTCCTGTGGGAAATGAGGGAATAAATCCCTGGCATGGTTGAGCTAAGGGACAGCCTCATGCTGAAGAGCCAACAGGTGTGGTGACCAACCATGGTAGACAGCAGTGGGGCTGGGAAAACTTCAGGAAGGTGGAGGTGAGAATGGGATGAGAGGGACAGTCTCCATGACTCAAACTTCTCCCTGGAGAAGCTGAAGCAATTCTGGGATCTCAAAGCCTTGGATCAATGCATTACTGTGCTTATGGAGTCTGTGCCCAGTGTGGGACTCTCTGGGACCAGCAAGGCTGTGGCAAGGGGACGTAGCATGAAGGGCACAGGGAGGATGTTGCAGGCACCCTTGAGCAAGCACCTAACAAATCTGTGAGGTCCTGGTGCTGATTTTACAAGTTCTGAAGACTGCCTCCCTGCACAGCTTTCTGACCTGGTCACCTCTTCTAGCCTTGTGTATCTGCACCAGTGGATCACTCTGGTTGTGTTGGGATATCCCCCAGCCTGTCCTCACCTCCCTGTATCTCTGGTCTGAGGGAAACTCTTGTGACTGCTTTTTTCCCAGAGATGGTTGTGCCAAGGTTGCTTGTGGAGTTGGACCTGTTGGCCTGGCTGGACTTGGCCACTGGGTTCTGATTGGCACAACTGTTCTGCTGTGTCTCTCCCACCTCATGCCTTGCTGCCTGGGCTGGTAAGGGTGAATGACAGCAGTGGGAGATGCCTGGAGAGGTTCCTCTTCATGGAGACACTGAGTGACTTCTTTTTGTGTAGGTGGAGCAGCTGTGTGTCAGGCAGGTGGTGGAGGAGGCTGGGAAGACCTGCAGCAGCAATCCCATGGTGCCCATAGCTGATGAGACCCAGCATGACCAGGTGTACAGGATCTTCCAGGACATCTGCACGACACACCAGCGGCCACTCTTCAGAGAAAACCAACAAATTGCTGTCTGAGCCTCCTTCTCCAGACCTAATGCGATGGTTTGAGTTGACCTAGATGCAGTTTGGTCCCATTAGTGCCTGAATTCCCTCTTTTGGAAAGTTGGGTTTGGTTCTTAGCTGTTCCAGGCCAGAGTCTGTAGCAACACAGCAGCAAAAACTGCTGTGGGGGAGTAGGTTGGGTGCTCAGCATCCATCCTGTGGACACTTCACTGATACAAATGACTTTTGTCCCAAGCAGGATAGTCCTGTCTACAGCTGTCTACAATATTATTGTCTACAGCTGATGGCAGAGGAAAGAGGGAGGGAAGATCAGGGCTGGCATTGATTTGCATTGCCTCTGTTAAAGTACAGTGAAGCAGAACCCAACCCCAACAAGTTCTAAGGACCTGCCCTTGCAGTCTGCAACTCAGACCTTGCTGAGAAGAGTGATTTGATGGGAGGCAACTCCTGGAAAAGCCTTAAAATGCTCAAATGTAGGGAATTCTTTACAAAAATCAATTCCCTCTCCCTCCCCACCCCCAGAGAGTCCTGCTGACAGAAGGTGGGGCCTTCTAATGAGAACTTCCAAAAATTCCTCCTTATTTTTGCTGTGAGGTTTCTATCTTTATCTGTAATACTCAAATATATTGGAAACCAATGCAGAGAATTATAGATAAAAATGGTGAATAAGAACAACATGAGGATCTTTTAATATTTTTTTTCCTAACCAGAGAGAAAAGTTTGTATCAGTGTAGACTATCTGTAATTTTAAAAGCATAGTGGCAGTAAGTTGGCTTCACCCTCCCAAATGCACGTGTTGGTGTCTCCCAAGCATGACCAGGCAGCAGCATCCGTGTGTGAATCCTCATTAACATGCTTCATGGGTGCCATGGACGTGGGGCTGGTGCCTTGCAGTTGACACAACCCACAACTGCACATCTGTGTCTGTCACTAAACTGCCTATTTATTATGCCTGAAGGTTTATTAATTTTCTTTTTTTTGGCATTTTTTTTTAATCTTCCCCTGATTAAAAGTGCTATATTTTGTATTTCTCTTGCCATGTGGTTTTTGGTTGCAGCGAGTGGGAGGTTATATCTCTGGTGGGCGGAGCCTGGATATCTCTGACTTGTTCCTGCCCTGATTATCTTCAAGTTGGATGAGGTTCTAAGAACCCTGATGTAGTAGAAGATGGCCCTGCTGACTGTAGGGTTGGGGGGTGGACTAGATGACCTTGAAAGGTCCCTCCCAACCCAAACCATTCCTTGATTCCTTGTGGTGGGGTCTCTTAAGCCTCTGCTGTCACCTCCTTCTGCTCCATAACTCTCCAGCTCTGTTTCTGGGGCAGGAGACACATAAGCCAAGCTGCTGTAATGTGATGGAGGGGGAAAAACTCTAACTTGCTGGGCCTTAATTCAAGGGAACATGAAGATGGGTTCCTGCCTGTCTGCCACTGCACTGACCTGGGCTGAGATGCTCCAAGGTCATGGGATGAAGAGTAGTTAGTTGTAGCTCCAATTGAAGACCTACTGTCATCCTCTTCCTCTTGTTGCCTGGTGACCACAACTGTTGTGAAGAGACCTTTCAGATAATCAAGTTCAGCTGTTAACCCAACACTAAACTATGTTCCTTAGCACAACAGAACCATTCTCCATTGTCTCCTTCACCCACCCTTCTCATGGGGCATGGTCTAGTGAAGGTGGGTGATGTTTGGGGATAACCAAGGGCAAAAAGAGAGCACTTTGGGCAAAGTCAGTGTTGCAGCAGGGGAGGCTGGCCATTTGCACCTTGCCTTTACTTCAAGCCTGTCTTTGGGGCAGCACCTCAAGGGGCTCTGAAAGGTGGTGAGGACCGTGCCTCATCTGTCACCTTGCCCTCTGAAGGACAAGCACCACCAGCTCTGCTGTGATTTCCGAGGTCCCCTCCAACCCATTCTAACATTGTATGTGCTCTGGGTTAGCCCTGCCAAGGGATGCAGGCAAGGAAACACCAGCTGCCTTCTTGTGACCTTGGTGCTCATGCTACTGGGGGATCTAGGCCCTTGTGAAGGGGATCTCTGGGGATCCAGGCAGCTGGAGGCTGAGTATCCTTAGGACATGATGAGGAGGTGGGTACAAAGCTGTCTTCTCTGCTTGAGTCTCAAAGATCAGCCTAGTTTTACTGCTCTGCTTTTATGAATGAAAGACCTGAGAACCCTGAGCTTGGGTGGGTTGCCTGCAGCTCATTTCTGATGGAGGTTGTTCCAACTAAAGGCTTTGCAGCTTATTTGGGGTGAGCAGCTCAGCCTTTCCATAGAGGTCTCCCCAAAATAGCGGCATGTTCAGCTCTCAGGGGGCTTGGAGCTGTCCCTGTGTACCTCCAAGGTAAGCAGCTGCAGCCTCTGTCCTAGAGAGCTGTAGGCGCACAGTGGACCATATGCAACTTGGAGCACTTCAACAGTGCTCTGAGATGGGAGACTTGGCTAACACTTTGTGGATGCCTTGTATGCTGTTCATGCTATGAGCACCCTACTATGGCTTAGTCATTCTCCATGGCCCAGCTAAGGTGGTTGGATGTCCTAGTCCTGCTGGCACTCTTGTGTATGTCCCTGCAAGGTACATGGCTTTGGTGCTTGCGAGTGGAGGTGGCTGCAGACTGAGATTTGTGTCAGAATCCTAAGTGCAACTCCTGCAAGCTCTTACAAGATGCTCGGTCATGGGGATTGCACCTTGCAGGTGTGCTATTGACATTCACCCCTTGCTCCTTCTGAGGGCCATGATGGGCCCCTTCAGGGCCCAATCCTGTTCCAGTCTCTGGTGTCCCCTTCAGGGCCCAATCCTGTTCCAGTCTCTAGTGCTCCCTCAGAGTACAAAGGAGACTCATCTCCCTGTGGGTGAGCTGCCTGGTCGTGAGGAGGTGGGACGAAGGCTCCTGCTGTGGTCTGTGCTGGAACAACACGTGGCCACTTGTGAAACACAGGGTGGGCTGCAGGCTGGGACACCATACCACTGCTCGTGGTTTCCCCAGCTGTCCTGGTGCAAGTCCTTCCTCAGAAACCATCATCTTGTGCTTGCCTGGAGCCACCTGCTGCATATTCAGGGTGCTTTCAATTTCCACTCCAAGACCGCAGAAGAGCGGTGGAGAGCAGAGGTATCTTTTGTTGGACACTTCTGTTTGTTTTTAGTGTCGCCACTATACTTTAGAGCCCAGAACTTGGTTTAGGATCCTGCTGTGCCTCATTCCATAAAGCCGACAGAATAGATCCTGTCCTGAGTGATTTCCAAGCCTTGTTCAAGAGTGGGCAAGTGGTGGGTGTGGAATGATGTGGAAGAAACCTGCAGGATAGGGTCTTGTGGTAGAGGTAGGATGTAAGAAGCATGATGTGGCGGGATCCCTTTTTAGCTTGAGCCTCAGGTAGAACTCACAGTAGTGTTGGGTTTGTGCTTAATGCTTGGCCCAAGTTGGACTTCCTCATCCTGAAATCCAAGACCAGAGAAGCTTCTGAGGCTGATGCTGACTCACGGACAAAGAACCAGCAGATGGAAGCAGGATTTGTGGTAACTGCTTCGTGTTGCACTAAGGAATGTTCTGGCCCAGATTCGTGGTGGGTTTTGCAAAAGCCAGGAGGAACTTCTGCACGTCTCATACTTCTCCCTCAAACCCCAGCTGGAGAGCTGGTGCTGGTGGTGTCTGAGAGCACCCTGACCTTAAGGTAGTCCCTACATCCCAGGCACCCACCATCCCTGCACCTTGCCTGACTCCCAGCAGCTCTGGTGAGCAGCTTGGTGCAGCTGCACCAGGTCTTTCTTAGTGGTTTTGGGTGACTGAGGACTCAAATACTTTCGTTGGTTTCTGTTCACTTGGGTTCTTCTCTATGGCCTCACTGAAGTGAAACCTTGGCACCTGGTGTTGGCTTTTCTTCATCAATGTCTTCTCTGCTGGTTAGTCCAAACATTAGTTCATGTCTCCTTTAGCTGAGGGTCCTGGGCCACTGCATGTAGCATCTATGGCACAGGCTGCACACTGAACAATCCTTACAGGTGTGGCAGATCATAGCAGGAATGAGGAGCTTGAAGGCTGTCCTCCCTGAAATACTTGCTGCTCATCCAAATGTGGTTTCTTATACCTTCAACATGTGTTTGAGTTGGAGCAGAAATACCATCAGACTCCTGCCTGATGGTGTTTCCTTGCTTCCTGGGAAGGCCAACCCAGGTACCAGGTGATGCTGCTCTTCTGGAGAGATCTGCAATCCTTGTGAACACAGGTAGGTGTTTTCTGGAACATGCCCATGCTGCAGTCCTGCCTTCAGGAGCAGAAGGGAAAAGTGAAGGTTTCACATGGAAAGGAGAGAGGTACTTGATTTCCATAGAGGAATATGGACCTTTGCTTGCAGGAGATACACGACTCTCCTCAAATATGTTTGGGAAGCAACAATGTGCTTACCCAATCCTCCTATCTGCCAGCAGAGAAGGATGGACTAGGGCAGGAATTTTCTATCAACTTCTCTAAGGTTCTCTAAGATAAAAGACATCTACTTCATGATGTACACTGGACCACTGATTTCTGGGTTCGGAGGACTTGATGAACACTGCAGACTTCACCTGATGTTCTGCTCACTGACTTGGATGTTATGTGGCTTCAGGAGCAGAATTCAGTGACTATGAGGACAACTAGCTTCCACCCATTCCTTCTACAGGACTGAAATACAGAGTGAGGAGTCACCTGGTGACAAATCTGCACAAAGAAAAGGCTGGCTGGGTTGGGGAGAAGGAAGGTAAGCTTTGGTCCACCTAAAACTCCTGACATTTTGCTCTCTCAAAGTGGAGAAAGAGGAAAAGCTCTGCAGCCACCTCCATCAATTGCTGGAGACCAAACACTATGCAGATGACCACAATTGAGTTGCAGGTCCCAGCTCACAGTTGAGCTGCTCAGAAATACAACATAACCCAGCTACAGCTGCTTCCTCCAACCTGCTGCAGCTTGGCATGGGCCCCACCAGCCTCTCCAGGCGTTAGAAAACAAACAGTCACTTTTTATTTCTAGACACCAGGGTTTCTAACTGGTTTCATTGCTCAATGCCCCATTTCAGCACAGCAGCCTGTCCACGACGGGCATCTCTGGGCTCTTCCTGCCGGCGTGTTGTAACATGGGAAGCAGACTCCTTTGCATGGTCACCAGCAGCGGGACATCTCCCTGCCCTCGGAGATGCATGAGAGCTGCATAAGGGTTTGTACCTCCCTCTCCAAGGGGTTTGCACTCCCTTGGGTAGTCTTGTCGCCAAGGACACCTCAGTGATGCCTTGTGGAGGAATGGTTGGACTTGATGGTCTGAAAGGTCTTCTCCAACCAAAACAATTCTATGATTCTACTCTATGACGACTCTTGCCTGGAGTTGTTGTTGTTGGACCCCAAAGGACTTACACTGTTGTGTGACTGCTCAGTGTTCAAACTGGCATTATGTGGTCCTTCCAGTTCGTACTTGCTTTGTGATGGTCATGCTATGTGGCTGGTGGGACTTGGTTTACATGTCCAACCACAGCCCTCCCAAAGTCAGGCCTGTTCAGGCAATGGAAGGGAGAGATAGTCCAAAGGTACCTTGTCAGCATCTCGGCTCTGTCAGATATGGAAGAGAAGAATAGACTTGAGATGTTTGGTAGAGCCAAGGGTGAGGAGGCTGAAGTTGTAGGGCCTGAGTCTGGGGAGGCAACCAGCCTGCTGGTTTCCTTAAGCTGGACTTGACTGCAGAAAGGTCTCACACAGAGGAAAGGAGATTCCAAACTCCCACAAGTAGGATGACCACTTATTTTTCTGAACGTTTTTGACAGATGACCTCTCCTTCCTGCAAGTCTTTGCTGTAACACCAGATACAAGGTCATGTAAGCAGGCTCCACCCAAGCCACAACTGCAAAAATAAACAGAGCTGAGAAGAAACAGGGTGATACTGCAAAAACACCCAGGGACAAGGAGAAATACGGTGATACTTGTGTTGTTTTCTCAGACCTTTGGGTTTCTGATGAGACCAAGGCTGTGAAACTCAGGTCCAGGCTGAAACCCCCTCCCTTCTCCACCAAGTTTGCATCAGCCAAGATGTTGTGTCCTGCTCTGAGGCTATTTGTAGTGCATGTGATTTGATTGCAGTAACACAAACACCCTGATTGACTGAAGTGTCTGAAGAGCCATGAAAGAGTCAGATTGGGTTCTCTGTGAGCCATAACCCAACCAGGTACCAGTTAACCTGCACCTCTCTTGCTCTTTGGAAGAGTAAGATGGAAGAATTTTGACTCAGCCCTGAAACACTCATGAAAATGGGTAGAAGCCAAAGGGCATTTCAGGATGCTGCACAAGGAGATCTTTGCATTGTGGCAACTGAAAACATACTACAAACTGGAGAACCATTCCTCTGCCTTCTTTTTTTCCACATCAGTGTGTGAGAGCTGGATGTTCAGAAGAGTTGCTCTGGCTTTTTCTGAGTGTATGAGCCACATAGCTTATGCAAAGCTTCCTTGCTTGTGCTGGATGATTTGGAAGGAGCCAGAAATGATAATATGATCTTGAGTTTGGAACCTGTAGGTGTGGATTTCAATATCAATGTGCTATGGTTCCTGGTTCTTCTTCTGATGGACTTCAAATGGAGTTTTGGCCCAATTACCTCCTGCACCTCTGCTGCAATGATCCAAGAACAGAGGTTCTGCAGGATCTTGCATGTAGCATCTATGGCACAGGCTGCACACTGAACAATCCTTACAGGTGTGGCAGATCATAGCAGGAATGAGGAACTTGAAGGCTGTCCTCCCTGAAATGCTTGCTGCTCATCCAAATGTGGTTTCCTATACCTTCAACATGTGTTTGAGTTGGAGCAGAAATACCATCAGACTCCTGCCTGATGGTGTTTCCTTGCTTCCTGGGAAGGTCAACCCAGGTACCAGGTGATGCCTCTCCTCTGGAGAAAGCTGCAATCTTTGTGAACACAGGTAGGTGTTTTCTGGAACATGCCCATGCTGCAGTCCTGCCTTCAGGAGCAGAAGGGAAAAGTGAAGGTTTCACATGGAAAGGAAAGAGGAGCTTGGTTTCCATGGAGGAAGATTGACCTTTGCTTGCAGGAGATACACGACTCTCCTCAAATGTGTTTGGGAAGCAACAATGTGCTTACCCAATCCTCCTATCAGCCAGCAGAGAAGGATGGACCAGGGCAGCCAATGTGCAGGAATTTTCTATCAACTTTGGAAGGAACCAGAAATTATAATATGATCTTGAGTTTGGAGCAAGAAGGTGTTGATTTCAATATCAATGTGCTATGGTTCCTGGTTCTTCTTCTGGTGGACTTCAAATGGAGTTTTGGCCCAATTGATCTGCATCTCTGCTGCAATGAGCCAAGATCAGAGGTGCTGGAGGACTTTGCATGGGTGAGGGAGCTGCTACTGCAAATCCTGCACTGCAGTCACACATCTGCTGCATTCTCCTGCAAGGGTGGGCATTGTGGAGCCAAACCATGAGCTCACCTGCTTTAGAAAAAAAACCAAAAACCAACCCATAGCCTGTGTCTTGTAACTGAAGGCTGAGTGAGAGCAGATGGCAGTGAGAGTTTTTGTTGTACCGGAGAGCAAAGCTTGCGGATGGGATTTCTCCTGTTTGCCCTCAGCCTGTGCTGTGCAGATGTTTTGCAGGAATGTTGTGTTTGGATAGAGAGAGGGGTGTGGAGTAATTTCTATCACCCAGCTGGAGGGTGAGGTCAGCCATGTCCTGTAAACAGCAGTTGCCAGGCAGTCTCCAGTTGATGTGTACAAGACACTTGGATCTGACTGTGACCAGGGGTTGTGTCTTAGGTTGGTGCTCACAGACTGGAGCTGTGATTCAGTGATGAGATGTTTGCTCAATGAGGCTGTAAAGGAAACACACACTTCCTTGAAATCAGATGCTTTAGTGCACTGGAGCCGGTTCTCCATCCATGCCGCACTGCAGTGGGTCACCAAACACCACCTTGTTCTCTCCATGCCAGCAAAGTTACCTCCATTGGTTGAATGAAGGATGCCCTTCTCCAGCCCTGGTCTCCTCCCACACCCAGCAGCCCCATTTCCTGCCTAACCTTGCACCTTAGAACAAAGTCATGCGAATCCACCCTGGAACCTGAAACTTCTCGAGGCTCCTGGAGATGTCCCTACCAAAACCTGTGTTTCCTCAATTTTTTTTAATTTTTTTTTTTTTTTTTCTGCATAGCAGTATCAGGGCAGGTTCCCATCAACTGGCTGCAGCCCCTGAGGATGGGGTTGGGGGACTGAGGTATGTGGAAGCAGCAGAATGGTTCGAAACAAGTGATTCCCTTGCCTGGATCTTTCTGTTCTGTATTTCTCTTGAGAAGTAACCACTTCTCCCTGAGATAAATTGGGCTCATGGACATGTTCACAACACATCCGCAGATTGGTCTTCCCATAGAGCATGGCTAGAAAACAGAAAGAATGTTTTTACACCACTGCCCCAGAAAAAAATTAAAAAGCAACTTCATTTTTGTTTTGAGGAGGATCTGGGCACCTTGTTTGTAAAAATCCTTAATATTTAGAATTCACTGATTTGCTTTGTTGCTTCTACCTTAGTTCCTGCTTTGCGGTTTTCTCTGCTTCTAAATGCTCACCACCGCTGTCCTTCCCTGGTGTGCCACTGAGATCTAGAGGAGATCTGCTCCGTGAAGGGATGGACAAAACCTCACAGCTCTGTCTCCTGGAGCAGTGAGTTTTCAGGTGGAGAAGGAAAGCGATGACTTGACTGAAAGGGAAGGCAATAGAAAATTATTTCCTTGTGGTGTCACCACTAAGGGCAAAGAGAACCTGGAGGAAGGAGCTTTGTGGCTGGGCAGGTGGGCTGTGGTGTTGACCACTGAGCAAAAGATTGAAAAGGTGGGGAAAAATGAGTGGTGAGGATGGATGGACAGAAAGATTCATCATGGATGTAGCAAAGCAAGAGCTGGTCGAAGGAAGTCAGCAGAGAAGGGCAAACATCTGCCATAGCAGGGCCTGCCAAGCAGTCATCCAGTCTAGGTCCTGACACCTTAATGGATATCTGGGAGAGGAAGGAGCAAGCAGATGAATCTTTTTGTGCTGAACCCAAAAACGGGTGGCTGAGGGACAGCCTGGACCAGAGGATGTGCCTGCAACATGGTGGGTCATAGACCCCAGGACAGCTCTTCTTCATGGATGTCTTTGATGTCCTTAATAAAGGAAAGGGAAGAAAAAAGGAAAAGGGGAAGGCTTATCCCTATCAGACAGGATACGGCTCCTGGAAAAGGGAGAATCTTCTGGATTCCTCCTGATGAGCCTGAGAGCATCTCTGGTGCGTGACACTGTCTTGGTTTCTCTTTCCTGGCTGCAGCAAGTGATGATGCTGAGTCTCATCTCATGAGATGAGGCAGGATGCCAGGCACAGTGGTGAAAATGAACCTGTTTTGCCCAACCTTTATGGCTTTGCCCTTGGGGTGGATGTGGGAAACTCTCAGTCTTCACAAGAGACTGGAAATTCTCATGTAATTATAGCCTCATTGTGGGTTGTGAGAAACCAAGGGGCTTTACAGGTTGCTCTGCTGGTTAGTCAAAGTCATGGTGTGCAACTCCCCCAGGAGAAACACCAAGCCCCACCTAAACCATGACAAGGAGCAGGACAGGATTGGTGGAAGGCCACCACCGGGGTTTGACACCTTGGAAGCCCCTTTCTCTGGCTCTGGAGCCTGTCTGAAGGCTGTGTCCTCTGGTTTGTTGTCAAAGAGCTGTGTCCTCTGATAGCAGTGATGGCTCAGAGGAACTGGTTTTCAAGGAGCTTAGTGGTTTGGAGTACTCAGAAGAAGAACTGGGAGATGTGCTCCAGGATGGTTGTGAATGGAGGACCCATCTCCATTTATTCCCCATCAGCCTTTCTGAATGAATCTTCTCACCCAATGAATGAGCCACAAAGCCAAGAGATGCTGTTGCTGAAGGGTTTTGAGCAGCAGACAGGGAGGTTGGCATCTGTTTGGGTCAGTTTGATGGTGCCCATCCTAGCCTGGAGCTCTTCTTGCTTTTCACTGCAGGGGACTAATGCTGCAGTTTGCAGCCTTCGACATGAAAGCAGGAGCATGAAAGCAAAACCTTGCCTTGGTTTTGCCTCGTTCCAAAACTATTCTGCATTTCTAGTGAAGTGGCAACATCCAGCTACAGCTGCGGGAGGAAAGGAGGTTGTGGTATTCACCAGTTAAAGGCTTGTGTCTTTTCTGGTCCTTCTGCCTCACGTTGGCTCTCAAATGGTTAAATATTTAAGCACTGGAGTGGAAAAACAAGAATTTCACCTTAATTTTTATGAAATGGAGATAGTTTCTAGTAGCTTCTTTTTAAAGTGAGAGAGGATAGAGGTGTTAATGATGACTGCAGCCTTCACAGCAATTTTTGCCCATCAGTACCAAGTGCAGGACTGATGAAAACCTCATCTACTCATGAATGGCTGTTGCTGAAGGCCGAACAACCAGGGCTGCTTGCATCAGCGATCTCTTTGCACAGCTCGCACCAGCGATCTCTTTGCACAACTCGCACCGGCGATCGCCTTGCACAGCTCGCACCGGCGATCTCTTTGCACAGCTCGCACCGGCGATCTCTTTGCACAGCTCGCGCCGGCGATCTCCTTGCGCAGCTCGCGCCGGCGATCTCCTTGCGCAGCTCGCGCCGGCGATCTCTTTGCACAGCTCGCGCCGGCGATCTCCTTGCGCAG
>VWZE01023491.1:150821-161763 GCA_013396675.1 Eubucco bourcierii | reverse complement strand
CCGGCGATCTCTTTGCACAGCTCGCGCCGGCGATCTCTTTGCACAGCTCGCGCCGGCGATCTCTTTGCACAGTTCGCGCCGGCGATCTCCTTGCGCAGCTCATGCCAGCGATCTCCTTGCACAGCTCACACTGGTGATCTCTTTGCACAGCTCGCACTACCATCATTTCCTTCATTTCCAATCAACCAGGAGTCACTCAGCAGGAGCCAATGCATCACAGAATCACAGAAACATCCAGGTTGGAACAGCCCCTCAGGATCAACAAGTCCAACCTATAACCTTCATCTACAAGATTCACCTTAAACCGTATCCCTAAGCATCTCATCCAAATGACCCTTAAACACATCCAGGGTGGGTGACCCAACCACCTCCCTGAGCAGCTCATTCCAGTGCCACAATCAGTCCTTGAGATACCTTTGGTGTTCTCATCCCCAGAGGATAATTGGCAGATATAGGGCTGGAGATCACTTCATCCTGGCAAGTAGTGTAGTCAACAACTCATGAGAGGTTTGAAAAGGTGGCTTGATTGGCATGGTGGTGTTGGGTTGACTGTTGGGCTTGATCTTAGAGACCTCTTTCAACCTTAATGATTCTGTGAGTCTATGAAATGAGCCCTGCAAGTTAATTCACTCCCAATTTGCATGTCTGTCACTAATAGATGCTGAGGTCTCTCCAGCAAGGTGATTTGATGTTCAAGACAGGGACAGATCTTTAAAGCAGGAGGATGGGAATGAATGCTCCTGGTTGTTTCCCCATTTATTGGCAGGCTGTGAATGTTCACACCTAGTTTGAGCCATCAACTGGGCATGACATGATAATCCCAGCTTTCCAGGAATCATGTCTGTGGTGGTCCATGGACCCATGACTATAGTCTGGGCTGGCTTTAGCATATGTCTGCTTTTTCTCCAGATGTGAAATATTTGTGAGTAGATCTTTGATGTCTTTATTACCTACAATTTTAGCCATTTTATCATCTGAGGGGGCTGGCAGAGTCAGCCCTGCTGCCCTGCACATTCAATCACCTTTTACAGAATCACCGAATAATTTTGGTTGGAAAAGACCTTTAAGATCATCAAGTCCAACCGTCAATCCACCACCACCATGGCCATTAAACCGTGTCCAGAAGTGCCATGTCTACACATTCTTTGAAAATCTCCAGGGATGGTGACTCCATCAGTGCTCTGGGCAGCCTGGGCAAGGACTTGACAATCCTCAACAGGCAGAAATTGTTCTTCATGTCCAACCTAAACTTCTCCTGGCACAACCTGAGGTAATTTCCTCTTGTCCTGTGGTTTATTCCTTGGGAGAAGAGACCAACTCCCAACTGGGTCAAACCTTTTATCAGGGAACTGTAAAGAGCCAGAAAGTCTCCCCTCAGCCTCCTCTTCTCCAGGCTGAACAATCCCAGTTCCCTTAGCTGTTCCTCACCAGACTTGTGCTCGAGACCCTTCACTAGTTTTGCTGTCATTCTCTGAGCACCTTCAAGTCCCTCAGCATCCTCCTTGTAGTAAGGATTAAACAAACAAGTTCTGATGCACAAAACCCTTAAGCACAGAAACCCAAAATTCACGAAATAAATGTTTATTCTACTCAGCTGAACGCTTCTCCTGATCCCTGAAGACAACAAGGAAGGCTTTTCCTGCTGTGATCATCTACATCCCTGGGATAAAATTCACTCCCTCTGGTGACAAACTAAGCCTTGGATCTGAATTTGGGCTTTGACATCTGCTGGGGATTAAGTAATCATTATCATTCTGCTCTTACTGAGATGTTAGCTCTTTGCTTTCCTCTCTTTGGGATGCTGAGCCTGGGGTGGATGCATCCTTTAAAAATCAGAATTTCCTCCTTAAAAATCTGTCAGAAAAAGTGACTCAATGAAACCTAGCGACTGATGGTGACAGAGTTGCTCTTAGGCTGGTGGCCTCAGGCCTCATTTACATCTCACCCAGAGAGAAGTTGGGCATAAACTGCTTTCCTGTTAGCACCCAGCTCGACTTGAAACCCCTCTGAGTTTGCTTCATCTTTCTCAGGGCTGACAGTGAGACCTTGGAAAGTGAAAAGCCCTGTGAGCTGTTGAGCCTCTTTTCCTCGTGGATGGGCTCAACGGTGTCTAGTAATGGGGTTGAGGATGTGCTTCAGCCTCTCCTTCTTCAGCTCTGTCGCATTTGCTAATTCCAGGAGGTTTGCAGGATTTCAGCAGTTTTGAGGCTCTTGAAATCAGCTCTTCAACGTCTCCTTCGTTACCTTTGTTGTTACATTTGATGCTTCTAGGAAGCTTGCAGGAATTAAGCAGTCTCAAGGCTGCTGAAGTCAGGCAGAGCAAAGGCAGATGCGCAGATGCATCACGTACATTCCCCACGTTGGGAAGTGGGTTTGCAGACTGCCATGGCTGGCTGTGCAAAGACCACTCCTGCTTTCCCCAGCCTTCTGTCCCCTAGCCTGACACCAGTGCTCACAGTTCATACCTGTCCTGTTGTGATTTCTGGCCACCAAGAAACCATGAGCTTCAAGAGGCTCTGGTGCCGCGGTTGGTGTGACAATGAGGAAGCACCTGTGAGCCCTCTGCTCAGGAAGCTGACAGCATCCTGTGGGCCTGGTATGCTGCCACTTCCACACATGGCACCCCAAAGGGACTCCCATCTTGTTTGCCCAGCCTTGCATGCTACCCAGAGATCTCTCTACTCCTGTGAGGCTGCTTGGTTTTGGTGTACCTTCAGCATCAGCTCTCCCTTCATGTGTAATAGCCATTGCCAATGATAAGGGCATCCCTGGGACCCCTATGGGTTCTGGGAACCTCTTCAGGACAGGATGGACAAATTGTCCTCTCTCACTTGGGTCGGTACAATGCGTTGGCTGTGCCAAGCTGAACCTCTCACGATTGTTCTGCTGCAGATCCCTGTCCTCCCAGGGGAGTTAAAGTATCATAGAATCACAGGATAGTTTGGGTAGTAAGGGATGCTTAGGATTGTTGAGTCCAACAGTTAAGCCAACATTGCCAGGTCACCACGGAGCAATGTCCCTCAGCACCACACCTACAGAGATTTGAAACCCCTCAACGGATGGGGACTTCACTACTACCCTGGGCAGCCTGGGCCAGGCCTTGACAACCTTCAAGGGTTAAAAATTGTTCTTCGTGTCCAACCCGCACCTCTCCTGGTACAACTTGAGGTAATTTCCTTTTGTCCTAAAACTTGTTTCTCGAGAGAAGAGACCAACAGACACCTGGCTCCAACCTCCTTTCTGAGAGTTGTAGAGAGCCAGAACTCAACCTCCCCTCAGCCTCCTTTTCTCTGGGCTGAACAACCCCAGTTTCCTCAGCTCCTCAGCGCAAGACTTGTGCTCTAGAACTTTCACCAGCTTCATTGTTCTTCTCTGGACACACTCCAGCACCTCAATGTCCTTCTTGGAGTGAGGAGCCCAAAACTGAATCCGATATCTGAGGTATCACTCCACCAGTGCTGAGTCCAGAGAGACAATCCCTGCCCTGGTGATACTGGTCACACTATTCCATCTATTTGAAATCCAGAATAAGAGTGAAGACAATTTATTTTCTCTGATTTATCCTCAATTCTGCAGTTTTCAACTCTGCAGGTAATGAAGGATCTTCTCTTGCATCCACACTTTGCTTATTCCATCCATACTGTGCCAACAAGCTGCAGGGCGGAGGAGGAGGTTTTTTTCCTGCCATATTGAGTACACCAATATGAGGGAGATATTTCCTTTTTTACCCTTGTATTATAAATGCCATTGAACTTCTTGTTCTTTTATTCCACACCAGTTTTTGGTTCAGGAGATCATAGGGTGGGAGGAGGCATTAACCCTCATGCTCTTCCCTATTCTTCCTACCTGCACAGTGGTGGTGAGAGAGGTGGGTGTGCAAGTGGGCATCTCCTTAGGTCAAAAGCAGGAGTTTAAGAGGGATAAGCAAGAAAAAGAGGGAGAAAACCAGGTCAGAGATGAATGCAGACCTCAGGAGGGCTTGCAAAATGGTTGGAAATCTCACAAGGCCTCGCTGTGCCTCATGAGATTTCTGATACTTCCCACTTCTGGCCGAGCCAGAAATACCACAAGAACAACGCTGTGTCATCATTCTCAGCGCTGCCTTTGCTCTTCCCACACTCCCAGGAGGGATTCTCCTTCCAAACGTCCTGCAGGCTACGGATCCACCAGCTCTGCCTGCGGCTCGAGGGGCAGCATCACCAAATGGCACCAGGCACAGATAGAGTCTGGCTCTTCCTATTAAGACCCACGAGCTGAGAAGGAAGATATTTTTGGTCAAGAAATCAAATGACTCATTTGTGGGTCCAAAGAGTTATTTCAGGACAGAGCATGCACCTCCCCGGTGCAGTACCATGCTGATGCTTGCAGCCGATGGCTCTCTGGGCATCTCAAACCACCCTGGGTAGGTGGGTGCAGAAGGGGCATTATACTCCTGGATCCCCCCTATGGATTACAAACCCTGGAGACTGCTGGTGGCCAGGGATGTTGTGCAATTCTCCCCTACATGTTTCAGTTTGGTCCTTACCCTTTCCCCCCTCCGGCTGAGTTTGTTATACAGAGGAAGCTCATTTGGAGCCTTGACAAACAGACAGGAAACCAAGTCTCTGGCTGTGCATACATTGTCTGCCTGGGGCTAATTTGGAACAGAAAAAATACCTTATCTATTTCTTTTATTTATAAATCCTGAGCTTTGAAGATGAGCACATACTCTTGCTGGGCTAGGAAGTACACAGGAGAGGGCAAGAGGAAGAGCAGATGTCATATGAAAGCCCAGCTCCAGCGAGCATAGTGAGGGCATAGAATCATCATAGAGTCTCAGAATGGTTGGGTTGGAAGGGAACTTAAAGACCATGTAGTCCAACACTCTTACAGGGATAGGGACATCATCCACTAGACCGGGCTGCTCAAAGCCTTGTCCAACCAGCCCTTGAACACTTACAGAGATATGGCATCACGGCAGGCTTGGATGCCGAGGTGATGTCCATGGGATAATGGCCAGCAAGGATGGTGCAAATACCAGACTGGGTGGCACTAAGTGACCAGTGTTGAGGTGGAGACTTCACCAAAGTCCCTCATGGGCATCCTCTGGGTCAGTGATGGTGAAGGTGATGCTGGGCTGCAACCCATATTTCCTGGTAGGGGGTGAAGTCCCAGGTGACTCTGTGTCCCCATGGAGGTTTGGATGATGAGGAAGCTGCATCACTGAGGCTGGGTGGCTACTGTTTAGGTTCATGCTTAAAAGCATTAGCACTGGCCCTGGCCATCATCTCTGGAGAAGCGGCTCAGGTCTCTGCCAGCACAGGGCAAGGGCCGTCTTGCACTCAGTGGTCTCCCAGCCCTCACAAACCCCTAGAGACCAGATGAGACCTTGAAAGAAATCAGAGACTCCTTTGGAGACATTCTTTTTATTTTCCATGTACCAGTGGGTATTTCCAAGGCAAGGTAATGTGATAGGGGCAGGCAGATCTTAGTCACAGCAGCACAGTGAAAAGTGAAAACATGAAGTTGAAAGCTACCAAACCTGTGACAACTTCCCAAATCCCAACCAAAAAAAAAAAAAAAAAAAAAAAAAAAAAAAAAAAAAAAAAAAAAAAAAAAAAAAAAAGCAGCCAAAGTCACCTAAAAAGACACAAAACAAGCAAAAGTTCCAACATTGCTTCTTTGGGTATGCTTTTGTTGTTGTTGTTGTTGTTGCTGTTAGTTTGGGAGGAACATCATACTTTATTCTGAGAAAAGGGAAGCATTGGGGTCATCGTATCTGTGGGGTTGTGCATCACCCATGGGTGCCCCTCAGGAAAGCAAAGATGGACACAGTAGCCTGGCTTGCAGCAGGGTTTGGGCAATGCAACAACAACAATACTGAGGTTTCTGTGGCAAAGCTGGAAGGTGCAGGATGAGACACTGGGGTGACACCAAAGGGGAGCAGCCTTCCGTTATCCTCATCCACACCCTTCACACCATTAGGGCTTTTGCATGGGTGGCTTTGAGCATGAACTTGTTCCATCAATCATCCTCCTGCAGCACTCAATCCTACCAGAGATCTCCGTTTCAGCTGCACCCAGAAAGACACACTGGCCATAGCAGATCTTTATTTAACCCTCCCTGACCCCAGGATGGAGGAGCCACTTCCACATTTCCCCCGACCAACCACCCCCATTGCCACCCTTGGTCACGGCCAAAAAACCCAGGAGCCGTTTCTCCTGCTACCGCCTGGCCGGTCTCGCTTGCAGATGCTCAAACCACATGTGCCTTCACCCAGCCTGGGCTGTGGCAGATGGACATGGCTAAAAATACCTCAAAACACCTCCTGGCCACAGGCGTCCTGCAAGGGTCTTGCGGCCAGAGCAGCTGGGACCAAGGGGTTGGGCTAAAAATAGGGGTGGGGAGCAAGTATCGGAAGATCCCAAAATGTAAGGTGAAACTGGGTTTGGGTTAACGGAAGACCTGAACGTGTCAAGAGGTTTATTTCTGCTTGAGGAGGCTCAGCAGGAGAAATGTGGGAGGTCTTGTGTGTGGAGTTAGTGGGGCAGCACCATCAACCTCATTCACCACCTGTCATTGTTCTTTGGGGTCACCACCTGGGCCAGAGGCCACGTTCAGAAGATGGAATAGGTTCCCCAGGGAGGTGGTTGAATCATCATTCCTGGGGGTGTTTAAAAGATGCAGAGCTGTGGTGCTGAGGGACATGGTTTAGCCTCAGGCTTAGTAGAATCATAGAATCATAGAATGGTAAGGTTGGAAGGGACCTCAAGGATCATCTAGTTTCAACCCCCTGCCATATGCAGGGACACCTCCCACTAGTAGAGTTAGAGAATGGTTGAACTCCATGATCTTAAAGGTTTTTTCCAACTGAGACAATTCTGTGATTTTATGATTCTTGGTGACTAGAGGTGCTAAAACCATGCCACACCCATGAGCCTTCTTTTGGGGATGAAACCCCCAGGATTTGTCCCCTTCACTTTGTTCAGCCCACAGTTTGCTCAGAGAGATGGTGGATACCCTATCCCTGGAAACATTTCAGCTCAAGTTGCATGGGGCTCTGAGCAACCTGCTCTAGTTGCAGATGCCTCTGCTGACTGCAGAGGGGTTGGACCAGATGACCTTGAAAGGTCCCTTCCAACCCCAACCATCCTGTGATTCTTTGAGTCCTCTGTAGCTGCAGACATGTCTGATAGCACACATGCAAGCTGGCTGAGCCTCATCCTGCCAAAAGGGGTGCTCAGCCTTTCCAGCCTTTTAGAAAGGTGGCAGCTAGGGCAGGAGGAAAAATCTCTGACACTTCCAGCCAAGAACCCTAAGCTAGAGCCATGTCTTCAGGTGTATGGCCTTGTCTGGGTCTCCTCAACCCTCCACCAAGCTCAGAGGAGCCCAATGCAACCTCATCCCACCTCAACCTTGCACAACCTCTCTGGTTCTTCTCCTTCCTTGTGCTGGGTGAAATCAGAGCTGTTATTTCAAAGAGCAGCTTGTGATTTATCGCTGTAATCTCAACCACAAGTTGAGCTGGCAGTAGTTAGGGGAGCCACGAGGAATAAGAGAAGGGTTAGCTATTAATTTCTGCATCCTCTATGCTCTTGAGGTTTTTATTTCTTCAATACAAGACACAAGGAAATATGGGCTTCTGCTGAGCAAAGAGGAGAAAGTGAAAAGGAAAAAAAAAATGCCAGGGATTTGTGCTGAAGCAGCTTGTGTTGGGTCGTTTCTTTGCATGCAGTTAAAAGCAAGCAGCTCTCTGAACTTTGGAAGCTAAGGTTGCTGCAGAAACCAAAAGTACCAGCCCTTCCTCAGCAAGAGTAGCACCCTGGGAAGATCAGGCTTGTGCTGGTGGGTCCATGGGCAGCTGAGTGGGATTTCTCCTCTCTTCTTCCCCTCTCCCCTTCTCCGTAAGTCACTTTTACAGCTCTCAGCAGTTGCTCTGGAGAGCGCAGCTTTGCGCTAATGTTAATGAGTCTTTAAATCAAAGGGGCAGCTGAAGGAGTGTGTTGGCCAGATCACACCTTTCATCTCCTTCCAGAAAGAGCTGGGCTGGAGATGCACAGCTCAGAGTGTCAGAAAAAAACCCAAACACCAACTGTCTGTGTAGCAACAGCATTTCTCATCTTCATTATTTGTTCTTTTTCTTATTCTGATCTTTATATGATTCTAAGCTCCATTTAAGGCTTTCAAATCTTCTTTTTCCTCAGCCTTGTCTTGTTTTCAAAGGACTTGGAAGCTTTTTTGATTCTAAACCTCAGTGAGATGCACATTATCTTGTGTAATTTCAGGTTCTGGAGAGCTAACACACCCCTCAAATTTCCCAAATTTCCCAGCACTGGAGGCTGGAGGAGCCTTTTGAGTGCAGGACCCTCTGAGCTCTTGATGTGCTCAGAAGGAAGCTGTGAGGGTTTTTTTTTTACTTCTTATCCTTGTCTTGCAGAGGAAAAAAGCTATTTTCCAGGCTTGCTGCAGACAGCAGAGGAGTCAGACAGCATTTTAACCCAGGCTGAGGAAATGACAAAACATTCACTCCCCTGCAAGGTACTGGAATAGTTTTCATTAAATACAATCTTTGCAAGAACCCTGCAGTTATTTTCCAAGCCAAGAAAAAAAAAAAAACCAGCCTAAAAAGAAAAGGAAAAAAGAAAAAAAAAAAAGTTCTTTCTTGGCCTTTCTGGTTAGCTAATCTAGTTTGACATTTATTAGCAATTATTTATTTCCTTCCCTGTTGGCTGTTTATGGTGCAATTCTTCAACCAAACAGGCATTACTCAATAATAACCTCTGAAAAAAAAAAAAAAAAAAAAAGAAAAGCAAAGCAAAGAAAAAGAAGGCAATTAGGAAATGTGAAGAAGTGTGTTTCAGGGGTGCTTTACACAGATTGTGGTCCTTCTTCCCTCCACAAAAAATCTCTTTTTTTTGGGCTCAGATAGAGCTGAAAACGCTGTTTTAAGGCAGCAGAGTCCATCTGGGCTCTAGGAGTGGAGCATCACAGCTTTCATCTCATCCTTTCTGCAAAGGAGCCAGCAGTTTGCTCCTGCTGTTTGCAGCCTTTGCAAGTAGCAGCAAGCCGAGAAACACTTATTTAGGAAGACCTGTTTTTGCTGTCTCCTGGGTAATAATTTTCTTTCTTCCCTTTGGGCTTTGGTGATGAGGAAGAGGTGCAAGAAAACAGGACTCTTGTTCCTTAATGAAAACTTTCTACACCGAAAGACTCCCACGAGTTCCCAGAAAGGCACAAGGTAATGCAAAACTGAGAGGGAAAAAAAAAAAAAAAAAAAAAAGAAAGAAAAAATAGAGCTCAACTTTTTGGTGCAGCATCTCAGAAACATTTCCCCATTCTCCCTCTCTGTGGGGAGAGCTCAGCACCAGCCACATACTCTCCAAAATCCCCCCCCGGAGCAGCGGCTTTCCTGAGAAAGGGCTTTGCCACAGCTTCTTGCATGTAAGAAGCCACAGCTGGGAGAAAGAACAAGCTTTACTTGGAAATAACAGAGCTTGTAAGAAAATAAAGCCCTTTGGTAGCTCTGATTGCAGGCAGAGTCTTGGGCTGCGCATTCCCATCCTCCCTGGTGGGTACTGATGGGGAGCTGGGCCATGGTGTTTGCCCCTTCTTCATCCCACTCAGCTGGGGATGAGTTACAAAGCTTGTTCCATAAATCACAGTATCACAGAATCAGTTTAGTTGGAAGAAATCTTTAAGATTATCAGTTTCAAGCATTAACCCAACACTGCCAGGTCACCACTGACCCATGTCCCTCAGCACCACAACTACATGGCTTTGAAGCACCTCCAGGAATGGAGACTCCACTATTGCCCTGGGTAGCCTGGACCAGGCCTTGACAATCCTCAAGTGGGAGAAATTGCTCATGTTCAAGCTAAACCTCCCTTGGCACAGAGGCTCTTTCCTCTTGTCCTGTCACTTGCTACCAGGGAAAAGAGACCAACATCCACCTGGCTCCAAGCTCCTTTCATGGAGTTGTAGAGAGCCAGAAGGTCTCCCCTCAGCCTCCACTTCTGCAGGCATAACAACCCCAGTTCCCCCAGCTGCTCCTCACCAGCCCTGTTCTCTAGATCCTTCACCAGCTTTGCTGCCCTTCTTTGGGCTTGCTCCAGCACTTCAATGCCTGTCTTGGAGTGAGGGACCCAAAACTGAGTCCAGTGTTCACCAACACCTCCAGGTCCTTTTCTACCAGGCAGCTTTCCAGCCATTCTTCCCCAAGCCTGGAGCATTCATGGGGCTGTTGTGACCCAGTCACTGGTGCTGGCAGGAAACACGCTAGAGAGAGGTGAGAGAACAGTGAGTGCTGCTTTAAGAGGGTGGAGGGGGGAGCCCAGTCCTGGTTCTGCTTGGCTGGAGTTCTCACTTAAAATAATAACCTCACTGCATTATTTTTTGCTGGTTAGGGAAATTAATTTTCATTTTCTGACCAGTTTTCTGGCTGGGACACGGGCAAGGACTGGTTCAGAGGCAGGCAATGGTGTGGGTGTGGGGTTGTGGAGTTCCAAGTGCTGCTGAGCTGTGATCTAGGTTTGCTTTGCCTCGATGTGACAGTGTGGTGGAGGGGAGATGCAACCTTAGGACTACTAGGAGGCATGCTGCTCCCTGATGTGGAGGAGCAGTTGGGTGCAAATCCCAAGGATGGTGTGGGATTCCTGCCAGAGTGTCCCTAGAACCATTAAGGTGGGAAAAGACTTCTATGAGGATCAAGTACAACTGTCAGCTCGATGCTTTATCTCTTCAGAGCAGGTCTCAAGAGAAGCATCTCTGACACCTCTACCCACAGTTCTGGCAGACCCATGAAGATTTGAGACTGACTGAGGGAGCTGGGGCTGTTTATTTTGAGTAAGAGAAGACCGAGAGGAGACCTCATTGCTGTCTACACCTGAAGGGAAGTTGTGAAGAGACTGCTGCTGGTCTCTTCTCATAAGTAGTTGGAGACAGAACAAGGGGGAAAGGCCTCAAG
>VWZE01023491.1:67554-142694 GCA_013396675.1 Eubucco bourcierii | reverse complement strand
CACACTGCAGGCTCATGTTGAGCTTTTTATCAACCCTGACTCCAAGGTCCTTTTCCTCACTGGTGCTCTCCAACCATTCACCACCCAGCCTGGATTTGTGCTTGGGATTGTACCTACCCAGGTGCAGGACCTTACACTTGGCCTTGTTGAATTTCATGAGGTTGGCCTGGGCCCACCTCTCCAGCCTGTCCAGGTCCCTCTGGACGGATCCCTGCCCTCTAGCAAGTCGACTGTGCCACACAGCTTGGTGCCACCTGCAAACTTGCTGAGGGTGCACTGATTCCTCTGTCCATGTCACTGACAAAGATGTTAAACAGCACTGGTAAACATCTGGTAAACAACAGGTAAACAACTGGGAAACTGGTATCCTTTGGCCAGATATCCTCAGTTGTATCCTTTGGCCTCTGTGCCTGCAAGGCTGTGATGGAAACCAGGCACGGTGTGATGTTTTCTCCTAGCCTAGAGGAAAACATTTTGCTGATTGGAGGAGGGGGGGGTGGAGAACAGAGGGAAAATTTTGATCTTAAATTCTAGGCACTTCTGGATGTTAGAAAATTGGTCTTTAATGCAAACTGATGAGATCAGTGAGGAAGAAATCTCAGAACATGATGAGGTTAAAACTGTAGCCCATGGGCATTTGCAAGGCAGTTGTGGGTTGTGTGATTCAACATTTCTTCCAACAAGTCACTTAAAAGAACCAGGAGCTGAGATTCCCAGAATTTCCTTTTTTAAACTTATAGGAAAGGAGGAAGAAATAAGCAGAGATGCTACTTCTGAACTAAAAATACTGTTTAGAGAAGGACATCTGCAGTGGAACTTTGAATGTCAGGGTCCTCAGTGTTTGGGCAGTTCTCCTTCAGATGTCCCCTCCCAATGCTGGGAGAACTAAGACGACTGCAAAACAAACTGAAAGGTTGCAACCACCCCCTTCTCTTAGAAGTATTTTTTCACCTGGAAAGGATGCAGTGAAATGGAAAGGAATTCTCATTTTCAAACGGTGGTGCAGAGATGGGGACATCCCATAGCTGATCTTTCCAGTTTGGGATCCCCACGTGATGGATCTGGACCAGTTCCAGCTACTGGAGGCCTCTTGGAGACACTGGAAATGCTGAGAGGTCTGAAAAACCATTCATAAAACTTCTGAGAGAGGATTTGTGAAAGCTAAGAACATTCCACCCTCCTCTTCTCCTAACCCCTCCAGCATAAAATAAGTGACCTTTGTCTTGTCTTTTATTTTCACTTTCGAGCTCCTGCCTTCCAGAGGTCAAGCAGCTTTAAAAGCTCAGCAGAATTAAAGAGGCAGGTTTAATCCTCCCAATGATTTTATCTTGCTGGCCACCACGTCATCTGGTGTTTGCCAGGGTCAATAATCATGCAAAACAATAAAATGTTCCCAAATGCCACATAGTCAGACCCCAGAGAACCCAGGAAACTTGTACTAAAAGGCACAGTCTTTGCAGAAAGAGCCTTTTGTGCTTTGTCTCTCCATTTTGAGAGTGTCTTGAAGTTCTTGTTTTTCAAAAGAAGGAAGGATGATTCTGATGTAATGACAGGGCTTCAGGAGCTGGTGATGTAGGGCAAGAAAAATAACAAGTACTGAACAACTCATCATAAACTCATTGAGGCTCAGACTCTTCTCAGTGGTACCCACTGACAGTGCCCAGGGACAGCGGGCACAAACCGGAACCCAGGAGGTTCCATCTGAACAGGAGGAGAAAATTCTTTGCTGTGAGGGTGACAGAACCCTGGAGCAGGCTGCCCAGACAGGTTGTGGAGTCTCTTTCTCTGGAGAGATTCCAAACCCACCTGGGCTTTGTGATCTTGGGCAACCTGCTGTGGGTGATCCTGCTTTAGCAAGGGGGATGGACTGGGTGGTCTCTAAAGGTCCCTTCCAGCCCCACTGTGCTGGGATTCTGTGATAAAATGGTAAGAGTCTACTTGTGCTTCCCTCCAGTCTTGCTAAACCAGTTCTACCACAAGATACCATCTTGAATACAGTTTGTTTTATGGGATTGTATCCATAGAGGGCAAGGAGTTGCCAAGTTAGGTCATAAACCTCCATCAACTGCATTGTCTCACTGTTATTTAAGCCTTGGTTATTTAACCTCTGATTATTTAACCCCTATAGTAGAAAGTGTCTTATCAGAGCTCACCTCCACTGTGCACTGATAGCAGCAAGCCCTGGATCTGGAGTTAAACATTAATAAGCCATCACGATGCTGGATTCCCAGAAATCTTTTGATCCAAGGTCATTCTTGGGAATTAATGAAGTGGTTCATTTTAAATATGACCAGGCTATGGTGGGTCAAGCCTGAGGGAGAAGACTTGAGTGGGTGCCAGCAGCCCCTGGCACGCTCGAGGTCTTGACTAACATCAAGGCTTCATCAGACTTCTTGCTCCCGTCTTGTTGTGCAGTGGCTGCCTCCCTCCAGATGTTTAAAGGACAAAAGCAGGAGGAGGAGGGGGGAAGGCTCGGGTTCTGAAAGCCCTTTCAGCGCTGCTTTTATGGCTGTTAATGGGATAGCACATGGTGTTCTTGTCGTGCATGTGAACCTCTTCAGATGGTGGCTTCAGCTGAAGGGGTGGGTGGCAGCAAGCTCCCCGCTCTAATTACCTCTGCCAAGTGAAAGCACTGCCCTTGGAGGGGGGTTTAATTTCCCAGCCATTCCTTTAATTTCCCAGCTATTCCTTTCATCTAATGACTCCTTGTGCTTGGAGTACAAGCCGCAAAAACAGCTTTTAATCTACCTCCTGCCTCCCTCCAATTATTTAATACCTGGAGTTGATTCCTTCTCATTTGTCTTTCTAACTACCCTAATTTTTCCAGTTTCTCTCATCAGCTTCCTCCAACAGCCCCCCCCCCTCCCAGCTCTTTATTGTTTTCTGATCACTGTAATTCTGCAATCTCTTTTGGCACTAAAGCACAGCTCCCCAGGGGAAGAGGCTCATGAATTTATACAGCGACATTACGCAGGCTTTTCAGATGAGTCGTGGGGCTGCTTTGGATGCCCAGAAATGTTCCTTCTGTTCCTACCTCTCCTGTCACTGCATCCCATTAATGACACACAAAAATGAGAAAGGAGAAATTGCACAAGCGGTTTGCTCTGGATTTTTAGTATAAGGAGTCATGAAAGTCTCAGTCAAGATTTCTGGAGACTAAATGTTTGGTCTCCTCCATCCTTCCCCACTCTCTACACTCCCTCTGACTCTGTAGGGCTTTGCTTTCTTCATTTGTCAAGGCGAGAGTTTCAGCCTGGGAGGAAATTTTCCCCATGGTACTAATTTCTTCTTCTTCTTCTTGCAACTGAAGCACATTTGAGAATTTGCTTCTGAAACCTCCCATGTTCTAATTTTACCTGATGGGGCTGTCAGAAGCAGCACAGGAGAGAAAAGAGAGATCTCCTCCACAGCTTTGGGGTGATTGTGTTGCTTTAGAATGGGTGATGAAACTCAGAGGCTCTTCCCTTGCTCATTAATAAAGAATTTTCTACCTTGGCTCCAGGGGTTTTATGTGACAAAGACTGGACTTGGGCCCAACGTGACATTCATTGAATCCTCTTAAATGCCACCACCTCTCTTTTTTTTTCTTGCTCAGCCTAGGATTAAACATTTTAACGTGCTCATGTCAGGAGAGGAGTCTTAATTATGATCAGTATGAGGAAATACATTGGGGTGTTGAGAATAAACACGTTTCCTGGGAGCTTATTTCTCTTCCCAGAGAGAACATTGGGTGAGATGGGAGCCAAAAGTTGCTCTCAGATTGCTTCAAGCAACCTTTTTAATTTTTTCCCCTTCTCTTCCAGTAATTTGTTTCTCTTTCTGTCTGAGAGTGGAATTAGAAGAGTCACAAATTATGAGGAGAGATTGCACTTGTGAAATGTTTGGCATTAACTGAAAGGTAGGAGCATGCAGCTGCATGGGTAAGTGCTGGTGGGCAGGGTTGAGAGGTAATCGCCCACATCAGGATCTGGTGGAGCTGCACAGGTCAGACATCAGGGTCTGGGTCCCTGCTTTTCTGAGCTTGCCCCACTTGCAAAGACCCAGCAATTGCAAATCCTGTCACTGGTGAGAACAAAAACTCTGTAAAGTTTCCCCCAGGAAAGGGAGAAGGTCAGAGTGGGAAAGTGGTTTAATTGAATGGTTTGAGTTGGAAAGGACCTTAAAGATCACCTTGTTTCAATCCCCCTGCCATGGGCAAGGAACACCTAAATAGAACAGGTTGCTCCAGCCCGGTGTTGAATACTTTCAGGGATGAGATGCCCACAACTTCTCTGGGCAGCCCATTTCAGTGCCTCACCACCCTCACTGCAAACAACTTCTTCCTAATGTCCAATCTAAATCTGCCCTCTGTTAGTTTAAAATTGTTGGCCCTCATCCTATCATCTCACTCCCTTACAAAAAGTCCCTCTACAGTTCTCTTCAGGTACTGAAAGTCCACTATAAGGTCTCCCCAGAGCGTTCTCTTCTCCAGGCTGAACAGACCCAACTGCCTCTGCCTGTCATCACAGGAGAGGTGCTCCAGCCCTATGATCATCTTCATGGCCCTTTTCTGGACCCTCTCCAACAGATACAGTTTCCTTTATGGCTTGTTAGTTCTCTGCCTTACCTCTCTCCTCTTGAGTGCAGGGTGGGATGAGCAAAGACTCATTGGTTGGGAATCAGAAGTGGCTCAGAAAAAGTATCTGAAGATCTGAACATTCTTCCCTTCTGTGAAGGTTCAGCACCTGGTGATGTGGTTTGACCTCTATTGTATGTCAGCCAGCCTCTCCAGTGTGAATTTGCAAATGAATCTCAGTTCAGGGTTCCATCACGAATCAATGGATGTTAGCTTGAGGTGTTTTAGTCCCAGGGGCTTTGAGGCTGAGGTCTGCAAATGTCACCTGCTACCCATGAACAGAAACCAATGTCTATCCACTCCCATGATTATTGGTGAGAGAAGGAAGACTTTTCCTCAACTGGACTGAGGGCTCATAATGTTTTTCTCCCATGTTGGTTGAACAAAAGCAAAACAGGCCCAACTCAAGGCCAAGCCTTGGAAGTCTTCCCAGAGGCACAATCAGTATCACTCATGGTGCCCAGTAGTGTTTTCCTGGGCCCCAGTTAGGTGGTTTTCATTGGCACAGATGATCAGGGCAACTGACAGCATATCTGCTGACACTTTCCATGTCTTATCACCTCAGATGCCTGCTGGGACTCCATTTTTTTTGAGCCCAAAAGCTTCATCACCTTCTGCCTGATGATTTTTTCCCCTCTTTTTTCTGCTCCTGTGGCGTGTTGGCAGGACCGGGTCACGGGACAACCCATCATGCGGAACCAACCCACTCGCATCTCGCTGTGGTCCGTTCTCACCTATTTTTTTTCCCCTTGGAGAGGCCAGATCATGACCATAAAAGGGAAGAACGGAATATGGGGCGAGGAGCCCTGCCCTGATTGGCTGAGCACAGATTTGTGATGGTTTCGGGGGAAATAACCAGGCCGGAGTAATTTTTGGGCTGAGAATAAAAACAATGCAGTAAACCCATGTGGTTCACCATTGAAACCAAGGCAGGACTTTCGGTGTCAGTGCCTCCTGTTGTTCTTGGTTCCACCTGTGTGAAACTGCAGTGAGGCCCTCACTTCCACGTGGGCATGGTGGCTCAGCCGCACACAACTCCTGCTTCCCATAAAATATCTCTACGACCACGACCAGCTGATGTCAGCTAGGGTAATGTCTTCTGGAGGGAGCTGGTGGCCAAGCTGGCTGAGAACCAGACCTGCAACCACGTCTTGTCAACCTAGTGGCTTTCTTAGTTGGGAGAGCCCAAAAACCAGCTTCTTGTGGTTGAGTAGCTGTGTAGCGATGGCCTGGAAACGAGCAGTCCTTTTATGCCTCAACATCTCTTCCACCCAGCCTTTCTTAACCTATTGACATGCTTAAACCCAGGACTGCAATCTTCTGAGACACTCACCTGAAATGCAACCCCCACCTCTGAGTTAGAATGTTTAATAAATACAATAAAAAAGGCCGAGAGGGTTTCCTGGAAACTTTGGCAGTCTTGAGTTGGGAGCAGATGTTGGCGGCAAGCAAAGTCCTTGTGAGCTGTAAAGGCGTTTTCCTGTTTAATGATTAGCCTGAGAAACCTGATGGCTGAATTAAGGTGGTTATGCCCAGGAGCATGGAGAGCTGAGGCATCAGCTTCACCCCTTTTGGGAAGGCCACACCCATGTGAATTCTTCACTCGTCACCTTCACTAAGAACAAGCTGGTTTTATGATTAATGATGGTTTTGGAGTCAGGCTCTCAGTCTTCTGTCTTGCTTTGTGTGTTCAGGGTGGCAACTGGGCCATCAGAAATGGGGAGTGTCTCTGCTGGAGGGCAAGCCCCATAGCCAGCAGAATGAGATGCCAGAGTGGCCACCATGCTGGTGGATGTTTGTGTTAACCACCTCCCAGAAGAAGTGACTCTGGCAGCCTCCTTCCTTAAACTGAATTGGGATGTTGGTCTTCCCCTCACCAGCCATTTCTGGCAGCATCAGGTTCATTATCAACTCCTTCAATTAGTCCACCCAAGCCCAGAAAAGATGCACCTTGCAGGTGGCTGCACAGACACCATAGTCTGGTTTTCTCAGCCCTTTCTTCAACTTTCATAGAATCATATATTTGTTTAGACTGGAAAAGACATTTAAGACCATCGAGCCCAACCACTGATTTAACGCCACGAAGTCCCCTGCTAAACCATGTAACTAAGCACCAATCTCCCCATTCCTCCTTGCACCCACCCTTCCCTCCCAGTCTCACTTTTCCTACTCAGATAACGCAGTTTGGATGAGCACAGCAATGCTGGAGATGGTCTTGCTCCCTCTCCTTCTCCACAGGCCCCTTCCTCTGCTCTTGCCCTAGTCCCAGGTACCTTTTTCTCTCCCATGTTAGTAGTGCGTTGGTTCTCCTGGCTCCACCAGCTCCACCAGTGCCGATTCCTCTCCCTGTTACCACTGCAGCTATTTCTTCAGCGGTGACCGCAGCGGTGAGCCCTGGGACCTATCACAGCATTGCAAACCATGGCATTTGGCCCCACAAAACCAGAGGGGAACCACAGTGTCTTACTCATTGGCACCAGACTCATGCTATCCCATCACCTCCTTCCCAGTGGGCAATGGTTTGGGGAGAGGAGGAAGAGGTGTCTGTGCCCACAGCGGGGTGTAGTACCTGCTCTGGGTGGCTGCTCTCCTCCATGGCAATCAACCCAATGTCTTGGGGGTCTCCAAAACCAGCCTGGGCTGCAAGAGCTAAGGTCTGGCTAAAGCATCTTTAGCAAGGCAGGGATGAAGGTGGTGTTTGAAGGTTTGTTATCAGTGTGGTTCATGGTAACGCTGATGGTAAAGCAGCCCTGCAAACTGCAGTGGGGACCTGGGTAGAGCCAACCAAACCAAAGGTCTGTGCAGCGGTTTTGCTGCTTGCCGCGTTTCCACATGTAGTCTTGAATCATCAGGTTTTGGGGTCTAAATGATGTTGTTCTGCAATATATGTGAAAAAGCTTGCTGCAAGTACAGCTTCAGGACTCTGGGTGTTTCAGATATGCTTTTGTCCTCATAATACCTCCCTGGGCCAGAGTTGTGTTGCTGTCCCCATAGCTCAGACAGCAAATGGAGGCCAGGGAATGTAGAAGGTTGCAAAGGAAACCTGTAGCAGAAGCAAAGCGAATACAGCTCCAGCTCCCACTGTAAGCAGGTTTCAGTCTCCCAGCCCACAGGTTTCCTTTCCAGCCCTTTGGTCCTAACCCCAAACCTAGGCTGCAGAGAGCAAGAGGGAGTTGCTCAAATTCCTTGGTTGCAGTTCAGAGGACCCCCCCAACCCAGCACTGACTGGATGCCACCCCTCAGTGTGCTGGCAAACCCCAATCATGAGCACAGACCAGATCTTGTGCAAGGGTCAAACTCAATGCTGCTCAACGAAGCCAGGGAAGGGTAAACCAGAAGAGTTTAAGAATAATTCAGCCCCTTCAAAGGCCTGTATCACTTAACAAAGCGCCACCCAGCAGGGTGAAGACACTGCCACCATGCCGGGCCGCATGCTGTGCAGTGCCTGTGGCCAGGAGATAAAGCTGGGCTTTGCGGTGGTGGTGGTGGTGGGGGAAAGAAGAACCACGCTAGGCAAAAGAGGACTGAGAAAAAAAAAAATAAAAAAAGAAAGAGCTTTAACTCTGACAGCTCTGCTGAGCCCTTGTTGTGTATTTGCTTAGCTGAGGGCTATCTTTACAAGCCCTTGCTACCAGATGTTCCTCCATTTGCATGTGGGGTGAAGGGGAGGATGCTGAGCAGGTCCCGGTGGTGGGGGCTGGCTGAGAGCACAGCCTGATGGCGATTGCCACCCAGTGGCTGTACAGACTCTGCTGCTCTGAAAGCGCCGTGCAAGCACACATCTTCCTGCGGCTGTTGCTTTTGTCTTGTGATGGTGGAGCCTGCAACAGGGTGTGCTGATCTCTGGGTGCTGCTCTTTGGTTGGGCTGTGCATGGCTGATACAAACCAGCTTTTTAGTTTTGTTTTTCAAGTGCAAACCACTGCTACTGGTACTTAAGCAAACTCTGCAGCTCTGAAAAGACCTTTCTAATACACCATCAGTCCTAAGCCCAACCCAGGCTGCAGAGAGCAAGAAGGTTTCATTTGAGCTAAAGAAAAAAAAATCCTTAATTTGAAGGTGACAGATCACTGGAAGAGGCTGCCCAGAGAGGTTATGGGGTTTCCTCCTCTGGAGACTTCCAAAACGCAATTGGACATATTCCTGGACAATGTGGTTTAGGTATACTTGCACTTGCTGGGCAGTTGGAATAGATGAACTCTAGAGGTGCCTTCCAATCCCCCCACTACTCTGTGTTTCTGTGAATCACATTCCTGTGCTTGAACTCTCCTAGGGATCTTTTCCAGCTGCATTTCGTATTTCTGCATTAATGTTACCTGTAGAAGGCACAGCCAATAAAGACGATGGATGCTGCTGCCTACAACAGAGTTCATTCTACTCCCCATATCAGCTTTCTCAACCTGATTTCCATGACTTAGACAACAAACAAGCCTCATCTTTTTATAACCACCTCCCCTGACGTGCTCATTTGACCACAGCCCCTTTAAATTCAGCGAGCTGCGCCTTGATGTGGCTAACTGGGAGGAGAGCAAGGGCTTTTGCTGCACTGGTGGGGGTTCTGTGATGCTTTGGGAGTTGGAGAAGGTTGTGTACCTTTAGGCTGTATGACCTGTGTTTGCTGAGGAGAGGTGAAAAGGCTGAGTGCTGTGGTTCTTCCTTTTGTCTCACAGCTAATGGGGGGGCTGTTAGGCCACTAAATTCCCTGAAGTCATTTTAGATGCACATTAGGTCCCTTGGAAGTGCTTCGAGTAGGTTGTTCCCGAGCTATAGGTGGCTGAGCCTGGGGAGAGCTGCACCAGAGCTAATGGCTGCAAGCACATTTTCTTTAAGGTTTGATAGTGAGCATAAATTACCCTATCCAAAGCTGCAGAGAGATGAGTATTTTCTTCAGAAGCACTCCTGGTGAGCTGAGGCAGTGGCTGGCAGGGATATTGGAAGTGCTGAGAGGCTCTGGTTGCTCTTATTCTGCCTCTCTTTGTTTTGCCTCACTACAAGAAAGGCTAGGTCTAGAGAGAGGCAATGGAGATGGTGAAGGGTCTAGAAAACAAGTCTTGTGTGGAGCAGCTGAGGGAACTGGGGTGGTTCAGCATGGAGAAAAGGAGACCGAGAAGAGACCTTCTGGCTCTCTACAACTCTCAGAAAGGAGGTGACAGTGAGGTGAGGATTGAGCTCTTCTCCCAAGGAAAAAGTGATAGGACAAATGGAAATTGCTTCAGGTTGTGCCAAGGGAGGTTTATGTTAAACATAAAGAACGATTTCTTCCCCTTGAGAGCGGTCAAGACCTGGACTAAGCTGCCCAGGGTAGTAGTGGAGTCCCCACCCCTGGAGGGATTGAAAACCTGTAGAGATGTGCTGCTGAGGAGCACGTTTTAGTGGTGACCTGGTGGAGTTGGGTTAACACTTGGGCTCAATGAGCTCTGGCAGAGCTGGGTTAACACTTGGACTCAATGAGCTCTGACAGAGCTGGGTTAACACTTGGGCTCAATGAGCTCTGGCAGATCTGGGTTAACACTTGGGCTCAATGGGCTCTGGCAGAGCTGGGTTAACACTTGGGCTCAGTGAGCTCTGGCAGAGCTGGGTTAACACTTGGGCTCAATGATCTCAAAAGTCTTTTCCAAGAAAAGCAGTTCTATGATTCTGTGGTGACTGCTTCCCTTGCCTTGCTGGTTCCCCCTCTCTCCTTTGCTCTGTTCCCTTCCTTGAGGACTTTCTGCACTGAAAATCCCATTAGGGTGATACGCAAGGAGAGTAGTGGCTGTGTTTGCTGATAAATCACACTGTGGTGTGCTTAGGTCCTGGGAGCTGTTGTAGCAAGCTCCCCATCTCTGTTCTGATACCCAGGTGATGAGTACACCCCCAGGAGGCTCAGTGCCTCAGGGTACTGTTCCTCATTGGCCTCCTCCTGTGCCAAAGCAAACTTTGCGAAATGAACAGGGCTATTTATTCCTTAGGGAAACGTGGGAGGACCCAGGTGCTCTGTGTAGGTTTATTTTGAGTGCCCTGAGCCAGACCAAACCCTGATGTCAGCACCAACTCTGGTGGGACTTTGTGCCAATCCATGGTTATGAAGTAACTTTTCTCAACCATGCTTGCAAGGCAGAGGAGTTAACCTCCAATCTCAACTGCCTGCTTGCAGGAATCACCCGGGTCTTTTGCAAGGGAAAAAGTCCCAGTGCTTGTTGTTCCAGCACTGATTGCAGCCTAATCCCAGTGCTGGTTTTTCCAGCACTAATTGCAGGTTGGCTCTGAAGCTGCCTGGGCACCTGAAGACAGCACTGCAGAGGCATCTCATACACAAAGCCCATCTCCTGCAGCAGAACTGGTCTCCTCCTGCACGGGGGCGTTCATGGGAACTGCTTGGCCACTGCTATGCTTTCTCTCAGTGGAAAACCTCTTCCCTCTTGCTCCTTCATGTCAGCATTTAGTTCACACTTGGTTCATCTTTAAAATACAATAATTTAAAAAAAAAAAAAAATCAAGTAGCAGTCTCCAAGCCATTTCCTCTTTCTGTGAGATGCTGCTGCTGGGCCAGGAGACGAACACAGCTTGCGAGGTTTGACAGAACTCTGACCCTGCATCTCCTTGGGGTTGGGTTTTGGGGGGGTGAAATCAGCCTTTTGGTTATATAATAGCCTTGGATTTCTGTAAATACTGCAGTGCTGAAAGCCAAAACATCGCTGTGGAAGGTGGAAACCCACGGGTGATGTCTGCTACCATCTCTTGTGGGATTGGTCATCAACATAAGGGGGAACTTCTTTACTGTAAAGGTCACAGAACACTGGAACAGGCCCCCCAGAGAGGCTGTGGAGTCATCTTCTCTGGAGACTTTCAAGTCCTGTCTGGATGCATTCCTCTGTGATCTGAGCTACATTGCATGGTCCTGCTCTGCCAGGGGGGTTGGACTCGATCTCTTTGGGTGCCTTCCAACCCCTGACGTCCTGTGATCCTGTGATCCCAGGGCTGAGAATCTATTGGGTTGATAAAAAAGATGTGGTCAGCATTTTTAGCAGGGCTTGTTGCAACAGGACAAGGGGTGGTAGCTTGAAACTAAGAGGGAGATTTAGACTAGAGCCAAGAAAGAATTTGTTATGCTGACACTGGTGAAATCGTGGCGCAGGTTGCTCAGAGAAATGGTAAAAACCATGTACCTGGAACCATTCTAGGTCAGGTTGTTTGGGGCTCTGAGTAACCTGCTCTAGTTACAGATGCCCCTAGGTAGGTTGGACCAAATTACCTTGAAAGGTTCCTTCCAGCCCAAACCACTCTGTCATTCCATGAATGCTCCTTGGCAGCTCCAGAGAGAGCCCAGTGTAACTGTGTTGTGGGGCAGGTAGGACAGAGTCCATCTGCTGTGTCCATTACTTGCAGAGATGGTGAGGTTGTCCCAGAAGGAGACCTACACCAGCTGATAGATGTCTACTGGTGTGCCTGGCTAAATCGAGGCCAAAGCAGTCAAAGACTGGGTCCTGTGCACACACAGAGAGCCACCTTGGTGGAGAAGGGTGAGATTTCACAGTATCACAGTATCACCAAGGTTGGAAGAGACCTCAAAGCTCACCAAGTCCAACCCATCACCACAGACCTCAAGACTAGACCATGGAACCAAGTGCCATGTTCAAATGCGCCTTGAACACCTCCAGGGACGGTGACTCCACCACCTCCCTGGGCAGCCCATTCCAGCAGCCAATGACTCTCTCAGTCAAGAACTTTCTCCTCACCTCCAGCCTAAACTTCCCCTGGCACAGCTTGAGACTGTGTCCTCTTGTTCTGGTGCTGGTTGCCTGAGAGAAGAAGGTAACCTCCCCCTGGCTACAACCACCCTTCAGGTAGTTGTAGACTGCAATAAGGTCCCCCCTGAGCCTCCTCTTCTCCAGGCTAACCAATCCGAGCTCCCTCAACCTCTCTCCATAGGGCTGTGCTCGAGGCCTCTCCCCAGCCTCGTTGCCCTTCTCTGGACACGCTCAAGCACTTCAATGTCCTTCTTAAACTGAGGGGTCCAGAACTGGACACAGTACTCAAGGTGTGACCTAACCAGTGCAGAGTACAAGGGGAGAATGTCCTCCCTGCTCCTGCTGGCCACACTATTCCTGATGCATTTAATCTAGTTTTATTCCGTATTTCACTAGGACCCAACCCATGTTAGCTATGAAATTCTGCTCCTTCCTGAAAACTCTGTGCCAAAGCAAACGTGGGGCAGGGCTTAAAGCAGACAGTGAATTGTGGCTGAAGCTGGGCAAAAAGAGACAGAATAGTGGAGGGAGCAGTGTAGAATCGTAGAATTGTTTTGGTTGAAAGAGGCATTTAAGAATGTTGTGAAGGAATCAGACTTAGTTTGAATATGTATCTTGGGACACCTTCCAAAAACAGGCTGCCAAAAGTTTTTGGGAATGGTGTTGGCTGAAAACAAGGCGGACCAGGCACTCAATCTTTTCTGTTGCCTACAGTTTTGCTGCATGTAAAAGGGCAATAATGTGAGATCCCAGCCCCAGTATTAGATTTTCCTCCTTTCAGGGACAATATCCCACTCCTGTTCAACTGGTGCACACTTGATNCCAGAACTGGACACAGTACTCAAGGTGTGACCTAACCAGTGCAGAGTACAATGGGAGAATGACCTCCCTGCTCCTGCTGGCCACACTATTCCTGATGCATTTAATCTAGTTTTATTCCGTATTTCACTAGGACCCAACCCATGTTAGCTATGAAATTCTGCTCCTTCCTGAAAACTCTGTGCCAAAGCAAACGTGGGGCAGGGCTTAAAGCAGACAGTGAATTGTGGCTGAAGCTGGGCAAAAAGAGACAGAATAGTGGAGGGAGCAGTGTAGAATCGTAGAATTGTTTTGGTTGAAAGAGGCATTTAAGAATGTTGTGAAGGAATCAGACTTAGTTTGAATATGTATCTTGGGACACCTTCCAAAAACAGGCTGCCAAAAGTTTTTGGGAATGGTGTTGGCTGAAAACAAGGTGGACCAGGCACCCAATCTTTTCTGTTGCCTACAGTTTTGCACACTGCATGTAAAAGGGCAATAACGTGAGATCCCAGCCCCAGTATTAGATTTTCCTCCTTTCAGGGACAATATCCCACTCCTGTTCAACTGGTGCACACTTGATGATGACCCCTGTGGTTGCTCCACTTCCCAGGAGCCATCCGAGTCTGGGAAGCAATCCCAGCTCTGCTGGGAGCTGTGCAAGCTCAGTGCAAGCTACATGTCAGCTTGCTAGGGTAGATACATGCATGATTGCTGCTGATGTGCCACAGGCATCTCAACACGGAGGTCTTTGGCCTGACGAGGCAAGACTTGGCATATGAAAAGCAGAGAAGAGGTTGAGGTAGAGAGGGAGAACCATGAAGGCTGCCCAAGCTCTCCAAGGAGGTCTTCGGGCCAAGGTTTGAGCTGAGGAGCTCCTCTCTGTCCATGACAGGGAGGTAGCCTCTGAGGATGAAGTTAGCTTCCCAAAAAGCCTGGAGGTCACATGGGAAAGTTGCAGTGGAAGTAAGTGATTGTGGCCATGGGTTTGCATCTGAAGTCCTGGCCTGTCCTTTCTCCCTGGGGACACAACTCCTGCAGATTCTGCTGCTGCAGGGGCTGAGACACCATTTGGTTCAAGGAGCTGATCCTTGAGCCAAAAATAACCTTTCCAAAAAGATTGTTGACTACGTTTTTGGCTTGGTTAACTCCCCAGGGTGACTTAGAGCAGGCACAGGGTGGGAACTTGCTGCAGGAGGGTTCTCTCAGCCCAAATTCAACTGAAATGTCTCGAACTGCCAAGAAACTGCATTTGAAGAAGCCAGCTTTCCTCTTTCAGTAAGTTTTGCTCCAAAACCCTCCTCTACATTCATAACTTTGAGCTGGATAGAGACCAATTACCTTTATATGGGAAGGCAAGAGGCAGGGATGGAGCAAGCCCTGCTTTGTGTGTCCTGCTTGAATTCCTCTGGGAATGAATCTCCTGCTTTTAGACACCAGATTAAACTGACCCTTCATTCATAGAGATAAATCCCTTCACAGCCAGGAGACTTTGTGTCTGAATCCTCCTTTGAGTCTTCTGATCTGTTTTTATTAAGCAGGACCTTGTAAGAAATGGATGCTTGAACACAGTGATTTAGGTGGATGTTGTACTAGAGCACCTTGGGAGGCAGAAAACACAGTTTCTGTGGGAGTCCCTTGCTGAGATTAAATCATATTTTCCCATTTATTGTTGCTGATTAGCAGCATGATCTTCAGGATGCTAAATATGCACCGCAGTGATACCTTTTGTCAGCTACTGAGTCTGTGGGAAGGAGCAAGACGGCGAGACGAGCTCTGTTGTGCTGTTTGGCTGGAGTGAAGCTTTGGGTGATCTCCTGTGTCATTAGATAAATAGCTGTCATGCAAGCAGAGCAGGTCCTGAGGACCTCTCTCAAGGCTGTGCTCATTCAACTATTTCTGCACTCATTTGGGAGTGTGCCCAGTGGCTTTCAGCTTCTCAGTTCTTGAGCAAAACGCAGCCACCAAAGTACATGTAACACACCAGGAGCTGTTTGAATCATAGAATCATTAAGATTGAAAAAGACCTCTAAGACCACCAAGTCCAACCATCAGCCCAACACCACTGTGCCCACTAAACCACCTCCTGAAGTGCTACATCTACACTCTGGTTCAGCACCTCTAGGGACAGTGACTCCATCACCTCCCTGGGCATCCTGTTACAAGGCACTGAGTTTCACAAATGGGCTACCCAAATCAGCAGCTCGTAGTAGGGAGTCATGCTGAGAGGGATTTTGCCCAGATCTCAGTTGGAGGAGACACTGCCTTGGCAGCTCAGCAGTAAAAAATGTCACTCTGAGTGCTAAAGAGAAAGCAGAAACTCAGATTTTCACCCTAAATCACCCTGGAGAAAGCACTGTGAGGTTTCAAAATTGAACCTTTCTTCAAACTTCCTTAAAATTTGAACTTCTTTCTCCACTGGGCTCTTTCTTACTTTTAAAATCTTATGTTTTACCACAGACTATGTTACATAGTTTCAGAAAAGTGCAGAGTTTGGATGTGAAGCTAAATGTTTAAGAACTTTTACTTCTGCTTCAGATCTGTGTAACTTCTTATACTCTACCCAGTGGGCAGCAGGTGGAGGGAGGGGATTCTGCCCCTTTCCTCCACTCTGCTGATATGCCACCTGCAGTGCTGGGTCCAGATCTGAAACCCTCAGCACAGGAGAGACACAGACCTGTTGAAGAGGAGCCAGAGGAGGCCACAACAATGATGCAAGGGCTGGAAACCATCTGCTGTGAGGACAGGCTGAGAGAGTTGGTGTTGTTCAGCCTGGAGAAAAGAAGGCTCCAGAGACACTTTCTTGTGGCATTCACATGCTTAAAGGAGTCGATAAGACAGGTGGGAACAGACTTTTTAGCAGGGTTTGTGACAGGACAAAGGGCAATGGTTTGAAACTAAAAGAGGGAGATTTAGACTGAATAGAAGGGAGATATTTTTTTACACTGAGGGTGTAAAGAAGGTGCATTTATTAATGCCATTCCTTCATCCCTGCCTGCCCTGCTTTGCTATTATGAAGTTTTATGACTGGGTTGTAATAAATTTAGGAGAGCTGCTGTTTTCCATGTTGGTATAAACCACATCTAAGCAATGCTCAGTGTGATCTGGATCTCAAAGTACTTCCCATTCCTGCTTTAATCCACGCAGGACTGTTTCACGGGGATTTTTCTCTGAGCAAAAAGGAATGGAAGAGAACAGCTGTATGAGATGGGACCAAGAAGGGACTTGGCAAGACCTGCATTCAGCTAAACCCAAAATTCTCCATAGAGAGTCTGCAACAGCAAGAGAAAGGTCTGTGGGTGAGTGATGCTGGCACGCCTTGGCCTTCGGGGGAGGGGTTAGGGGACTTGAGGGCAATTTGGGAAGGCAAGAGCAACTGAGCCCAGTCACCCAAATTAATGCCACACCAAGTCCAATTCTCCTTAGATTCCATATGGCTCACACCAAAGCTTCTCTCCTTGTGATATTCGGATCCAGGCTGATTGGAGGTTGCTGCAAGGAAAATGCCTTGCACAGGGATAGAAGCACAGAGCCCTCTAAAGCTACTTCGTGTCCAGATGGCCTGGAAAGCTTTGACTGCCCAGGGAGATTCTCATTTGTCTTCTCTTGGAGACTGCTTCCCTCTAGTGAGAGCAAGAGCGAGCCACACGCCAGGCTTTAGCTTTCCTCTGGGTGCTGCACATATTAAGGCTGCTGTGAATGTCTTGGGTGCTGTGCTGCAAGCATCGAGGGTGCTGTGCTTGTTATGGGTGCTGTGCTGAATGCATCTGGGGTCCTGTGCATATTATAGGTACTGTGGTGCATGCATCTTGGGCGCTGTGCTTGTCTCATGCTCGGCTGCACACATTGAGGGTGTTGCATGCATCTAGGATGTTGTGATGCTCACACTGAGGGTCCTGCATACATCCTGAGTGCTGTGCATGTCTCAGATGCTGTGTTGCAAGCATTGAAGGTGCTGTGCGTGTCACAGGTACTGTGGTACACACATTGACATATGTCTTGCTGCATGTGTCTAGGGCGCTGTGCTGAACACGTGGAGGGTCCTGCATGCATCAGGAGTGCTGCACATATCTTGGTGACTGTGTATCTGTCTCGGCTTCTGTGCTGCACGTATTGAGGCTTCTGCACTATGTGTCAAGGGTGCTGCATGTATCTTTGGTGCTGTGTGTATTTTGGGTGCTGTAAATGTCTCAGATGCCATGCTGCAAACATCCCAGGGGCTGTATACTTGTCTTGGCTGTACCTCTTGGATGTTGCAGAGGAATTAAGCACTGAGCACATCATGAGCACTAGATTAAACAGAGCCCCTGAGCTGAACATGTGGCAGCTTCACGCTGTAGGGTGCTGCTCAGGGAGCAGCAGTGATGACTGAGCCAGGAGTTGTACAGACAATTCCTGCTCTGGCACAGGATCTGCAAGTGTCCAGATGAAGAGGCAGCTGTGAACCAGCAGCCTGAACTGACACCGCATCAGCGCTTTGCCTCAAGTGGCTGCTGCGGGTTTAATCTCGCCCTTGAGCCCCCAGGCAGGATTTGTTGTGCTGCTGGAGTTTTCCTTTGCCAGAATGGGTATGATTTCATCAAACCAACTGTATCATTTCCCCACATTCTCAGGGGTTTGCCTGCAGCTCAGCTCCCCCAGGCTGCCCTTAGCAACCAGTGCGGGCAAAATGCAGCTCCACCACCAAAGGGAACTTTGGGCCCCAAGAGCTTCTCCCCAGTACAATACCTTATGTGTGAAGAATCATAGAATCATTCTGGTTGGAAAATACATTTTAAATTATCAAGTCCAACCATCTTTAAAATTATCAAGTCCAACCATTAACCCAGCAGTAAACCACGTTTCCTAGAACCACATCTACACAGCTTTGAAACCCCTCCAGGGATGGGGATTCCACCACTTCCCTGAGCATGCCACATTCCTGGTCCTTACCCTCTCCCTTGTTCCAGCCCAGACCTCTTCTTCTGGCACAGTTGTAGCTGTTGGCTCCAAAGGATTTGGATACCATCCTAAATCAGGATGTGCAGGAGAAGTGTTGTTAGCTGCAGGGCTGGAAGACAAGCAGGAGAACAAGCTGTGAGCATCCTCAGCTCATCTGGGCTGACCTGTGGGTTCTTGACCCTGCTGTGTGGATGGGTGGAGGGGGAAATATTCATTGCAAGGTTCATGGTTCATGTTTTGTTTGGGTTTTTTTTTTTTTTTTTTCCCCCAGCCAAAGGAGTTATGGCAGCTGCAGAGCTCTTGGGAAGGCATGCTGCTTGCAGAGAGGAGGAAAATAAAATCAGCAGTTTTCTTGCAAATAGGTTAATTCTATTCCCACCCATCCAGCAATCCTTGAGCAGGCAAGTGTGCTGCAAATCACACAGGCAATGTGTGTGTGTGTGTGTGTGTGTGTGTGTGTGTGGGTTGCAGCAGGGTCAGTGCTGCTGACATGCAACTGCAAATCTTCCAGCTGGGGAACATACGCAAGCACAAAAAGCAGCATGAGGGGTTTATTTCCAAGCCCTTCTTCTGCCTCAGCAGCTGATAGGAGGGGAGCATGTGTGTCTCTAAAGGGAAACATCGTTTTGGATGCCTGGAGTGAAAGGTTTGTGTTGGGGATGAAGCCTGGCAGCGGGTGGCAGCTGCATAAGGTCCCCAAGCAATCGAGGAGCGAGAGATCACCCACAGGCAAGAAATCTGGGGAGCAGCAGCAGACGGTGGTGTCTGTTTTGATCACACATAGCAAATGAGCAGGGTTTATCCTGAGGAAGGCAAAAAATAAATGAGCTGAATGTGCTAGAAAAATGGAGCCTGGAGAGAAGTTCATGCCAAGCAGTGATGTTGCAGGGTTGGATGCGTGGAATTCGGCCAGTTAGTGAGAAAATCAATAACGTGGGACAAGGCCAGCACCCAGCTTTGCTCTTTTCTGGGGTTTCAAGCTTGAAATGTTCTCCCCTTCCCTCCAGATTTGAACCTATGTTGGTTTTGCTTCTGCACTATGTTGATAAAGGCTGAATATTGATCATTTGGGGCTACCGGTTAAGCAGAAGAGCTCACAGGAACTGGGGCCAAATTGATTTTCCTTAAGGAGGCTTACTTGGAAGTCAACAGTAGAGGCTCTACCAGGGCACAGAAGCCAGTCCACTTTGATTTTTTGGGTGTATCCCACCAAAAAGATGTGTTAATACCAACTATATCCACAATCCAGGGGCAGGTTTCCCCTCCCAGCTCACCTCTCCCCATTCCTCTACTCCCCAGCTCACCTCCCAGTTCTGAGACAGGCTCAACCAGGGCTTTGATTTCAAAGCCTGTCATCTTCTTTTCTTTTTTTTTTTTTTTTCCCTTCCACTTCACCCTCCTGCTGAATTTCCTCTCTCCTTGAAGATCCATATCTCCCTGCTCCCTGCCCTTGGGTTTTTATATAGCACCTATTAGCTACCTATGTGTTGATGAGGGGGAGCACAGATGTGCTGTAGCTCTCAGCTTCCTTTTGCCCCCATGCCCCTCCCCCCACCCCTAAATCCCCCAGGAACTGAGAGGTCTGGAAAGCAGATAGCTACAGTTCCCCTGGGTACCATATAACAGCAAGGGGCCTCTTTCCACCAAAGGCTCCCTGACATATAGCCCAGCCCATACATCAGCTGGAGGACTTTGATTCTGATAATGATCTGCACAGGGCTTGCCTTCAATTAAGGGTGAGGGATGGAGTTTATGGCTCTGGTTTCCCCCAAATGACTCCATGTTGCCATCAGAGGGATTTGGCTGTTATCAGGACCTGTAGCAGCCATAGGGAGCAGTGGGGTCTTCTCCTGGACTGGTGGATATGAGGAAAGCAGGGAGATTAGGCCATGTTTCTCCTTAGTAGGAACATGGTTTAGCAGTGGACTTGGTAGTGTGGGGTTAATGATTAGACTCATAGAATCATTGAGGTTGGAAAAGACCTCTGAAATTATTGAGTCCAATCATCAAGCCAACACTACTCTGACTGTTAAATTGTGTCCTGAAGTGCCTGTATGGTTTTTTTTTAAAATATCTCCAGGGGTGGTAACTCCACCACTTTGGTCATCTTAAAGGTCTTTTCCAGCCAAAAACAAACAAACAAACAAACAAACAAACAAACAAACAAACAAAAAAACAAACCAAAACCCCCCAAACCCTATGATTCTTCTCTCCAACAAAATAAGTGGTGGTAGCTGAGCCTGACCCACTCCTAGACCAAGAATGGGGATTCCCTGTGACCTGGCTTGTTTAAAATTGATGAGAGTTGAAGAAACAGGAGTGGAGAAAAATGTGTGAAAGCTGCATTCAACCACACACTACTTCTCCTTTCAACCCTCCACTGGCCTGGGACTAGGCAAACACCAGCAGCCCTGCCCAGTGTATACAGGGCAAAAGTTGGGGTAGGGGTAAAACAGGGACAAATTGGCTGTTTTCTGAGAAAAAGCAGCATTATGCAGTGCAGAAGTGAAAATATCTGCAGTGGTGTTCTGGGCACATCTGAATGTGCCCAGATCAGAATGTGCCCAGATCAGAATGTGACCAGTGCTGTTCTGGGCAGTGGATGTTCACTGCACTTCTGGAGAGATTAATGGGGTGGGGGCAGGGAGACTATGTTTGTGACCTTCATGCCAAGGCTAGATTCAGCCCTTCAGCTGGAATTTGGGGATGTGCCCCAGCACAAGGGATGTTTGCAACCCCGTCCCTGCCACCCACCCAGATCCCTCCAGGTGCATTAGAGATGAATTTGGTTGTATTTTGGGTTCACAGCATTCCAGCATGGGGGTTGGAAGGGACCTCTGGAATCATCATGTCTGACCCCTCAGTTAAAGCAGGATCACCCATGGCAGCTTGCCCAGAATCACAGTGTCCAGGTGGATTTGGGATCTTTCCACAAGAAGGACACTCCACAAGCTCTCTGGGCAACCTGCTCCAGGGCTCCAGCACCCTCACAGCAAAGAAGTTTCTTTTCACATTCAGATAGTTCCAGGCTGTGCCTCTTGCCTCTTGCCCTATCACTGGACATCACTAGAAAGAGTCTGGTCCCATCCTCTTGTCCCTCACCCTTTAGCTGTTGCTAAACACTGAGAAGTCTCCCCCCTCAGTCTCAACAGCCCCAGGTTTCTCAGCTTTTCCTCCTCCCCTCACTGTCTTCTCAGCATCTGCTGGACTTTCTCCAGTAGTTCTTTGTCTCTCTTGAACTGGAGAGCCCAGAACCGGACCCGAGACTCTAGATGTGGTTGCACTAGAGCAGAGCAGAGCAGAGCAGGAGGAGATTCTCTCTCGACCTGCTGACCACACTCTTCTAAAGTGCAGTGACCACACTGCTGGAGACCTTGGCAATGAGGGCACATTGCTAGCTCATGGTGAATTTGTCGTCTATCAGGTTAGGCTGCTATTGCAGATGTGGTTGCGCTAGAGCAGAGCAGAGCAGGAGGAGAACCTCTCTTGGCCTGCTGACCACACTCTCCTTAATGCACTGCAGGGGACCTTGGCAATGGAGGGCACATTGCTGGCTCATGGTGAATTTGTCGTCTACCAGGTTAGGCTGCTATTCACCAGAGCTGCTTGTTTTCTTCTCACTGGAAACAAATCTTCAAACGTTTCCTCGATCATCTTTGTAGGGGGACATCATCTTAACTTCCCGCGGTCAGAGATCCGCTGGCACAGCTCCGGGATGAGCTGTGAGACTGAAGAGCTGCTAAGCTGCGCTGCAGGAGCAGCACCGCAGCCCTCCTCCGCCGAGCGGGAGCCGGCCCCGTTCCCAAAGCAGTGCCTGCTGCCGTTGCATTAATTACACTCATCGAATGGGAAACGTAAACAGGAAAGCTCTGGGGGGAGATAAGGGGGGAAGGGAACGCGGGGCAGGGGCTGACAAGCTCCCTCTTGCGCCAGGAATGGAGTTCAGAGGAAAGTTCACTCGGCAGCGAGCGGCTGGCGGCCGCTCAAAGGCGTTAATTAGGGCGGCCAGATAGCGATCGGGTACACTGTCCCCAGCCGCTTCCCCTTTTGGTGACAATCACATTCCTGGGGCTTGCAGTTCACCCCCGACAAAGGCCTAACGCCTGAAGGGGCTGCGGCGTTGCTCTGCCGTGCGAGAAGCTTTTGGGTTTTGAGTTGTTATTTTGTTTTGTTTTGCTAATCGGGAGGGGTTTAACCCCGCCAGAGCTGAGCAGTGTGGATCTGCTGCCAGCCGGCTGAGCGGAGGTGAAGGGAATTGGCTGTTCCCGGGGCCTTTCTCAGAGCAAGACATCAGAGATCTGGATGTGTTCCAGTGTGATCTGCTCTAGGTGATCCTGCTCTGGCAGGGGGACTGGAACAGACGATCTTTTGAGGTGGCTTCCAAGCCTTGACGTTCTATGACATTCTGTTTGGCCACAACAACCCCAAGCAGTGCTACAGGCTGGGGATGGAGAGTGTCCAGGCAGAAAGGGACCTAGGGATACTGGGTAGAGAGTAGCTGAACATGAGCCAGCAATGTGTCCAGGTGACCAGGAGAGTAAATGGCATCCTGGCCTGGATCAGGAACAGTGTGGCCAGCAGGACAAGGGAGGTTATTTTGCCCCTGTACTCAGCACTGGTCAGGCCACACCTTGAGTCCTGTGTCCAGTTCAGAACAAGGGGACACAGTCTCAAGTTGTACCAGGGGAGGTCTAGGCTGGATGTTAGGAAGAAGTTCTTCATAGACACAGTGATTGGCATTGGACTGCCTGGGGAGGTGGTGGAGTTGCTGTCCCTGGAGGTGTTGAAGAAAAGCCTGGATGGGGCATTTAGTGCCATGGTCTAGTTGATTGGCTAGGGCTGGGTGCTAGGTTGGACTGGATGAGTTTGGAGGTCTCTTCCAACTTGGCTGATTCTGTGATTCTACAATCATAGGATGGCTTGACTTGGAAAGAGGTCCAAACCCCCACCCACATCCCAGCCCAGCAGGGACACTTCCTACTAGATCAGGTTGCTCAAAGCCTCATCCAGCCTGGTCTTAAGCACTTACAGGGATGAGGCATCCACAGTTTCGCTTGGCAATCTGTTCCAGTGTCTTGCCGCCCTCACAGTAAAGAACTTCTTAATGTCTAGACTAAATCTACCATGCTCTAGTTTAAAACCAATGTCCTTTATCCTCTCAGCACATGCCCTTATAAAAAATCCCTCTCCAGCTTTCTTGTAGCCCCCTTCAGATACTGGAAGATGGATGTGTGGGATGGGCAGAAGCAGGCAGCACTCTGGTGGGGCTTTCAACCTCTTGCCTTTCTTCTTCCAGAGAAGAAGCCAGCCCATGGAGCTACACTTTTCCTTGCTGCAGTTAGAAGGACCTAGGTGAAGTAGGGTTTCCTGTGTGCCTCATGGGACCACACAGATACCTGTGTCTTGACTGAGGTCTGCCCTTTCTTTAGCCCTTGCCCTGCTCCTGTGACCTCCACCAACACTTAAGAGCATCTTTGTGTTCTACCTTGTGAGTTTGGATACAGGGGAAAGAGGATACAGGCTTGGGTGGGGAAGCAAACAGGACAGTGGTGAAGAAGCTTCTTCTCCTTTTGTTCCACCTTCCCCTTTTATTGCGTTTGTATTTAATTCTCGTTTTCATGTCCACAAATCAGTTTCTGTGGCACTTCCCTCCTTTAAAGCTCCAGCTGCCCCTTCTCCCTGGCTGCTCTTGTAAACACTGTGCCTGAGGCAGAGGTGTGCTGCAATGACTTTACTTTTACTTTTGAAATGATCGTATATGTTTTGACTCAATGATCTTAAAGGTCTTTTCCAACCAAAATGATTCTATGGTTCTCTATCCATGACCATCAAGCAACTGAAAAGGCTCTTTCTTAGAAGTTATTTTCCCAGCATGACAGAGATTTCCATGCTCTAATCCTGTCTGGAAAGCAAACACTGTGTGGAGTGAAACCAGAGCTGGAAGCCCCCAGGAGCAACTTCTCCGTGGAGAAAGTGTGAAGGCAGGCACCCAGCTCACAGTGGGGAGCTCTTGATGCTACAGGAGCCCCTGTGCACTGCCAGAGATGTTTCATATCTATAACTATAGGGTCTGACAGGGGAAGTTCCCTACCCTGCACCTCCCTGGGGTGCTAGGACCACCTATCACTGCTGAGCTCCTGAGTGCTCACCTGTTAATTCACCTCTCAGCATAGACCTTTCTTGGCCATTTCAAAACTGGGAGGAGGAGACCACAGTCCCACTTTCCACTGAGACTTGCTGTTCTTCTGGATTTTCTTCCTCTTGGTCAAATCAGAAGGAAAGTTGATTTTTTTTTTTTTTTTTTAAATCTGAGCTTGTTTCTTGCTGATGAGATTTTTTTGCTTTTAGTCTGGGTAGGTGGATGTGTGTGGGGAAAGGAGGCAGATGAAATTACTGTTTATGTCACCTCCTTTGGCACTAAAGCAGCAAGTGGGGAATGTTTGAGCTGCCAAAACCATTTATTTTTTATTAGATCTAGTTTTCACAACAAACATTCTCCATCATGCTGCTGCTGCCGGATGCTCCCAGCTTATTGTGTATCATACCCAGAAGGGTCTCGCCCTCAGAAAGCAGGAATCCAGGACAAAAGTCCTTCCAAAATCCCCATAGCTAGAAGCTGATGATCAGAAACACAGTAAAACCTGGAACAGATCTGAAGGAAGCTTTTTTTTCACCTTGCATGAAATTCCTCTTCATTGGATTTGCATCTTGAGTTGGTGGTGGGGATGAGGAGCTGCTGGGGATGGCAGCCTGGGATGTCTTGTTAGTCCCCATGTGTGGGGTGGCCCAGAACTCCTGCTCCTTCATGAGTGGTCTGGCTACCCTGTGGCTCTTCTTCCCTGCTCTTGCTCCAGGAATGAAAAAGAAACCGGATAAATGATGGTGTCACTTGAGACTTCAGCTAGGAAACAGCCAGCCCAAGAGGGAGTGAGGCCCAGCTTGGCAGCACTTACTTGGGCAAGCTGTGATTCCTGTTTTAGTTAAGTAAAGAGAAACTAAGTGAGCAGGTGACCCCCAGGAAGACAGTATCAACCTAATTTTTTCCTTAATTTTATATGATGAGCTCAAGGGGACACCTTCTCAACATGGACTAATGGGTGTGAGGAAGAAGAGGCTGAAGGAACTGAGGTTGTTCAGCTTGGAGAAAAGGAAGCTGAGGGGAGACCTTCTGGCTCTCTACAACTCCCTGCAGGAGATTAGATCCAGGTCAGCCTCTTCTCCCAGGGAACAAGCAAAAGGACAAGAGGAAATGACCTCAAGTTGTGCAAGGGGAGGTTTAGGTTGAAGATGAGGAGAAATTTCTTCCACAAAGGGGTTGTCAAGCCCTGACAGGTCTCTTGAGTTTCCATCCCTGGAAGGGTTTCAAAGCTGTGTAGATGTTGTGCCAAGGGACATGGCTTAGTGGTGACCTGGCAGTGCTGTGTAACAAGTTGGACTTGATGATCTTAAAGATCTTTTCCAGCCAAAATGATTCTCCTGATCTATGACAGTCCTGGAGGTGTGTGTTTTTTCTACTTCCTGATATGTGGGGACAGAAAAGATGCTGCAAAGGCAAGTAAAAGTTCAATACCACCACTTAATTGCCTCAGCTTGGGTGAAAATCTCTTCTCCTTGCAAACCTCAGCTGATTTTTCTTGCAGCCCTACCGGAAGCATCCAGGATCTGTACTGTGATCAACACAGGCATGTAGGTGGATCTGGAAACTCTCCATGTGTGAACTGGCCCCACTACCTGTGTGGGTGGGTGCCTTAAGTGAGGTTTCATTTTGCAGAGGTTGCGTGCCAGGCTGGCGATGGAGACCCTGCCAAGATAAATGTCCTTGCTCCTACAGAGAGAAAAATGTCTTCTTCAGCGGCCAAGGAGAAGGTAGACTTGCTTCAGGGCAGGTCTCGCTTTCACAGAAGCATTTTGGGGGAGGAGAAAGTAAAAATGACAGAGATGGCTTTGTGAGATACTGTGGTGCTGCAGGCACCCCCTCCAAAAATATGAGGGCTGGGGACAGCCTCCTGGATCTGCTCCAAAATGCGGCGTTGCTACTGCAAGGAAATCTGTGCACAGGGATGCGTGTGCGCTCTGGGTGTCTGTGAGTACATCAGCGAGGTGTGGTTATGTTTCAGTTCTCCAGAACTTGGCAAAACAGACCAAAACTGAGAACCAGGCTCTGAGAATGTGCATTTGTCAATGAGCTTTGTTGTCATCTCAAGGAGCAGAGGTTTGCTGGGGCTCAGTGAAGATGCAGGAGCTGAAGCTCAGAAATGTCTCTGTTGTGGCAGCAGAGCAGCTGTAGGCTTGGGTTATGTTAGGTATTCCACCTGCCCTGCTGAGGGATGTCATAGAACCATAGAACTGTTAAGGAAGAGGCCTTGGAAGAGACCTTGGTGATCAAGTCTGGCTGCACACCTGCAGCTCACAATTTCACCACTTTTGCTAAGCCACTATCATTAAACCATGTCCCTAAGCACCAAATCAACCTGTCTTTTAAATACCTCCAGGGATGGTGACACCCTCACCTCCTTGGGCAGCCTGTTCCAATACTTGAGAACTCTTTCTGTTAAGAAATGTTTCCTAATATCCAGCTTGAACCTTCCCTGGCACAACTTAAGGTTGTTTCTTCTTGTCCTGTCAGCTCATTGCATGTGAGAAGAGATCATCTGCCACCAAAAGGCTGCAGGATTCTGCCGTCTCATGCACAGGGTGCAACCTCCTGTCTCCTTCTCAGGCTTTGCATTTCACAGGGTGATGGTCCCATCAGTTTACCATTACCACCCTATCTCACCTCCATAATTATATCATCATAGAATACACTGGATTGGAAGGGACATTTAAAGGTCACATGTAAAAGGTCAGCCCTCCCTGCAGTAGCAGGGACATCTTTAACTAGATCAGAGACAGTAAATGCAAGCAGAGGCCCTGGTGTAAGTGTAATCAGACCTGCTCAGCAGAGCTGTACTTGAGGTTGAAGAGCAACCCTTGATGATTAAAATTAGCAGGAGCATGACCAAGACATGTACGGTGCTGTCTCCGGTTTCCTACCCACCCAGGAGAGGAATTATTTATTTGAACAGGAGCTCTTGAAACTGGAGATTTCTTGTAACTGATATTTAGGTTTTGGGGTTTTTTTTTGGTGGGGGGGAAGAGTTAAATACACAGGGAAATGTTGGGAAGGGGGTTGAGCACACTTTGGGCGAAATGAGTCACACTTGGAAGCAAAAGCTCCTTCCATGGGGTCTGCACGTCTCTTGAAGACCTTTGTTACATCCTCCTCTGGTTTGAAAACCAAGCAAGAGCCATGGTTGGAGTGGACTGTGATTTAGATCATTTCATAGAATCACAGAATCATAGAATCATAGAATGGTAAGGTTGGAAGGGACCTCAAGGATCATCTAGTTCCAACTCCCTGCCATAGGCAGGGACACCTCCCACTAGTACAGGTTACTCAAGGCCTCATCCAATCTGGCCTTGAACATCTCCAGGCAGGGAGGATCCACGACCTCCTTGGGCAACCTGTGCCAGTGTCTCACCACCCTCCCTGGAAAGAACTTCCTCCTAACATCCAGTCTAAATCTCCCCTCTGCCAGTTCAAACCCATTGCCCCTTGTCCTGTCATTGCATGACCTTGTAAATAATCCTTCCCCAGCCTTCCTGTAGGCCCCCTTCAGATACTGGAAGGCTACTATTAGGTCCCCTCGAAGCCTCCTCTTCTCCAGGCTGAAGAGCCCCAACTCTCGCAACCTGTCCTCATAGGAGAGCTGCTTGATCAGAGGAAATTATTTTACTCATACCAGGAGAAATTTAGATATTTATTCCCAGCCATTTTTCTTTGCAGGCAGGTTTGGATTCTCCCTCTGAGCATGTTCTTTGTGTTTTCATTTGCAAAGGGAGGCAAAAATCCCTTTGAGACTCTGGCAAACGATTTCCCCACCCTGGGCACTGCACATCTCTCGTCAAAATCTAAATGAAATTAATGTCATTGATTTTTAAAGATGTTGGTGAGGATCTGCTCCTTTCCCTGCCTTTCATGGAGGCTCACAGTGCTGCTGCTCAGCCTGCTGCTTTGACTTCATCTTGGATTTGTATCGGTGTCATTGAGAGCATAATGTGGCTCTGAACCTCTTTGAACTCCATTGTCTGGAGGACAAGGGAAGCGTGTAAACCCAGCTATTAAAAACCCTCTCTGCTAGAGCTGGTCAATTTAAAATCCATCTGGAACAATAAAAGGAGCATCAGTGCCAGCACCACGCTCACTGAGCCTTCACCCCATCATCCTGCTGGCTGCTGCCTCTGCCCTGTTTTCCTTGCTTTCAAGTCCTCTTCTTTATAACCAGAGCACAGCAACATGCCTGCCAGTCTGCTCTGAAATGCAAGTTTCCCAGAGGTGAATTTGTGAATGGTTGGCTGGTCATTATGTGCCTTGGGGCCACCATGGTGTTTCTTTTTTTTTCTTTCTTCAGTTTTGGTGTTGTGGGTTTTTTTTGTTGGTTTGTTGTTGTTTTTTTTTTCCACACTGGTTGAGGGAGGAAGTTTGCAGGATGTTATCAGCATCCTGTTGCTGTGACCTGCTGAGCAATAGCATAGAAATATGTCTCCCCTTCACCACACCCCAGTGTCAACCTTTTGGCTCCTGTCTGCTGGCCATGTTCTGCAAGATTAATGTGTTTTTCAACTGTGGACAGATGCCTAGAGCTAAAAAGGATGGATTTATTTTTTTTATTTTATTTTTGTTGTTGTTTTTAGGTTTTGTTTTAGTTTTATTTCTTTTTTTTTCTTTTTCTTTTTCCTTTTCCTTTTTCTTTTTTTTCCTTTTTTTTCCCTTTTCTTTTTCTTTTTTGTTTTGGTTTGTGTTCATTTTTTGTTTTGTTTTCATTTTGGTTTTATGTTTTGGTTTTGGTTTTTTTGGGTTTTTTTTTTGTGTGTTCTTTTGTTTTTCAGTTTTGTTTTAGTTTTTCTTGTTTGGTTTGGTTTTGGGTTTGGTTTGTTTTGGTTTTTGTCCTTTTGTTTTTGTTATTTTTTGTTTAGTTTTGTTTAAATTTTTTGTTTTTGTTTTTGTTTTGGTTTTGGTTTTAGTTACAGTTTTTTTGTTTGGGGTTTTTTTTTGTTGTTTTTGTGTGTCTTTAAAATTTCGTTTTAGTTTTTTAGTTTTTAATTTTTATTTTTAGTTTTATTTTAGTTTTTCATGTTTGGTTTGGTTTTGGCTTTTGTTTGGGTTTTTTTTTGGGGCTTTTTGTTTTTGTTATTTTTGGTTTTGTCTTGTTTAATATTTTTTTTTTGTTTGTTTTGGTTTTTGTTTTGGTTTTGTTTTTTTATTTTTGTTTCTGTTTTGTTTAAATTTTATTTTTTGTTTTTGGTTTTGTTTGTTTGTTTTTCCCTTAGAGTATCTTTTACCAGTTTCTCAGTATTCAGTGTTCTAAAATGTCTTTGGTGTGTTATTGAGACCACTTCATGTAGTCCTGCACCTGGGGAGGAATAGCCCCCAGTAGCAGTACAGGTGAGGGGCTGACCATCTGAAAAGCAGCTCTGCAGAGAAGGATGTGGCGGTGTTGGTTGATAACAAGTTCACTGGGAGCCAGCAGTGTGCCCTCATGACCAAGAAAGTTGATGGGATCCTGGGGTGCATTAAGAGGAGTGTGGTCAGTAGGTCAAAGGAGGTTCTTCTCCCCCTCTCCTCTGCACTGGAGAGACTTCAACTGCAATACTGTATCTAGTTTTGGGTTCCCACCTTGAAGAGAGACCAGGAGAGAGTCTGGAGGCTATGAAGATGCTAAGGGGAGCATTTGGTGAGGAGGGAAGTCTGAGAAATCCGGGACTATTGAGTCGGGAGAAGAGCAGCATGAGGCAGATCTTCTCAGTGCATATAAATATCTAAAGTTGGAGGTCATGAGGATGGGTCCAGGTTCTTTTCAGTGATGCTCGGTGATAGGACAAGGGACAAAGCACAAACCAGAACCTAGGTGATTCCCTCTTAACATGAGGGGAAACTTCTTTGCTGTGAGGGTGCTGAAGCCCTGGAGCAAGCTGCCCAGAGAAATTGTGGAGTCTCCTTCTCTAGAAAGATCTCAAACCCATCTGGATGCTGTGATCCTGGACAAGCTGTTGTGGGTGACTCTGCTTTAGCAAGGGAGTTGGACTAGGTGATCACCAACACTGAGCATGCTGGGATTCTGTGGTGCTGTAATCTGGATTACATGCGTAGAATCAGAATCATAGAATGGTAAGGTTGGAAGGGACCTCAAAGATCATCTAGTTCCAACCCCCTGCCATAGGCAGGGACACCTCCCACTAGTACAGCTCACTCAAGGCCTTGAATACCTCCAGGGAGGGAGCATTACATGTATGTCCCACATATTTGCTGTGGGACATACAGCAAGCATGGACAAAGTGTCTCGTGTGTGTGCTTTTGAAGAAGGCTGGAGAGGGATTTTGCCTTTCTGGTTACGTAGTTGGTGATTGGAGACCCCCCCCAAAAAACCCAACCAACCTCCCACTCCCCAACAAAATAAAAAGAGAGAATAAAAGTAGGAATTACTCTTTTTCCCTTGGTGTTTTTTTTAGCTCTTTGAGGAGTTACTTCTAGAGCAGTCAGTAATGCCCAGCTTGGAGAGCCCATGTGCTGTGTTTTCACCAGCAGTCACGATGCTGGCNTGTGTCCTCTTGTTCTGGTGCTGCTTGCCTGAGAGAAGAAGGTAACCTCCCCCTGGCTGCAACCACCCTTCAGGTAGTTGTAGACAGCAATAAGGTCCCCCCTGAGCCTCCTCTTCTCCAGGCTAAACAATCCCAGCTCCCTCAGCCTCTCTCCATAGGGCTGTGCTCGAGGCCTCTCCCCAGCCTCGTTGCCCTTCTTTGGACATGCTCAAGCACCTCAATGTCCTTCTTAAATTTTCCTTGTAGCTGGAACTATCCAGCCAGAGCAGCTCTCCTGTGGAAACAGCTGTGCTGCAGTCAAAGCCTCTGCAGGAAATGCCTTCCTTTCACTGAAAAACACTGAGAGAAGGATATGTAAAGGACCCATTTGAGCCTCCTTGTTTCATACTGACCTTCATGTAATTCTGTAATCACATGGTACCTCTAATATTAGCAATACTATTTCAATCACCCTGGAACAGAACATTCCAGTGGTTCCAAATATATGTATTTAGGCATTCTTGTTCTAAGAGGAAAACAAGAAGAAAGCAAAGTGCCAACTCTTCAGGCTGCCTTTGGGAGAAAACAAAACTCAGAAACTCCCTTTGGAAGATGTTTGTTTGTTTTTTCTCTTTCCACAGCCCATACCTCAGTTCATCCCTTTGTGTTCCTGGCCTTGGGGCATCATCATCAAAGGGCTGGGCTGGCAAGCTTGGTTCTTCTCCAAAAGCATCCCATGGGAATGTGTAGCACCTAAGTTTGCACAACCTGGGCTTGGAAAGGTAAGACAAATTCCTTGCACTGGTGCAGCACTGGTGTCTAGGCTTGACAGACTTGTGGCATATTTGGTCTCACCCAGCCCAACTTCAGCCCCATAAAAGCCAGGTGACCCCAGTAGAGAGGCAGAGCTTCAAGCAATTGGGCGGATGCCACCACTGAAAATCTGATTACTCAGTACTTCCTTGTCTCATGATGCTCCCAGGGCTTCTCCATGTCCATGGTTCCTGCCACAGCTGTCCTCATGTCCACTTCCCTGATCCCAGGCTCTTCTCTCTCAGTAGCTCTCCAGCCATAGAGAAATTGCTCCTCTAGACTGCTTGGGAATACAAATGAGCATGGAACAGAAAGAATAAATTGCAACTGTCACAGGTCCTGCCAGGAGGTGGAATAACCAGGGCTGGATCAGACAGTATTAATTCAACATGCTTGTTGAGAAGCTGCTGGAGTTGTTACCATGGTGTCTTAATGGGGCTGTGACCTTCACACTAGTTGTCAGGGTGGGATGGTGTGTTTAAGGATGCTTCCTTGACAGGGATTTGTTGTTGTCCCTCCTCACCTGCAGGTTTGCTTTGTAAATGCAACAGGTTTCTCTTGTGGAGCATCCCTGAAAATCAGGTCCTGTTTTCCTGGCTCCCAGCTAATGAGATCCTCATGGCACCTCTAAGCAGTAATGATCACTAACAAAGTGCCAGCCAGGATCCTCTGTGCTGGCTTGGGTTTTCAACCCCATATGTGTGCTCAGCATCAGCTCATGGGATGGAGCTGAGGTCTGGGTGATGCATCAAGAGATGGAGGCACCCAGAGAGTGGTAATTAAGGGCACAATGTCCACCTGGAGACCAGTGCCAAATGGTGTCTCTCAGGGGTCAGTACTGGGACCAGTGCTGTTTAACATCTTTGTCAGAGATGTGGACAGAGGAATCAGTGCACCCTCAGCAAGTTTGCAGGTGGCACCAAGCTGTGTGGCACAGTTGACTTGCTAAAGGACAGGGATCCATCCAGAGGGACCTGGACAGGCTGGAGAGGTGGCCCCAAGCCAACCTCATGAAATTCAACAAGGCCAAGTCCTGCACCTGGGCAGGCACAATCCCAAGCACAAATACAGGCTGGGTGGTGAATGGCTGAGAGCAGCCCTGAGGAAAACGACCTGGGGGTCTGGGATGATGAAAAACTCAACATGAGCCTGCAGTNGAGAGTTGGGGCTCTTCAGCCTGGAGAAGAGAAGGCTTCCAGGAGACCTTGGCCATCCAGTATCTGAAGGGGGCCTACAGGAAGGCTTGGGATTGAAAAGAAGAGAAGGCTTAGAGGAGACCTAATAGTAGCCTTCCAGTATCTGAAGGGGGCCTACAGGAAAGCTGGGGAGGGACTATTGACAAGGTCTTGTAATGACAGGACAAGGGGCAATGGGTTTAAACTGGCAGAGGGGAGATTTACACTGAATGTTAGAAGGAAGTTCTTCCCAGTGAGGGTGGTGAGACACTGGAACAGGTTGCCCAGGGAGGTTGTGGCTGCTCCCTCGCTGGAGATGTTCAAGGCCAGGTTGGAGGAGGCCTTGAGTGAGCTGTGCTAGTGGGAGGTGTCCCTGCCTATGGCAGGGGGTTGGAACTAGATGATCCTTGAGGTCCCTTCCAACCTTACCATTCTATGATCCTATAATTCTTTATGGGTGAGACCAAGGAGAACAACTGGAGCCACTCTTGACCCCTGGGGAAGCCAGCATCAGCTTTTATCAGCCCAAGGTTGCTTAGTAGTTTGCCAGCTGGATGACTTGAAGTAATGACATGGTTTATCCAGAGCCCTTCCTATTGCCAGCAGAATGAGCTGGTGTTTGTTGCAGGGACAAAACCCATCCCCAGCAGGAATAATTCTGATTTAAGGTCCTGTTCGAGCTGATCATCTCTTAAGGCCTTCAGAGAGAGGACACTGCTAACCTTGTTTCACTCCAGCAGCCTATTTTCCACCTGCTTGATGGCAGACACCTCAGCTAGTCCTCACTGCCACCGAGTGTGTTGGTCACAGCTATGCAGCCCTACGTGGGAGCTGCCAAGTGACGTCAACTGTCCCTTTGCACCCTGCGCCTGGAGGACAGTAAATCTGTAGGCAAACATTAGCCCTTCCTGGAAAGCCTGACATTACAGGGAGAAGAGAAAAAGCTGGAGGGTTTTATTATCTTTCTCCTTATTGTCTTTTTTTATTGCCTTTTGGAGTCACCCTGGAGAGCAATCTCCATCCCACATCATGGCCCTGCCAGACTTCCTCTGCTGTCGCTGTGACCTAAAAAATCCAGGCCAATGCCTTCCTCTACTCAAAGCATTAATGAACCCAGCCTCTCGTTTAACCTTAAGCTCAGTGGGGCTTTTTTTCTGCGTGGTCGGGGTCTGCAGCTGAGCTTTTGCTCCCAAACCATCATCCCTTCTCCTTGCAAATAGGGGTGAGAAGTAGCACTTGCATTTGGGATGTGAAGAAGTTGCAGGTTCTTTTTCTACACAGCTGGTGCCGTGGTGGGAAGTCTCTGAAATTCCAGGGCTGGCTCTGAGGGAGGTCTGCAAGGGGGAGAGCCTCAGCATCTGGCAGGAACCCGGAGATGATGCTTCTTGCAGGGAAACTATGTGCTCTGCTAATTCGTTAAGCACTTATCTCCTGCTCCTGCTATTAAGGAAGACAGAGTTGGAGTGGAGGAGGTAAGGGGCAGACCAGATGGCCAGTTGCAACAGGCATATATACTATAAAGAGGAGGTAAAAGTGGGACACCTCTGCTGAGGTCAGCAGGAGATTACAGGGACTCTTGATGCCCTTATCTCTCCAAAGTATGCAGCTGAGTCTCTGCTTTCCCAGAAAATCAGTAATTGAATAAAAAATATATATTGAAATACTGGGGTAAACGTGCTGATAGGAATGTTTCCTTGCAGGAGCATGCCTGGCTGCATCCCCAGCTGGAGACTCTGCTCGTTTCTCACTCCAAGCCCCGGTACTTGATAGCTTCTTCCAACATCACTGCAGGCAGTGGAGTTTGAGTCCAGCTCCATCGTGTGGCTGCTGAACTGATGAACATCAGATGGGATGGTGATAACTACAAGGCTACCTCCAATAACGTAAAGGGGTCTGGAGCACAAACCTTAATATGAGTGTGTGAGGGAACTGAGATTGTTCAGTCTGGAGATGAGGAAGGCTGAGGGAAGACCTTCTGGCTCTCTACAACTCCCTGAAAGGAGGTTGGAGTGAGCTAGGGGTCTGTCACTTCTATATAACAAGAGGTAGGGCAAGAGGAAATGGTTTCATATTGTGTTCTAGGAGGTTTAGGTTGGATATTGGGAAAGGTTTCTTCACTTAAAAAGTTGTCAAGCCCTGGAACAGGCTACTCAGGCAAATGGTACTGTCCCCATCCCTGGAGGGCTTCAAAAGTCATGTAGATGTGGTGCTGAGGGACACGGTTTGGCGGTGACCTTGGGGTAATTGTTGCATTGATGATCTTAAGATCTCTTCCAACTTAACCAATTCTATTATCCTGTATTCCATGGCTTGGCAATCCTTTTGGGGAAGAAAGCTTTCCTCACTTCCAACCCAAACCTACCCTGGTGCACCTTGAGGCTGTTTCCTCTTGTTCTGTTGCTTGTTCCTTGGGAGAAGAGACTGACACCCACCTGGATCCAACCTTCTTTCAGGGAGTTGTAAAGAGTCAGAAGGTCTCCCCTAAGCCTCCTTTTCTCCAGGCTGAAAACCCCAGTTCCTTCAGCTGCTCATTGCAAGACTTGTGCTCTAGACCTCTTCTATGCAGGTTGCAGCCACCAAGGAATTATTTTCCTTGGCTGCCCCTTTCTACTGGAAAACAGCTGTTCTCTCCCACTGGAACCACTGATGCTGCATCTGCAGTGTGGTCAGACCTTTGTGCTCATCAGCTCCTGGCTCATCACACTGCTCCAGGCTGCAGCTGGGCTGCTCCATGCTCCTTTTACGTCCGACAACATTCCCATCGTGCTTCCAAGGTCACCGTTTTGGCTGACTCACTCAGGAACAAAGAGGGGATTTCCAGAAGCCAAAGCTGCAATGTGAAAATATCTTTTTTTTTTTTTTTCCTCCCCTCTGTTGTATTTATTTTTTTTTTTATCCGCCCCCCCCCTCCCCCTTTTTGTGTGTGTGTGAACTCTGTGAAAACCTCCTGGCCTGCTTCTGCACAGCCTGGCAACACTCAGTTGAGTTATTCCAGCTTCCTTCTGCTCCTTCTGGGAAAGGTTAGAGGAGGTCCACGTTCCTCAGGGATGTATAGGATGTTGACTTACACCTTGGGTAAGGGAAATGGTGGAGACTTCAATAGGTGTGCAGTTAAATAGAGCTTTAAAAAAAAAACCTTAACAAACACATATTTTCTGGTATTTTCAGATAACTCTTGAAGTTGAGGCTGCAAGGGAAATTTCAAGCCCCTGCAGGGAATGGGCTGCCTGGAGAGGTAGTGGAGTCACCATCCCTGGAGGTGTTTATGAGGAGGATGGATGAACCACTTAGTGCCATGGTTTAGTTAATGTTCTTAGAGGTCTTTTCCAATCTGGTTAATCCTGTGATTCTGTGATTTAAATGCCACAGAGATGTGTTGCTGACTGATGTGGTTTAGTGGTGACCTAGCAGTCCTGATCTACAGCAGTATCTATGTGCTGTAAACAGATCCTGAGACAGGACCTTGGTGTAAATGTAAAGGAATGCTCCACTAAGCCTCATCTAGAGGCTTGGCTCATCTCCTGGACAGGCACCTGAACCAGGGTCTCAGGAGCACATCACACTGTCAGGTGTGGTCATATCCCCATTTTATTTGCCGTTGCACATAGAATCATAGAATGGTAGGGTTGGAAGGGACCTCAAGGATCATCTAGTTCCAATCCCTGCTCTAGGCAGGGACACCTCCAACTAGGTACAGGTCCCTCAAGGCCTTGTCCAACCTGGTCTTGAACACCTCCAGGGAGGGAGCAGCCACATCTCCCCTCAAAATCTAGCAAGTCCTTTGAATTGTGGGAAAAAGTACAAAGAAGTCTGGATTTTCTTCCCAACTTTCAACCAGAACATTGGAATTGAACCTGCCTTGCAATTTCCAAAGTGCAATTTACATGCTGGCTGCAAAGAACATTTTCTATCATCCAGATGCTCTCTAAAGGATCTGAAGCTTGGAACAGAGTGTCTGGAAAGCTGTCTAGCAGAGAAAGACCTCGGGGTGTTCATCAACAGCTGGCTGAAGATGAGCCAACATGTGCCCAGGTGTCCAAGAAGGCTAACAGCATCCTATCCTAGGTCAGCAACAGTGTGACCAGCAGGGCTAGGGAATTGACTGTCCCCCTGCACTTGGCACGGGTGAGCCCACATCTTGAATACTGGGCTCGGTTTTGGGGCTCTCACTCCCAGAAGGACATTAAACTGGGAGTTGGTCTCTTCTCCCCTAGTGACAAGTGACAGGACAAGAGGAAATCATAAAATCATAGAATCACTCAGGGTTGTGTGAAGGTTTGGGAGTTCCCCACCCCCCCACACTTTGTAAAATGACCCAGACTAGCACTCAGTCGGCTGGAAGTCAAATGATGAAGCTCTATTTACAGCTTTGCACAATGTACAGCAGATATTTACACTATATACAGAATATTTACAGAAATATACAAGTAAAAGGTAATACAGCAACACAACTCCCCTCCCAGAAATCAGAGACCCCAGGAGGGGCTCCCAACCACCCTTCCACCTTCTCCCCACCCCTGTACCTTACCCCGAGGTTTGCCTTACGTGCAAGGTAAATTAGGAGGATCAGCCAGGGGGGTTAGAAGGAAAGTGGTTAGTGAGGATTAATCAGCAGAGGAGCCAGAGCCCAGAAGCTGCTAGATCCCACCAGCAGCTCCTGTTCCAGCAAGCGACAGACAGAGAGAGACTGACTTATCTATTGTTTTGGTTAGTGTTCCCAAACAATTCTCCAGCAAGCGTATGAGTGAAGTAGACATCATGATGTTTTCCTTTCACAGCCTATAGTGTAATTTTCTCTATTAAAATATTCCAATTAGCCTCAAACCAGCACAGGTTGGAAGGGACCACAATGATCATCTAGTTCCAACCCCCCTGCCATGGGCAGGGACACCTCACACTAGATCAGGCTGGCCAGAGCCTCATCCAGTCTCTAAATTGTCCATGTTCTCCCTGGAGGTGATCACCAAAGGAATGTTCTGTGGGGGTCAGTCTCTTCTCCCTAGGAACTAGTGATTGGGCAAGAGGAAATGTCCTCAAGTTGCACAGGGAAAGGTTTAGACTGAAGACTAGGAAAAGCTTCTTTACTGAAAGAGTGGTCAGGCATTGGGACAGGCTGCCCAGGGAGGTGTTGGAGTCATCATAGAATCATAGAATCAGGCAGGGCTGGAAGGGACCTCAAGGATTATTTAGTTCCAAACCCCCTACCACGGGCAGGGACACCCTTCCCTAGATCACGCTGGCCAGAGCCTCATCCAGCCTGGTCTTAAATACCTCCAGGGATGGGGCCTCAACCACCTCCTGGGCAACCCATTCCAGAATCTCACCTCCCTCACGGTGAAGAACTTCCTCTTCACATCCGATCTGAATCTCCCCACCTCCACCTTTGTTCCATTCCCTCTAGTCCTGTCACTACCTGAGAGCCTAAAAAGTCCCTCCCCAGCTTTTTGTAGGACCCCTTAAGATGCTGAAAGGCCACAATGAGGTCACCTGAGAGCCTTCTCCTCTCCAGACTGAACAACCCCAAATCTCTCAGTCTCTCCTCATAGCAGAGCAGCTCCAACCCTCTACTCATCCTCGTGGCCCTTCTCTGAACACCTTCCAGCACATCCATAGCCCTCTTCTAATAGGGGCTCCAATACTAGATGCAGTACTCCAGGTGGGGCCTCAAGTCACAGCAGGATTGGTTTAGATTGGACATTAGAAGAAACTTTTTCACTTTAAAGGTTCTCAAACCCAGGGAGGTGGCTGAATCCCCATCCCTGGAGGTGTTTCAAAGCTACAGAGATGTGGTGCTGCAGGACCTGGTTTAACATCAGGCTTGGCAGAGTTAGCGAGGGGGTCAGACTTAATCTTAAAGACCCTTGCCAACCAAAATGATCCTGATCGAGTGGAGTCAGCACCTGGAAAACACTCCAGGAGAGGGGGTTTATTCCCTGGATTATTCCTTGAACTGACCAATGTCCCTTCACTCCTGGAGAGAGCTGACTGAGCATTACAAGGGGACAGGAAAAAACCCTTCAGCTGAGGCATTTGGCAGTTGCGTGCAGCCGCAGGCAGGAACTGCTTCCTCTGTTCGCAGGCTTTTAGGGAAAGGGGAGCTCAGCGGAGCTGCTAAATTAGAATGAAGTGAAAAAAAAAATATTGCTGTGAACAACAGAATGTTTAGGTTGGTTTTTTTTTTCCCTTTTTTCCTCTTTTTCTTTTTTTTTTTTTAAAACAAAACCACAAAACCTTGGAGTGATTTACATGGGAAAAAAAGGGGGAGCCGGAAGCAATTTTAGAGGCTGTTTTCCAAAACTGATGAATAACAGAAGATACAATGGTTAAAGCAAATGGCCCAAGTTTCCTGCTCTTTAAAACAGCTGAATAGATACTGAAAACAAGGGTGCCCTGTTTTTCTCCTTGTGGAACTGGCAGAGAGTTATTTTGGTTTTGGAAGGATTGGTGGTGTAGAGGAGGCAGAAGAAAAGTGGGTGCTTGGAGGGGGTTGAGATGCCATGCCCACTTGGTTGGGCAGGATGTACAGGAATTCCAGAGGTAGGGAAGAGTGGAACTGGCCAGGGGAGGCTTTTTGAATCATTCCTTGTGGATAGTATTGCAGCCATGAGTCATGAACAGGGATCTGAAACTTCCTTTTGGACTTTTATTATTTATGTGGGTAGTTCTTTGATTTCTCCTCTGCCTGAGGCTTGCCTTCCTCCAGAGCCAAGTGCATTTCCCTTCTGACCCTGTCCCTTACCAGCCCCACTGGATGAGGACACAGGTTTGGCTCTGACCAAACACAACTTGGAAACTTCTATTTCTCCTTTCAAAAGCCTTTGATGCTTTCAGAAAATAATTCTTACTTTACTTGGAGGAAAAAAGAATTTGGATGAGATCCCTGCAGAGCTGTTGTCTTCCTTGGCTTAGCCAGGGTCCAGCAACTACAGATCTTGTCTGAGACACCACAAAGTATGTTCATGTACCTAATCACTTCTCAGTGACAGAAGAACCTGGGGAAGGATCCAAGCCAACCTCTTTGTTATGTCCTCTTGCAGCTAATGTGCTCTGCACACACAAAATCATGAAGAAGTGAGGGGATTTTGGAAGGTTAAATGGACAAACTGCAACTTTAGGACAAGATGACCTTTACAGTTTCCTTCCTACCCAATCTATATGATATGTTGGTTTTCTTTTCCTTTTGGTGGCTTTAATAACAAGGTGTTTGTGTTTTGCCAAGGTGCAAAAGACTGACGTTCAAAGGCCTGGTGAAAAGTAGGAGTTACTTGGTAAGTTCCTACTCTTCTGGGTGGGAGAAGGTCTCTCCAACATGTCCAAGCTGGTGCATAGACACTACTGGAGAACCTCCCCTGGGTTTTGGAACTGACTAGGAGGTTGTCACCAACAGATGTCATGAACTGAGTGGTTATTTTCTGCTTTCAAAGCAGCTCTATACAGGAAGTGTGAGTAGCATCTTGAACACTGCTGAGATGGAAGCTGCCATCCTCCATTAGATGCACCTTCTCAGGAGCATGTCTACTGGCCTCCTGCACCACCCACTGACACAAATCTACAGGTTCCTTCAGACTTCAAACTTACTACAGGTAATGAAGCATTTTCCCTGTTTCAATGCAGCTCAGACAGCCAACCAAGTCCTAGGCTGCTTCAAGAGAAGCATGGCCAGCAGGGCAAGGGAGGTGATTCTGCCCCTTTACTCTGCTCTTGTCAGACCCCACCTGGAGTACTGTGTGCAGTTCTGGAGCCCCCAGCACAGGAAAGACATGGAAGTGTTGGAGAGGGTCCAGAGGAGGGCCATGAAGATGATCAGAGGGCTGGAGCAGCTCTCCTATGAGGACAGGCTGAGAGAATTGGGGCTCTGCAGCTTGGAGAAGAGAAGGCTTCAAGGGGACCTGGTAGTAGCCTTCCAGTATCTGAAGGGGACCTACAGGAAGGCAGGGAGGGATTATTTACAAGGTCTTGCAGCGACAGGACAAGGGGCTACGGGTTTGAACTGGCGGAGGGGAGATTTGGACTGGATGTTAGGAGGAAGTTCTTTCCAGGGAGGGTGGTGAGACACTGGCACAGGTTGCCCAGGGAAGTTGTGGCTGCTCCCTCCCTGGAGGTGTTCAAGGCCACATTGGATGAGGCCTTGAGTGAGCTGTACTAGTGGGAGATGTCCCTGCCTATGGCAGGGGGTTGGCACTAGATGATCTTTGAGGTCCCTTCCAACCTTACCATTCTATGATTCTATGATTCTTCCATCTCTCCAACACCTCTTCCTCCTCAATGCCTGGGAAGTCCACCATGCAGCTACATCCACTTAATCCAAAAAAAGTGACCACAGACAGTAAGTTAAGCTGCTAACTGCACTCAGAAACTTGATTTCACAGCTGGTCCAAGCCCTCAGTCCTCTCCAAAGACCTCCTCTTCCTCAGGCTGATGAACTGGACAGAAGAAGCATTAAATGGGGAATGCAGAGCCACAATTGCACAATCCCTCTCTTGGGTTATTTCCCATGCTCTCCACGACCTGATAAATCATGTCATGTATTTATGGAGTCCAAGAGCAAATTGTCATTCAAAATGCTGCTTGTAGCCTGCAAGCCCAGATGAGTTACTGCCTGTGTGGCACACACCTCTTCCTCAACAGCACATTCAGAAGGCAGGACGCTGAGAAGCACTTTCCTCTCCAAGCCTCATTCAAGCCTCGGAGGAAAAAGGATTCAAATCACTTCGGTATTTTTAACCAATTCTTTTCCTGACAGTGGGGGAAGGGTAGATGTTCTGCTGAGACATCATCCCTGTAGGTCTTCTGGTCTGTAACCCAACACCAATCATAGTTTCACAGAATTGTTTAGGCTGGAAAAGACCTTTAAGATCATTGAGACCAAGCATTAATATAACACTACCAAACCCACTGCTAAACCGTGTCCCTCAGCACCACACCTATATGTCCTTCAAGTCCCTCCAGGGGACTGCCCTTGGCAGCCTGGTCCAGGCTTGTCAGACCTTTTAGTGATGAAAAATTTCCTAATATCTAAGATGAGAGACTGAGGGAGTTGAGGCTATTCAGTCTGGAGAGGTGAAGGCTCTGAGGTGACCTTATTGTGACCTTCCAGTATTTTAAGGGGAGCTAGAAGAAAGCTGAGGGGGTACTTTTTAGGCTGTCAGGTAGTGATAGGACTGGGGGGAATGGAACAAAACTAGAAATGGGTAGATTCAGACTGGATGTTAGGAGGAAGTTCTTCACCATGAGGGTGGTGAGATTCTGGAATGGGTTGCCCCTGGAAGTGGTTGAGGCCCCAATCCTGAAGGTGTTTAAGGCCAGGCTGGATGAGGCTCTGGTCAGCCTGATCTAGAGAAGGGTATCCCTGCCCAAAGCAGGGGGTTTGGAAGTAGATGATCCTTGTGGTCCCTTCTAGTCCTGCCTGATTCTATGATTCTATGATAAACCTCCGCTGGTACAACTCGAGGCCATTTCCTTTTGTCCTGTCACTCGCTACTTAGAAACAAAGACCAACAACCACCTCACTCCAACCTTCTTTCAGGTAGTTGTAGGGAGTGAGAAGGTCTTCCTGAACCTCCTTTTCTCTAGACTAAACAATCCCTGTTCCCTCAGCTGCTCCTCACACGAAATGAAGTAAAGTCTTAGGTGAGCTCCTACAAAGACAGTTTGGGGAGGGACTATTGACAAGGTCTTGCAATGACAGGACAGGGGGCAATGGGTTTAAACTGGCAGAGGGGAGATTTAGACTGGATGTTAGGAGGAAGTTCTTTACAGTGAGGGTGGTGAGACACTGGCACAGGTTGCCCAGGGAGGTTGTGGCTGCTCCCTCGCTGGAAGTGTTCAAGGCCAGATTGGAGGAGGCCTTGAGTGAGCTGTACTAGTGGGAGGTGTCCCTGCCTATGGCAGGGGGTTGGAACTAGCTGATCCTTGAGGTCCCTTCCAACCTTACCATTCTATGATTCTATGATTCTATGAAAGACCCACAGAAGTTACTTGATTGCATAATGACAGTGAGATCTTCTGGAAACCATGTGGTCTCATCCCTGCTTGAATTCACTACCTCCAGCAAGGATCCAGCCTTGTTCTTCTCACAAGCTTCCTGCAAGACATCCATGTGTCCATCGTCAGCAGTGCTGGTGCTCACATGACAGTGAGTCACAAACAAGAGACATGCAGTTGAAGGGAAGAAGGATGAGTCCTTAGGTGAAAACAAATCCTCCGCAGGAAATGCATCCTGGATGAGTGGAAAAGAGCACTGAAGGCATCAAGAAAGTCTGTGCTGAGGCAGTCACTGCACTTCCATGGTCTCTTGATGAAGGACTCTTGTCTTGATGCTTGTAGCCAAGCTGCATGAGATCTCACAATTCATACGACTGCACAACAGCCCCACTCATTGCTGCAATGAGTGAGGACTCTGTTCTGGCCATTAAGATACTCTTAGCCTTCAAAGAGGCTGTCCTGACATGTACTGACAGATAATTCTTGAAGAGAGCATTAGGTTTGAAACAAAGTTGGCTATCCTAAGAAACTGTGGCCTGCTTTATACCCTGAGCTGCTCTGGGTGCAAGATTTGTTCTGCTTAGTAGAGACTCAATATCTGGGAGTTACACAGGACTGTGCTGGCAGAAGCCCACCATGAAGTATAGGCTGGGCTTTGGTATTGTGACTATGGGTACCACAAGCTATTTGAGGATGTGAACTCACATGCAAACAGCCTCTTCAGATGTGAGTTTATGAGGAGCACTGATGTCTGGGAGGAGGATGAGGGTGAATGCTCTGCATTGTACAAGCCCCTGGGGAGGATGTCTGTGACATGAGGCCGATGCTACGCTCAGCAGTGGTACAAGCTGTTCCGACCCATAACTAATTATATATGTCCACTTAATGTCATTTGCAGAGCCCAGTGTGGGTGTGGGGTTGCACACCCAGAGAGGCCTTTGTTCCACAGTCTGCCAAGCAGATGGTGACCAACTCTGGCCCCAGGCTCAGGACGCCCAGGAGTTCCATGCGTATCCAAGGACAAAGGCTGGCAAGCGATGAAAGCACTCCTGCCCTCGTTTACTGCACTGGCGTCTACACATGTTACGTCAGTGAGGATGGAGGCTGCTGTCATCAGATGAGATGGGCATGACACCCCTGATGTGGTGGGGACACTCTTCTGGTGCTGAACAGGTGAAGGTCTTGGCATAAAGCTGAATTTACCTAGGGAGAGTGGCAGAGCTTGGTGGGCATTGAACGCTCCACGGGGTCTTGCGTGAAGCTGTGAATTTTGGTTACCTACAGTGAGGTTGCTACCAAGAATGGATGGTGATCAGACCACCAGGGTCAGTGTGAGAATCTGCTGGGATGTGGGAAGGAAAGTGAAGGGCTGAAGGCAGCTTGCTGAGGAAGCCCCATCGTAAGCATTTTCCTGCCCTGGGATGACCAACGTACATCCTGAGAAAAGGGCACTTGCATTGTGCAGCCTGCTGCTCTGCCCATCCTGCCAGGAACAATGGGGTGGCTCTTCAAAACAACTCAAAAAAGGGCATTTTGAGGGTTGTGGGAGAGAAAAACAAGGGGCATTGGGGAGGATGGGTGAGCAAGGAAGGAGATGAGCAAGAAGGAGCAGAGATGTTCTTTGGCTGTGGAGATGCAGCTAATACTCTGAACATCCCAACTTTGCCAACAAGTTTGCCCCAGTCAGCTGCTGAAGGGAAGGTGGAGAGGCATGAAATCAGGGTCAAGGATTGAAGCTGCCAAACCTCCAAACTTTCAAAATACCTCCCAGGGGTTGTTTAAAGCTTTCCCTCAGCCCTGTAGGATGCTTCTTTGAAGTCTGGAGGTGTGTGTTTGGGATGCTGAAGATGTCTGCTAATTGTGGTTCACAGAGCGTGTAGGTCCTGCTTTGCCAGGTAAAGTGGTGGCTGCCAGCATGATGATGCCAACCACAATGTTGTAGGCTGAGCTGGCAGCTTCTCTTAGCTGAATCCTCCCTCTTGTCTGCTCTTTCTGCTTCTAAAAGTAACTTTCCTTTCCTTCACCTCAGCTGGATGCAAATCCTTTTGGTCTGTTTCTCTGATAGCAGCCAGGTTTTCCATCAGTGGAAGCTCTTCAGAGCAGAAAGCATCTTGTGTTCTTTTAGGAGCCCAGGAAGGTCCTACAAAGGCCATGCAGGTAAGGTTTGAGGCTGCTCATGGACTCTCTAGGAAGTCTACAAGAGATTTTGCCCACCAGAGTGGCTTGGACTGCAAGCTTTCCATCTTTCCAGGTTGCCATTTACTCCAGTTATCAAAGTCACATCTACCTCTCATGTTACAGAGATACAAACCAGGAGGTGAGGAACCCAAATCCAAAAGATTTTGATTTTTCCCCAGAACCAAGTGGGGACAACCTCTAACCTATCCAATAGCCTTAAAAACTACAAATTAAATTTATAACACATTTTTTTCTGTCCCAGCTCAGCCTCATCATATGAAAGATGCCCGTGTAAGGATGGAGCTGGAGGTGCTGGCAGGGCAGAAGTTCCCTTTGCCAAGGAGCACCCTGCCCTCTGCTTCCATCATCTGTGGCCTCAGCTCATCCTTGGCACTTTGGTGATCTCTAAATCATGTTGGGGCTGACAGGGAAAATCCTGAAAGATATTGTCAAATTTTACTGTCCTTGCCAATTAATCTTTATAGATGGTGCTGGAATTCCCAGCTTCTGGCAATTCCCCAGCAGCCTGAAGACTTAATGCCTTCCTTGGCTGATGGTGGTATGGGTTGATTAATCTGGGTTGGGACATTTCAGGGGGGGTCTGGCTGTGCTTTGGTGACAGAAGTGGTTATTTTGTGCTCTGTGTGTGCAGCTCTCAGCTCACTGACTGGATATCCTCCACATACCTGTGAGCAGTTGGAAAGGAGTTTTCTTTCCAGGTTTTTTTTTTTTTTTTTTTTTTTTCTCTTCAGAATCAGAGAAGAGGCAGCAAAGGGCATTAAACATGAATTTCCACAAGCACACATGAAATTCAAAGCAGCTGGTAACTTAAAGGGCCTCCTTGTGCTGATTCCTCTGTTAACTCTGTTGTGGGAAGCAATATGTATAGAGTGCTTTTCAGCAGGTGGGGGTGAAAGTCTCAGCACCCTTTTGCTTTGGGTTGGCAGCAGCATCCCTGAGCAGGACCAAGGATGGAGGTGCCCAGGTGATGTCCATGCATGCCCCTGGTTTGCAAGGATGAGCTGATGCACCGAGGCATCCCTTTCCGTAGAGGAACTCCAAGCACTTTACAGAAGGTTAAATGTCAGCTCTGCATTTTACACCCAGGGAAACCAGGTCATGGAGCAGGAGGGGGATGTTGCCCCAGGGTCATCTGGCATCCAAAGGATTCAGGGCCAGGTCAGTACTCTGACCATTAGCTACCTCTGACACAGAAAAGGCACTGAGGATGCCTTGGGGGTTATTTCCTAGAATCATGAAATGGTTTGGGTTGGAAGAGACATTTAAAGATCATCTGGTCAACCTCTCCTGCAGTCAACAGGGACATCTGTAAATAGGGCAGGTTGCTCAGAGCCCCAGACAACCTGACCTGGAATGGTTCCAGGGATGTGGCATCTCCCACCGCTCTGGGCAACCTGGGCCAGTGTCTCATCACCCTCAGCAAAAAAAGTTTGTTCCTTCTACTTAGCCTGAACCTCCCTCTTTAAGTTTGAAACCATTACCCCTTGTCCTGTCACAACATATTTGCATCGAGATCTTTCCTCACTGTCTCAAAGTCTTTGAGAGCTGCTGGTGGACACTAGTGGCCTCTGGGAAGCATTTCCAGTCCATGCTGCCAACATCATGCTGGCTGCTAGCAGAGACAAATAACTCTCCAAATCTGAGCAAGCCAGACTCTGCTCAAAGCCTTGGAGGTTATTTGAACTACCTGAGGATTGTTTTAATTTTATTTTTGCTTTATATTTTTTTTTTCTAAGCCCTAAACTATGTGGAACTCAGACTAAACAGAAAATCCAGCTAAGAAAACATCTCAGTATAATACTGGGAGTCAGACTGTTGCAGCCTGCTCCTGAAATCCAATTGTGGTTGTAAGGTGATCCCAGAATCCAAAAGATTACAACTCTAAGGCACTTCACAAATACCAGGTCATTAAGGAAGGCATCTTGCTTACTGAGGCCCAAATGGTTTTCAGGGTCTGACTGGGGATGAGGTGGCACAGGACATTTAGCACCTCAACCTGCAGTGAACTAGGAGCAATGAGCACTGGGTGCTGACACAATACCTTGGAAATGTAGGCACCGGGTGCTGAATTGGGAATTTCTCTCCTTTAACCACAGAATCACAGAATTACAGTATGGTGGAGATTGAAAGGGACCTCTGGAAATCATCCAGTCCAACCCACTTAATGAAGCAGGTTTATCCAGACCAGGTTGATCAGGAATGTGTCCAGGTGGGTTTTTAATGTCTCTAGAAAGGGAGACTGCAATCTCATTATGGTGTGTCCAGATGAATGTCACACCTCAAAATAAAGGAAATCTCTCCCATTCAAAAGCTCTTATCTCTCTCTCTCTCTCTCTCTCTCTCACTTTCTTTATATGTGCTTAAATATTTATAAGCTCTACTTTTGTATAAATAGAAAAAAATCTAAATGTATACACATTTTTATAATAATTATAATAATATTATATTAGCTACTTTTATACAAATATATCAATATATAATATTTATAATAATGTTATATTATCTACTTTTATATAAATAGAAAAAAATCGAAATATACACACATTATTATAATAATTATATGTAAAAGCTCTAATTTTTTGTATATATATAAACCCTCTAATTTTGTATCTCTATATAAATATATAAATAAATAAATGAATAAATCATATATTTATATAAAAAGTTATTTTCTTTATATATATGAAAAACTAATAATGTTGTAGATTATATATCTCTGCATACATTATGTATCTAGAATGGTATATAGAATCATAGGATCATGGAATTGTAGAGTGATTTGGGTTGGAAGGGATCATTCAAGGTCATCTAGTCCAGCTCCCCTGCAGTCAGCAGGCACATCTGCAACTAGAGAAGGTTACTCAGAGCCCTAAACAACTTGGCCTGGCATGGTTGCAGGGATGGGGCATCTCTGGCTCTCCCCAAGCAACCTTGGCCAGGGTTTCAGTGTAAACAGCTTCTTACTTCTATCCAGTTTGAACCTTCTCTTTTAGTTTAAAAGCATTACCCCCTGTTCTGTCACAACAGGCCCTGCTATAGAGTTTGTCTCCATCTTTCTTATTGACCCCTTTACATCCTGAAAGACCACAAGAAGATTTTCCTGGAGCCTTCTCTTCTTCAGGCTGAAAAACCTAAAATCTCAACCTGTCCTCACATCACAGAAGTTCCAGCTCTGGGACCATTCTTGTGGCCTCCTCTGGTCTGGCTCGAACATGTCCACGTTTCTCCTGTGCTGAGGGCTCCAAAGCTGAATACATCAAATATAAAAAGCTAAATAAATCCTTTTAACTGTGTAGGACTGAATATATCCCAAAGAACATGAGAGACTGGATGTGGGAAAAACGGAGTCGTTAGCACAGGACAAGGAAAGTAATCTCCTTGAGGATATCCACCAGCCAAAATGCTGCATTACTGGGTCAGTTGTAGAGCTCCAGATTCAGCTGCTAATTCCATCCTTCCTACACCTCTTAGAAAAATGAGCTGATTGAGCATAGATTTACCTTGTTTTCTTTTTACCCTGTCACTATGGAGTGCTAGGATTCCCTGGATTCAAAGAGCTGAGGTTTAGAACAGAAGTCCTGGTTTCATTGGAGATGATGGCAAAACTCCCAAGATGCCTTTCCATACAAAGTGCTGAGCTGTCACAACTCAGCATAAAATTAACAGAAGCTGGGGATCCTTGGCATCTTCAGAAATGAAGATCAGGGTGTCCAGAAGAACAAACCCAATAAAACCAGAACTTAAAAGCAGAGAGTGTTGTGCACTCTTCTTATTTTTTTTTTTTTTTTTTTTTTTTTTTTTTTTTTTTTTTTTTTTTTTTTTTTTTTTTTTTTTTTTTTTTTTTTTTTTTTTTTTTTTTTTTTTTTTTTTTTTTTTTTTTTTTTTTTTGTTTTAAACCCTTCATCCCAGCCTGAGGGATACAAGCCTGGGAAATGATGGCATCCTGCCTCTGCCTGTCTGAAATTTCCATCTTGTAACAGCAGGATGAGTCAGAGAGATGCTGGCTGCTTGAATTCTTTAGGCTGGTTCTCATGCAGTGCAACAAGGGCAAGTGCAGAGTCCTGCACGTGAGGAAGAATAACCCCTTGTGCCAGTACAGGTGAGGGGTTGACCTGATATAAAGCAGTTATGCAGAGAAGGACCTGAAAGTTCTGATGGATGACAAGTTCACCTTGAGCCAGCAATGTGCCCTCATGATCAAGAAGGCAAATGGTCTCCTGGGGTGCAGGAGGAAGAGTGTGGCCAGCAGGTCAAGGGAGGTTTTCCTCCCCCTCTGCTTTGCCCTAGTGAGTACATATTTGGAGTTCTCAGGCCAGTTCTGGGCTCCCCAATTTGGAAGAGACAGGGAACTACTGGAGAGTTCAGCAGAGGCTACAAAGATGCTGAAGGGTCTGGAGCATCTCTGAGAACAGAGAAGGCTGAGACATCTGAGGCTGTTTAGCTTGGAGAATTGCTGCCTGAGAAGGGATTAGCTCAATGCATATAAATATATAAAAGTAGTTGACATCATGAGGGTGAGGCTGGGCTCCTTTTAGTGATGCCCAGTGACACGGCAAGGGACAGTGCGCACAAACTGGAACCCGGGAGGTTCCATCTGAACAGGAGGACAAAATCCTTTGCTGTGAGGGTGCTGGAGCCCTGGAGCAGGCTACTGAGAGAGGTTGTGGAGTCTTCTTCTCTGGAGAGATGCCAAACCCACCCGGACACTGCAATCCCGGACAGCCTGCTGTGGGTGATCCTGCTTTAGCAGGGATGTTGGACTAGACGATCCTCAGAGGTCCCTTGCAACTCCCAGCATTCTACAACTTTGAAACATTGCAGGATTACAGGGCAAGAAACTGTTTGGTGCAGTTAAATGCATCACAGCAGCTTAGCCTGGGGATTTAGCTCAGACAACTGATCCATTTGTTCCACGTCATCGTGGGTGAGAAAAGGCAGCTTTTTGCTTCTCAAAGCCTGTGTCATCCCTTTCAGTCCCCCTCCACCGTGATGAGTAGCTGCAAGCTCAGCTTCTTCACGTGGCTCTCCTGGCTCTTGGAAAGGAGGATGGTGCAGAGTCACGCTGAGAATGTGGTTTGAGTTACGATTTGACATGCAGGATTGCTCCCGACCTGCCCAAGAACAGGCAAAAGGTTTGGATAAGTCATGCTGGGAGACAGGCCCCAGGTTGTCAGATATTTTCCAGGCTCAGTTCAAAGTGCTTTCCAAGTGTACAGTGTGTTTTCATGGGACAAGCAACCTTTTCTGGAATTGGCTGGACCAGATAGCTGATGGTTTATAATCAATTTGCCATGGATGGCTTTGAAGCTGTTCACTCCCAGGCAGCTGCACCTTGTTGCGATTTGCTAACGGTGTCACAAGTGCTACTTTTCTTTTTTTAAAATTATTTTTAAAATGTAAAACAATTTTTCAAAAAAATTACAGCTCCTCTGCATTACAATAACTCCTTTAATTTCTGCACAAGTCCTCTCTCTTGCAGCCCTCGCCACCTCAAACAGCAGCAGGAGCACCTCCTCTTGGCAATTTCCCCTTCCCTCTTAACCTTGACCTGCAATATGCTGAAAGTCGTTACTGAAAACTACCTTGATGAGAAATGACAGCAGAAAAACTTGCTCAACCAGATGCAGAAAAAACCCAGTCATGAGAAAGAGTCCCAGAGCCAACAATTTTGAGTCATGGACTTACTCTGTCTTGGAATACGGAGTCGACAGCTTCAAGGCAGTAGCTATTAAGTTTTGTTTGCTTTCTTTTAGAGTGACTGGAACCCGTCTGCTGTGAGGACGTGGGGTTGTTCAGCCTGGAGAAGAGAAAGCTCCAGGGGAGACCTGCTTGTGGCCTTCCAGGACTTAAACAGACCAACCAAAAAGCATGGGACAGACTTTTTTAGCAGGGTCTGTTGTGACAGGACAAAGGTGATGGTTTGAAACTAAAAAATTTAGACACTGGAAAAGGAAGAAATTGTTTACACTGAGAATGGTGACATCCTGCCCCAGGTTGCCCATAGAGGTGGGAGATGCCCCATTTCTGGAATCATTCCAGATCAGGTTGTCTGGGGCTCTGAGCAGCCTGTTCTAGTTCCAGATGTCCCTACTCACTGCAGAAGTTTGGCTAGATGACCTTTAATGATCTCTTCCAATCAAACTATTTTATAATTCTACAGTTTTATGAATCCAGACTGTGATTTGTGAAAAAGGAGTTGTGGCTGAGCACAAAATGATCTGACAGATGGGCAGAGTCCAAGGGGATGGCATTCAATAAATCCAAGTGCCAGGTGCTGCACTTTGGCCACAACAACCCCATGCAGAGCTACAGGCTGGGGTGGGAGTGGCTGGAGAGCAGCCAAACAGAAAGGGATCTGGGGGTGCTGATTGACACCCGCCTGAACATGAGCCAGCAGTGTGCCCAGGTGGCCAAGAAGGCCAATGGCATCCTGGCCTGCATCAGGAATAGTGTGGCCAGCAGGAGCAGGGAGGTCATTCTCCCCCTGGACTCTGCACTGTTTAGGCCACACCTTGAGTACTGTGTCCAGTTCTGGGCCCCTCAGTTTAAGAAAGACATTGAAGTACTTGAGCATCTCCAGAGAAGGGCAATGAGGCTGGGGAGAGGCCTCGAGCACAGCCCTATGGAGAGAGGCTGAGGGAGCTGGGATTGGTTAGCCTGGAGAAGAGGAGGCTCAGGGGAGACCTTCTTGCTGTCTACAGCTACCTGAAGGGTGGTTGTAGCCAGGAGGAGGTTGCTTTCTTCTCTCAGGCAAGCAGCACCAGAACAAGAGGACACAGTCTCAAGCTGTGCCAGGGGAAGTTTAGGCTGGAGGTGAGGAGAAAGTTCTTGCCTGAGAGAGTCATTGGCTACTGGAATGGGCTGCCCAGGGAGGTGGCGGAGTCACCGTCCCTGGAGGTGTTCAAGGCGGGTTTGGACGTGGCACTTGGTGCCATGATCTAGTCTTCAGGTCTGTGGTAATGGGTTGGACTTGATGATCTTTGAGGTCTCTTCCAACCCTGGTGATACTGTGATACTGTGAAAAATGCTGTGCAGAGAGATCCTTCCTGAGCTCCTGCTACCTAGGGAAGTGATTGAATCTCCAGCCTTGGGTGTATTTAAAAGCTATCTAGATAGAGTGTTCAAGGATATGGTGTAGTAGTGCTCCTGGTGGAGTTAGTTAATGGTTGGACTTGATGATCTTGAAGGTTTTTTTTCCCCAGCCATAGTGATTCTGATTCTGTGATTCTGTGTTAGCAGCAGTTGGGGAGCTGACCTCCACCAAAGGCACATTTTCTGGGACAGTTGAGCCTCAAAGATTTCAATTCTGCTCTGCAGCCACACATTTGAGAAGAGCAGCTTAGCCAAGAGCGCTCATGTCCTTCACAGCTCAAGGTATGTGACTAGAACTTAGTTCAGATGTAAAACCACTGTTTATGGGCAACCAGCTCTTACCAGCATGGCTTTGTGGGTGGAGGCTGCAGAGGGAACCTCAGCATTGGTCCCTGTTGTGCAAAAATGTAGCAGGATCTGAACACCACAATATGGTAAAGTTCTTGATAATATTTGGTCTTGGGTGGGGGTTTTTTTGGTTATGGTTTTTTTTTTTTGTTGGTATTTTGTTTTGTTTGGTTTGTTTTGTTTGCATTAAAATCTTTGTTGTCTCTGGAAATGCTTTGCTTAGGCCTTTTCCAGTCTGGGTGGCAAATTCACAGATGCCATTAGTGGGAGATCCTTGACCCAGAAGGTTATGATGACCATCTGATGATTTGAATCCTTATCCTACCCAGTCAAAGAGCATTTGTCTACACTGATTTTCATTTTAACCTTTGGAAGGACTATAGCCTGGAAATTGAAACAGCTTTCATTTTTAACTGTGCTGGTTTGAGGCTAATTAGAATATTTTAATAGAGAAAATTACACTATAGGCTGTGAAAGGAAAACATCATGATGTCTACTTCACTCATAGGCTGCTGAAAATTGTTTTGGGAAAAGAACACAAACACAGATAAGGCATTCTCTGTCTGTCTCTCTCTGGGGACTCAGCACAGCATCTGGGGAGGTCTAGCAGCTTCTGGCTCTGGCTCCTCTGCCAATTAACCTCACTAACCACTTTCCTTCTAAACCACCTGGCCAATCCTCCTAATTCACCATGTGCAAGGCAAACCTTGGGGTAAGGTGCAGGGGTGGGGAGAAGGTGGAAGGGTGGTTGGGAGCCCCNGGGGGGCAGGGAACTCCTAAACTATCACATTAACCTTTGGAAGGACTGGAGCCTAGAAATTGAAACAGCTTTCATGGGTTCTGCTTGAAGCTTTTATTTACTGCAAATTCAAGTAGAGAAATCCAGGTCCAAAGCTGTCCCCAACCAACTACAGCCAGTGGAAATAATCTATTTATTGCAGTGGGGAGAAGCTCCAAAACCCTCAGCTTATGTTCAACCTGAACTCTTCCAGTCTGCACGCACTGGCAGTGAATGAACTACTCTCAGTTTCTGCTCTTCAAGCTCTGGAATTCTTTTCGATCCTGGAGATAAGAGAAAAGTCTTCTAAACAGATGCGTCATGCCTGCTTAGTTTTCCATTAAACCCAGGGAAGATATTTAACTCTCTCTTCTCAGGGTGTGAGTGTGTGAAAAAGCTGTGCTTGCTCCGCACCAAAATCCATCCTGCCAGCAGAGATACTGTGGAGACCTTGGAGTGTCCACCCCTGTAAACATCATTAGCTGTGGAAAAGCCATTCATTAGTAACAGGCAATATGTTCTTCTACCCTCTCCTCTGAAGAATAGGCAGTGCTATCTAAATAAGCTGTTTCCTGAGAAGTTACTCAAAGTTACTGCTCTAGTTTTAGGCCAACTCTCCTCCCCTAGGAGCCAGACAGAAACAAGCTTCTCACAGAGGAAAGATCTGTCCTTTAGTCCAGCAAACTGTGCCATCCCTCTGAAGTTCTTTTCTCCTCAGCCTCCTGGTCAATGAGTTTCTCTGCTTGCTTTTTCATCTTCCACCATCTGCAAACTCAGCTGTTTCCCTGCCTGCACCCAAGATGAATGCACCCATGTCCTGACACCTCTCTGTGCTCTCTGTCCAAAAGCAGCTGCAGAAGTCCTTCCTGACATCTCATCTGACCCTCTTCAGAATCCCATTGCTGGCTTCCCATGACCCCTTGCAGTTATTCTGCATTCCTGGTCCTCCTCCTTCAGCGTACTCCATAGTACTGCCTGATTTCTCCATTCAAGAAACCACAATCAGGCATCTTCTCACAGGCTTTGTCCTGGACCACCCTGGCAGCAATGAGGCAAAAATTAGGAAGAGCCTCTCCAAATGCCTGAGTGACAGCAGTGCTGTGAAAAAAATTATTTCCTCTTCACTTCTTGGCAAGGAGGGGCATGTTTGTGGAATGCTGTCTCCAGTGGGCTGGTGGAAACCTGCTCTGATGGTGCTGGAGGGTGCACTTGGAGGAAGGAGTTTGTGTTTCTTTGAGTTGTGCCCTCTGCTACTTGTTACCAGCACTTAATTACACCTTATGCATTAGAAACACTCCCTTGCCCTCCACGGTCCGCTTCAGAAGGTGTTTCAGACAACACGTCAAAGCAGGAAAGACTCCTGGGGGAAGAGGGCAGACATAAGGACATGGATGGGTGTTCCTGTGCTGTCTTTTAGTCCAGACCCCTAGCTAGGATCTTAATTTCTTAGAGTTGTTAGTTAATTCTATTCTAAAACTCAAGTGTGCTGGGTTCTGTATTGTCACATTCCAAGGTGGAGGATTTGTTTTGCCTTTCCCTAAGTGTCACCTAAGGTCTCAGCTGGCTGTCACAACCCCTCCTTCCTTCCCCTCCTGTTGCTGTCAGCTCTCCAGCAGCTCTCTGCTGAGAGCTTCAGGCTGTCAGAGTGGCATTCCCCACTTCTAATTAATGTTTCTAATGTAGTTGGATTGTCTAGAAACACAGGAAAAGTGGAGTGGCTAACTGGGTTCTCAGGGGGTAGCAGATGATAGGAATGGTGGGAAATAATTAATTTAGGGCAATGGAAGCTTTCTAGTATCTATTCAGCATTTGCTACAAGGCATCAAACAGATCCAAGGTACAAACCTGAGCAGAAGAGGAATGAACTGTATTAGGTTAAAGCCTTGGACCACCAGGCAAAGAGGATTTAGTGTGTATAATAAACTGCCTGTGTACCATTTATCACAGCTCCAGTGGGATTGCCTGGGGGTGATGATAGACACTAAGTTGCAAAAATAAAATGATGTGTCACATAACAGGCCACAGGTGTCCATATAGGGAGCCAGAAGGAAATTAACCTGACAGCCTTGAGAAAGTGGCTTGTGCTGGCATCTGGCGTGGATGCTTAGGCTCGTCCTTCTGCCGCATCACTCGCCCAGCTTCCTGGTAGGAGGGCTCTGCTGTAAAGCTTCTTTCTTCCTTCTCCATGGAGATGATCCCACCCCTTCAGCAGCCTCTGTTTGCTTTCTGAAAGGGGAAGAGCTGGGGCAGATGTCTGCTGCTCCAAAGGAAGTGGGCTGAGGCTAAGCCCACCTGCCACCCCTGCACCTTGCTCCTGCATGAGAGAGAGAGAGAACGAAATCTTGCATGTCACAGAATCAGAGAATCCCAGCATGATGGGAATTGGAAGAGACCTCTGGGGATCATCTAGTCCCACCCCCTTGCTAAAGCATGGTCACCCAGATCAGATCACAGTGTTGAGGTGGGTTTGGAATTTCTTCAGAGAAGGAGACTCCACAACCTCTCTGGGCAGCCTGCTCCAGGGCTCCGTCACTCTTGGCCACCAGAGCATATTGCTGACTCCTGGTGAACTTATCCAGCAGCACTCCCAGGTCCTTCTCTGCTGTTTTCAAGCTGGTCTCCCTCTCACCTGCAGAAGGTGCAGGGGGTTATTTCTCCCTAGATGCAGACTTCTACACTTGCCCCTGTTGGAATTCCTTAAGTTCCCCTCTGGCCAACTCTCAAACTTGTCTAGGTCATTTGCCTGCAAAATTCCATCACCCTGGGGATCACACACATCCCTGTGAGCGTATCCCCACCCAAGAGGCTCAAGGGCCGAGCATTTCAGCAGAGCTCTCATTCTATGGCTCCTCAGTCCGCCCGGGAGCATCTCCATTATTGCAGAGCCCCTGACCTCCCTCGGCAGGTTTCTCCATTGTCTGCCTGACCTCACCACTATAAAGCATTTCCTACTATTTAGCCTGATGTTTTTCTTTCTTAATTTTAGGCCATTAGTGCTTGTTCTTCCCAAAATTTACTACTGAAAATGACTCTGCCTCCTCCCTTCCTCTCTCTTGATGGATGGCTATGAAGTGACCCTCCAGGATTTATATCTGCAGTGGCAAGGCAGGACTTCTCTGCTATCTTAATCCCCTCAAGGCCACAGCAAAAACAAAGCCGTTGTCTTTAAATCTGAATCTGTCTCCAAGCAGGGATATTCTCCACCTCGCTGGAGTTCAGCTCTATTTGCTTTCACAGCTCTGTCCCTGAGAGTCCAGGAGTGAACTCTCAAAGATGCCTCATTTTTCACTAGGGATTTTAGAAACTCTTCAAATTGACTGATGGTACAACAGCTTCAGACATATTGAACTTCTTTATTTCCCACTTACTTTATTCTACATTTGACTTCTTTATTTTTCAATGATCTTCTTTATTTTTCAATTATATTCTTTATTTTTCACTTACTTTTAAAATTTATCTTCTTTGTTTTCTGCTTTATTTTTCATTTACCTTCTTTATTTGTCAAGTACGTACTTCATTTGTCACTTGCCTTTATTTTTCACTTACCTCCTTTATTTTACATTTAGCTATTTTGCTTTCCACTTATCTGCTTTATTTTTCACTTTATTCTTCATTTACCTTCATTTGCCAAGTATGTACTTCGTTTGCCACTTGCCTTCTATATTTTTCACTTACCTTCTTTATTTCACATTTAGCTTCTTTGTTTTCCAATTTTCTTTATTTCTCACTTGCCTTTTTTTTCCCCCCAACTATCTTCTTCATTTTTCATTTGCCTTCTTTATTTGACTTTTTTTTTTTCCTTCTATGCCTATAATAAAAGATCAAACAAACAAACCTCCAAACATGTAATTCCCAGAGGGGAAAACTTTCTCTTTCCTCTCTTTTAATTTAGACCTATAAGAGTAATTTCTTTTGGGATTCATTGTTTGAGCAAAACAGAATATGGAAAAAGAGGGAAATAGTTTGGTGAGAAGAACTGGGTTTGCATTTATTTATTTTTTTAAAAATTATTAATGATTTTACCTTTCTTTGCCTGTTTTTAGAATAGCTCCCAAACAATCATAATTAAAATCATCTTTCAGTGTGGGAGTTAATAGAGTAAATGCTCTTCTCTTCCACAGATATGACACAACTGATGTGAATGAAAATATCCTAGACTCAAGTTTCACAGTGATGTTGTTTGACAGATGAAATAAACTGACAAGCAATTTCTCCTGGCTACCTGCTGGGTATTTCCACTTGCAGGGGGTTGCTGCAAACACCACCCTGGCTGTTGGGCTTCCTACCTTGATGTTGAAACCTTATTGTACTGGTACTCAATACACAAAAGCCCTTGTGCTTCAGGTGCTTTCCCATATCGCGAGGCTCTGTGATGGGTGCAGGTAGTTGGTAGCTCCTTCCATTTGTCATATGCAACTGAGAAAGATTGTAGTCCAGCAATGAAGAGCTTGTGGGGTGGAGGAAGCCTCCTAGAAGGCTTTGTTGCCTCCATCACTCTTTCCTGACAAGGTCAGCCTTGCTTTGTCTCAAGGGGCCCACTGAGATTTTGTCTCACCTGCTGGAATGCAAAAATGTTGGAGATGTTTGTAAACATTGTGGCTGGGCTCATAGGAACAAACATTTCCAACTAATGTGAGAGAAGTGATCTCCTCTGTTCCTTCCAGGCTTGCAAGTCAGGGATGGTGTGATGGTTTGGGGGTTCCCCCCGCCCCCGCCCCGCCTTTGTAAAATCACCCAGACTAGACTCAGTCAGCTGGAAGTTAAGGACTGAAGCTCTATTTACAGCCCAGTACGATGTACAAGCAGAGATATACCCAACAGACAGGAATAGTTACAGACATAGACAAGTTAAAGGTAATACAGAAACATAACACCTCTCCCAGAAATCAGAGACCTCAGGAGGGGCTCCCAACCACCCTTCCACCTTCTCCCCACCCCTACACCTTACTCCAGGGTTTGCCTTACATGCAAGGTGAGCTTGGAGGATTGGTCAGGGGAGTTAGAAGCAAAGTGGTTAGTTAGGTTACTTGGCGGGGAGGAGAAGGCAAGAAGCTGCTAGACAGCCCAAGTGTCTCTGCAAGCCCAAGTGTCTTATCTATGTTCTGTGTTCTTAGTTTTAAACATCTCAGCAAGCCTATGAGTGAAGCAGACATCACCATTGTTTCCTTTTCACAGCCTATAATATAGTTTTCTCCATTAAAATATTTCAATTAGCCTCAAACTAGCACAGATGGGCAGGGTCTGACTTCATTCTGACTGAGAGAGTTGTGTTAATAATAGAAGATGGTTTTGAGCATGGGGAAAATGGACCTGGATGTGAGTTTGGGGCGTTGTCCTTGGAGCCCTGCCCTCAGCACTGCTCCTGTGTGGTGCAGAGCTTGCAGAGCTGCCGGACATGAAGACATGAGTGGCTGCTTCCTAGCATGGGCTGCCTACCCTTCAGAGAGTTTATTTCTGGGTTGTTTCAGCCATTCACCTCCAAGAGGCATTTCCTCCCCCTTTTCCCTTGTGAAGAGCAAGGAGAGACAGCTTCTCTAGAGATGAGTTTCAAAAAGAGGCAGGACCTGCCTGGGAGATTGGGAACTGGGATGCTGCCTCTGGTCACCGAACACAGAATTACTGCCAGTTTGCAACATTTTCCCTTAAATGTAGAGGCTGAAGATAGAGTGGAAAGAGAGGTCAGGCTTTGACCTGGCCACTGAGCAGGGTGACAGAGATGGCTCCTTCATATCCTCTCAAGGGGTTTGCTAGTCCAAAGTTTTGTCCCAGCATTGGATGATGCATTTTCCAGGGAAGCTAACAGATTCTCTTGTGCTGCCACGGAGTGGTTGGTGGGGGTAGGAGGGTGACTCTTTTGCGAGAGACAAATGACTTCCTCTCGACAAGCAGCTCTGTTTTAACTAGGAACGTGATGGATGAGTCCCAAGTAAAGACTTGCAAAGGCAAAGGAACACACAAACTTCACATTGTCAGAGATCCAAAACAGCAACAAAAACTCCCAACCGCCACCAGCACCACGGAGAAGCTGAAGCCCCGCGGTGGTGTGCAGGGATGAGAAATGGTCCGTAGAGGGAGACTTTGGGTCACAAAGACCACGTCACTCTCCACGTAAGGAGACAGGGACCAGTGCCAAAGGGAGATGCTTGAGCTTCTGAGGCCTTTACAGAAGCAGGGTTATGGGTTTGACTCCAAGAGATCCCTGCTGAAGTTAAACCAAAGCCTTCCTGTGGCATGGGGAACAAGAGCCTTCTCCTTCCGCCCCTCCTGCTGTCCCTCCCAGGCCATTGTTTTCATTTTCCTTGGCATTCTCCAGTGTAGCAAGTAAACTTGGCCACCATGTTTCACCAAACGTTTCCCTCACATTTTTCTTCTGCTCTTACCTTTACAAAAGAAAAAGCCTTATTATTTTTATATATCTCAATATATAAATACTTGGCAAGGGCTGGGCACAGTGGTGGCATCCAGGTTCCTGTTGTTAGCTTGGGAGCATTTGCATATCTCTTTGTTGCATCTGAGAGCCAAAATCCACTCCACTGTGCTGAGTGTGGTACAAGCACATGGATGAAAAAGATGGAGTGGAGAGCTGCTGGAGGCCCCCCACAGGGGATGCAAAGGCAAAAGGTGACTGTAGCCTCCTTTTTTCCCTCTTAATGTAAAATGCTAACTGGACAGCTGCTTCAGTACAACCTTAGAATAATGAAATCATAGAATAAATAAAATAAATGTCCAATTACCACCTAATATCTGCTCAAATCAGCTCTGGCAAATTTCACAGGCACACCAGACATGACATTAAGAGATGAAAGTGAGGCTACCTTTGGAGTGCTATCAGAAAGTAAAAGTTTGGGCAGTTTTGACTTACAACAGGGAAGGCATGAGTTTATTGCAATTAGTAGCAAAGACATTTTACACAGGATGTGATGGAGATTTTTAAGGCCAGGTTGGATCAGGCTCTGAGCAACTTGATCTAGTGTCCCTGCCCATGGCAGGAGGCTTGGAACTATATGACCCTTGAGATCTCTTCCAGCCCTGACAATTCTATGATTCTATGTTGAAGTGATTATTAACCTTCTCCCCATTCAATCACGGGGCCACCAGGCCCCCCAGGCTTAGTCCCTTTCACCATTCACCCAGTGTGCACCATGGTTACTCACCAGTGATGACAAGAGGAGGATCCCTCTGCCCACTTAGGCACAACTTGGGGCTTCTGCCTTTTCTAGGGTGAATTCAAAAGAGAAGTGGGCAAGAAGGTCAAAAGTGGCCACACCTGGAGTGGGAGGAGACTCCAACAGAGCCCAGGTACTCTGGGTTTTGGAGGGGGAAAGGGAGCAGTATGGGGTGGGTAGGGTGGAAAAAGGGGAGATATGGTGTCCCGATATGATCTGGTATAGGTGGTCCTGCTTTGCCAGAGGGGGTTGGACTAGATGATCTTTTGAGGTCTCTTCTAGCCCCTGACATTCTGTGATTCTGTGAATTGTTTTGGCTGGAAGAGACCTTTCAGATCATCAAGTCCAACCATTAACACAGCACTGCCAGATCACCAATAAACTGCGTGCCTCTCTACCACAGCTACACGGTGTTTCAATCCCTCTAGGGATGAGGACTCCACCACTGTCTTAGGCAGTCTGTTTTAGGCCTTTTGGGGAAGAAATTTTTTCTCACATCCAACTTAAACCTTCCCTGGTGCAACCTGATGTTGTTTCTTCTTGTCCTACACTTGTGATTTTGGAGAAGAGACAAACCCCCATTCAACTCTAACTTCCTTTCAATTAGTTGTAGAGAGTGGGAAGGCCTCCCCTCAGCTTCGTTTTCTTCAGGCTAAACAGCCCCAGTTCCCTCAGCTGCTCCTAACTAGACTTGTTCTTCAGACCGACTTTGTTGTCACTAGCACCCCAATGTTCTTGTAATGAGGAGTCCAAAACTGAACACAGTATTTGAGGTGTGAGCTCACCACTGCTGAGTACAAGGGGACAATCACTGTCTTGGTTCTACTGGCCACACTGATTCTGATCCAAGTCAGGATGTGGTTGGTGTTCTTGGCACATGCTGGCTCATCTTCACCCAGTTGTCGACCATCCCTCCACATCCTGTTTTCACCAGGAGGCTTTCCAACCACTCTTCCCCAAGCTTGTAGTGTTACAGGGGTTATTGTGACCTTGGAGGAAAGCATCCCAGTGAGCAGAAGATCTAGACATAGAGCTGGAGATAAGGCAGATCCTTGCCACCAGAACTGGCTGCAGAGACAGCACTGAAACAAGGGATTTGCTCCAACCTGAACAATTTTGTTATAGAATCATAGAATGGTTTAGGTTGGAAGAGACCACAAGGATCATCCAGTTCCAACCCCCCTGCAATGGGCAGGGACACCTCACAATAGATCAAGCTGGCCAGAACCTCATCCAGCCTGGCCTTAAACATCTCCAGGGATGAGGTGCCATGGTCTAGTCTTGAGGTCTGTGGTAATGGGTTGGACTTGATGGTCTTTGAGATCTCTTCCAACCTTGGTGATACTGTGATACCTCCCTGGGCAACCCCTTTCAGGCACTCACCACCCTAATGGTGATGAACTTCTTCCTAACATTCAGTCTGAATCTACCCATTTCTAGCTTTGTTCCATTCCCCCCAGTTTTATCCCTACCTGACAACATAAAAAGTGCCTCCCCAGCTTTCTTGTAGCCCCCTTAAGATACTGAAAGGCCAAAGTAAGGTCACCTCCAAAGTAAGGCCTTCTCCTTTCCAGACTGAACAGCCCCAATCCCCTCAGTCTCTCCTCACAACAGAGCAGCTCCAGCCCTCTGCTCATCCTTGCGACTTGGTGGAATTAAATGCTGGTTGGACTTGATGGTCTTAAAGCTCTTTTCTAACCAAAATGGTTCAGTGATTTAGCATTTCTAATGGGCACCTGAGTGTTTCCTACCCCACTTTGCTGTAAGAGACTCCTCCTCTATGCAGAAGAAGAGATTTGGATCTGCAAACCAAGTTGCTCCAACCGAGGCTGGGGGATTTTCCTCCTGAAGAGCCCAGCTGCTTTTGACACCCTTCAAACCAAGCTCCACAGCACTGAGGAACACTCACCCAAGAAGATGCTGCTGTGCAAGGCTCCCTCAGCAAGGATAGAGCAAAGACAGAGGCTGAAGTCATGTGTGAGCAGTGTGCCGAGTGGCCTCAGAAAGTGTTGCATTAAACTGCACCTGGAGAGAGTATTTGTGTTGAAAGGCAAACTCTTAACTTGGGATTTTGTGCAATGCCAGGGAGAGCAGGAGGAGGCTGTGCCTGAAGGGAAGGAGCATTCTCCAACACTGTGGGCACTGAGCATCCTGCCAAGGGCAATTACTGCACATAGTTCCCTCAGTCCCTTCCTCCACCTTCCCCTCCACAGCCCCAGATAAAGCCTGGGATGTTTATAGACCTCAGTACAATAGCTCCCACAATGGCCGGGCGATACGTGAAGACGTAAGCCGCCTGGCTGGCTCTTCTTGGATATTGGAAAGCTTCCACCACTCAGGCCCTGTCGTCAGCTGCAGATCTCCTTATCCTATCAGTGCTGAGGATCTGGGATCTGACCTATTTTTACTGATGCTTTTGTTTATACCTGAGTTCAGATGAATAAGTACATCACCTTCCGTGACTGATCTGAGGTTCATTTTGTTGTTTAACGCTGGAAAACCTCTAACTTGCCTGCTTCCAGCATAGCAGCCTCTATTCTTTTCCATAATCAATTGTTGATCTTGCTAATTATAAGCAGGACAGCTGAGATTGCAAGGCTTTTTCCTGCATGGCTGTCAAGTGTCATCTTTATGAGGACAGGCTGAGGGAGTTGGGGCTCTTCAGCCTGGAGAAGAGAAGGCTTCGAGGGGACCTGATAGTAGCCTTCCAGTATCTGAAGGGGGCCTACAGGAAGGCTGGGGAAGGATTATTTACAAGGTCCTGCAATGACAGGACAAGGGGCAATGGGCTTAAACTGGCAGAGGGGAGATTTAGACTGGATGTTAGGAGGAAGTTCTTTACAGTAAGGGTGGTGAGGCACTGGAACAGGTTGCCCAGGGAGGTTGTGGATGCTCCCTCCCTGGAGGTGTTCAAGGCCAGATTGGATGAGGCCTTGAGTAACCTGTACTAGTGGGAGGTGTCGCTGCCTATGGCAGGGGGTTGGAACTAGATGATCCTTGAGGTCCCTTCCAACCTTACCATTCTATGATTCTATGATTCTATGATCTTTGCCTGGGAAAGGCAAATGGCAGTGCTGAAGCAAGAGAGCTGACTTATAGATATTAAACATTTTATAGCAATTTTTTTTTTTTTTAAATCACTTTCATTGCTCTCTGTTCATCCTTCAGATGTTGGCTGAGCTGGAAAGGAAGACATGAGGAGGGATGAGGAGACAGAGGACTGGTGAGACACTGGAACAGGTTGCCCAGGGAAGTTGTGGCTGCTCCCTCCCTGGAGGTGTTCAAGGCCAGGTTGGAGGAGACCTTGAGTGAGCTGTGCTAGTGGGAGGTGTCCCTGCCTATGGCAGGGGGTTGGAACTGGCTGATCCTTGAGGTCCCTTCCAACCTTACCATTCTATGATTCTATGATTCCAAAACCATCATAACTCTCAGAGAGTGATGGTTCTTCTTCACAGTGCTTGGGCAAGCCAAATTTTTTGAAAGCTTTGCTTGCACTGCCTTTTAGGAGAGTGCCAGCAGCTTGTCTCCCTCTTGCCACTCCTCCTGAGAGTTCATACCTGTTTGGAGCAGGGAAACTCTGCTCACAGATGTCTTCCATTGGGTGTTATCTGTAAACTGGGTATGACAGAGCTGGCCACATCCCCACATCTGCCCTCCCAGTGACCTGCAAGACCACCCTGTGACCAGGCTCTGGCAACACCAACCTCCACGCCCAGCCCACCTCCACCAGCTCCTGTCAGCGGCAGGCAGCCCCTCCTCCCCAAAAAATGCTGAGCATCTCTCCACCGAACCACCCCTTCCCCACAGCCACCTCTGTGCTTAGCCAGGCTTCTCCCAAACACATTTCTCTTTAAAAGCCCAGATTAGTTTAAAATTCTGCTGGAGATAAAGCCCAGCCCTTTATCAGCAAACGCATCCAGCCCCCACGCTCTGCCGGCGCTTCGCAGGCTCCGGCCGTTGCCAGTCACCGTGGGGAGCATTGCTGCTTTCCCACCAGCGCACTGAATCCATCACTGCTGGGGGTTTGTGCAGCAAGGTGATAAATCCCTCTGAGGCGAGGGCTAAGTGAGACCCAAATTCTTCTCCACCACGCTCTCACCAGGGAATGTGCATCTGCCAGCACCTGTGTCTCCTCTGCCAGGTAGTATCCACTGAGACAGAGAATGGTTTGGGTTGGAAGGGGCCTTTCAAGGTCATGTAGTCAGATCCCCTTCAGACAGTAGAGACATTTTCAATGAGAGCAGGTTGCTCAGAGCCTCAGCCCTGGCCTGGGATTGGTTCCAGGCACGGAACAGCTCTGACCTCTCTAGGCAACCTGAGCCAGTGTCACATCACCTTCAGCATAAGAAATTTATTACTTAGATCCAGCTTAAATCTCCATTCTTTTAGCTCAAAACTATTGCCCCTTTTCTCTTTCTTCTTATTTCTCTTTCTCGAGGGGGTCCCTGTTCTTTCTGACCATTTAATTTAATTTTCTTCTTTTTTTTTTTTCTCCTTTTTTTGCTTCGCATATTGCTGTGCTTGCTTTGAGGGCTTCCCTCCCTTCTTCTAAGGCTCTTTGCAACTCTCCAGTTTAGTAACACAGCTGATGTCAAACTGTTAAAGGTTTTTGAGGTTAGAAATCAGAGTACCGGGGCTGTAGTCTTCCTTAACTATACCTAAACAAAGGCTTTATCTCAAGAAGCTTTGGCTAATGGGTGAAGCTGTCATAGAAAACTTTCCTAGGGCAGACAGCAGTAATGGCAAAGCCAAATTTGCTCTGAGATGGCAGAAAAATAAACATATTTAAAATAGAGACTGTTCTCTTCAGTTCCAACCTGGCATAATCCAGTCTATGTCAGCACTGGGATGGAGTTAAGATATATGTGGGTTGGGATAAAGATTTGTGGGACAGGAATATTTTCAAAGACAACTGCAACTGGAAGATTTCAAGGCCTAAAAAGTGTAAACTGTATTATTGCACTGAAGCTCTATTAGACACTATAAAGTGACTGTGTGCTGCTTTCTGGCTGCTAACATGAGCCACCAATCCCATGTCTTTATCAATAAACCCCAGCAGGACATATTAAACCCAGCTGAGTTCTGTCAGGGGGGTTATCAGGGGACAGACAGTAGTTCCTTTACCCAGAACAGTGAAGGTCTTGGGGTTAAAAGCCAAGGGTCAGCACCGCCGCTGCCTCATGTGGCATGGATTAAATCAAAAATTATCTGTGAGTGGCATTACTGCAAACTAGCTGAGGACATCCATCTGAAAGCTCAACTGCTCCCAGCATAAATCACCTTGCCAGGAGGCTGGGGTGGGTTTTAGGGGTTGATTCGCCTCCTCCAGCACTGCTGCTTTGTTATTGGTGGTGTAAATCCTTTGTAGAAAATCAAGTGAGGTTCGCTGAATTAGGGAAGAACTTAATTTTTTCCCTCTGGATTTGATTTAGAGTCCAGCTGCAAGGCTTAAAAAAACTCAGAAACCTCTTGCTGAGCTCCACAAGAAGCAATTTTAGCCACAAGAAGCAATTTTAGCCTGCTCCATCCCTAGTTATACTGCTGATCACTCTGAAATTCACAGCTCTTCCCTTCCAATCAATGCGTTCATCACAGAAGAGAAAAGCCTGCATTTTACTTAACCTGGTTCTCCAGGGTTTATTTTATTTTGTTTGCATTTTAAATATAAAATTCCTCACCCACTTTTGTCTCTCAAAACTTCCCCTTGCTCACACCTCCTGTTTTAAACTGGTGAAATTTATGGTTGAGAATGGATTCTATTTAACTTCTGGCAAAGTTCCTGGCACTGAAAGATCCAGCTCAAGCAAAATCCATCAAATCTCGCATAATTTTCTTCTCTGCCTTCAAGTTACGTTTCAATTTGGTTTTTAGCTCACTGCAATGAGCAGGAATGAAAGTGGAAGCCGCTGCAAATGTGTCCTGGGGGATGCAGGGAAAACTTTTTAGTGCTATTTCTGAAAAGCTCCAGCTGGTGGCAGCAGCAATTTTAATTCAATCGAAAGTAAACCATGGGGGGAAAAAATTAAATAATTTAAAAAAACCCCAAACCCAAATACTCAAACAAACAAACAAAAAAACCCAACCAAACTTAAGGAAATAAAAAAAAAAAAAAAGAAGAAGAAAAGAAAAAAGGGAAAAAAGGGGAAAAATGGAAAAAAGTGAAAAAGAAAAAAAAAGAAATAAAAAGAAACAAGAAAAAAAGGGAAAAAAGGGAAAAAAAGAAAAAAGAAAAAAGAGAAAAAGGTAAAAAGGAAAAAAGAAAAGGAAAGAATAAAGAAAAGAAAAAAGGGGAAAAAAATGAAAAAATAAAAAAGAAAAAAGAAAAAAGGGGGAAAAAGAAAAAAAAGGAAAAAGGAAAAAAGGTAAGGGAAAAAAAGAAAAAAGAAAAAAGAAAAAGGAAAAAAGGAAAAAGAAAGAAAAAAGAAAAAGGAAAAAAGGAAAAAAAAGAAGAAAAAGGAAAAAAGGGGAAAAAAAGGAAAAAGATAAAAAATAAAAATAAAGGAAAAAAAAGAAAGAAAAAAGAAAAAAGAAAAAGAAAAAAGAAAAAAAGAAAAATGAAAAAAGGAAAAAGAAAGAAAAAGGAAAAAAGGGAAAAAAAGAAGAAAAAGGAAAAAAAAAAGAAAAGAAAAAGAAAAAAAAGAAAAAGAAAAAAGAAAAAAGGGAAATGGGGAAAAAAAAAGAAAAAGGAAAAAAAGAAAAAAGGGAAAAAAGGAAAAAAAGAAAAAAAAGTAAAATCCCTAGAAATAATATCTACAAGCAATATTCTGCAAATTTCAGGTGTTCTGCTCAAAAATGAGATTAAAGAAAATATTTATTGCTTCCTTAAAACAAGACGCGGGGGTGGGGGATGGCGAAGTATTGCTCACTGCTTTTAAACTAACAAGAGAGAGACCTGATGACAGAGAGCCCTGGGATGGATGTGTCCGTGGAGAGGAGGTGTGCTGAAAGGGCACTTGAAAGCTTCCTTGGAGCTATCAGGTGCCATTAAGGGTGTAATGACCCCCCCAAGGGATCCAGATTTCCAGGGCAACTCACTTCTTCCCAGTGCCTTCTCCCCTGTAAAACTCTAACACACCTCTATGGGTGAAAAATAGAACTGATTTTTCTTGGGTAACTAAACCATGGAGAAATGCTATGCCATTGAGCTCTCAGGGTGGTAGATCTGCTCTGGGTTTTTCACAGCAAAGGTACCCAGATGTAGGATTAGGTTGGAGGTGAGGAACAATTTCTTGGAGTACTGTGTGCAGTTCTGGAGTCCCCAGCACAGGAAGGACATGGAAGTGTTGGAGAGGGTCCAGAGGAGGCCACTAAGATGCTCAGAGGGCTGCAGCAACTCTGCTATGTGGACAGGCTGAGAGAGTTGGGGCTCTGCAGCCTGCAGAAGAGAAGACTTCAAGCAGACCTTCGAGCAGCCTTCCAGTATCTGAAGGGAGCCTACAGGAAGGCTGGGGAGGGTCTATTGACAAGGTCTTGTAATGACAGGACAAGGGGCAATGGGTTTAAACTGGCAGAGGGGAGATTTAGACTGGATGTTAGGAGGAAGTTCTTTGCAGTGAGGGTGGTGAGGCACTGGCACAGGTTGCCAACAACCAGGGAGGTTGTGGCTGCTCCCTCCCTGGAGGTGTTCAGGGCCAGGTTGGAGGAGGGCTTGAGTGAGCTGTACTAGTGGGAGGTGTCGCTGCCTATGGCAGGGGGGTGGAACTAGCTGATCCTTGAGGTCCCTTCCAACCTTACCATTCTATGACTTGATGGTTCTATGATTCCCTAAAACAGATGTCAAGCCCTGAAACAGACTGCCCAGGGCAGTGGTGGAGTCCCCATCCCTAGAGAGCATTCAAAGCCATGGAGCTGTGGCAGTGAGGGACAAGGTTTAGCCATGACCTGGCAGTCATGGCTGGGCTGATGATAGTTAGGCTTGATGATCTGAAAAGTCTCTTCCAACCAAAACAATTCTATGACAGCGCCACTGATTTGCTAACTTCTGACACCAAAATAAATCAGTGCTGCCTTTCTGCACTTTTGCAGCTTGCAGCTGAGCTCTTTTTAGTCTGAAAGCCTCTCTGGAGAAGAGGATGCCTTTTTTTTTTGTGAATTTTGCAAATGGCCTTGGACAAATAGTAGTAAATTATGTAATTGACTTGCTGTCACCTGGGTAGCATGCAGTCCTGCCTTGCAGTCCTTACCAAACTGCGTGGCTCAGTGTGCTCCTGTGCTGGGAACAGAGGCCAGCCTCTTCCCAGGCTATTGGTTGATGAAGATGTGTGCCCCATAAAATCCCTTTGGAGGTGGCAAAGCTCCAAAAAAAGCTAAAGGTAGCAGAACAACAAGTAAAAACTTGGGGTGGGAGCATCACTGTGTCCAGTGAGATTGGGGGTTGGACTCAATGATCTCTTTGGGGTCCCTTCCAACCCCTAACATCCTGTAATCCTGTGATTCAGAGTGCAGGAGTGACAGAGAATCATAGAATCACAGAATGTTTTTGTCTGGAAGGGATCTTTCAAGGTCATGTAGTTCAACCCCCCCTGGAGTCAGTGGGGACATCTGCAAGTAGAACAGGTTGCTCAGAGCCACAAACCTGCCTGGGATTATTTCCAGGGATGGAGCTTCTCCCACCTCTGTGAGCAACCTGGGCAAATGTCTCATCACCCTCAGTGTAAAATATTTCCTTTTTCTCCCTAGTATAAATTTCCCTCTTTTGGTTTAAAACCATCACCCCTTGTCCTATCACAACAGGCCGCTCTCTGAAAAGGAATCTGCTCCATGACTAAAATGAAGGGGGTTGCTTCATATGCTTGGTGTGGTTTTCTTCTTGCTCCTCCAGCCTTCTGGGAAACCAGAGACAAGGCAGCACAGGAAGCCACTCTTGTAACATCTTCTTTTTCTCCAGTGTTGGAGTCCCCATTTTAAAAGTGACATTCAGAATCTGGAGAGGATCCATCATAGGTCTTCCAACATGAGCAGGGACTTTGGATTTTCATGGCTTGTAAGGAGATTGGGATGTTGGGTTTTTTCAGAGGCATGACAAAGAGGCAAGCAGGTTTGCTTCTAGATTACAGGAGTTATGAAGATGATAGAGCCAAGCTCTTCTTGGAAATAGAATCACAAAGGACAGTGCCCACTGTTTCAGGATGAGCTTTAGAAGCAAAGTCTTCACCAGGAGGGTGGTGCAACTCTGGAACATAACAGGTCAAGAAAGCTCATGAGGTGGATATGACCTCATGCAGATGATTGATTGTTTTTGAACTGGAGAAGCCTAGAGTTCTCTTCCAAGAAACATCTCTGGGGGTGTAATTCTTTCAGATACATTTTCTCTCTTTCCTTCCTCCTCTGTCTCACCTATTAACATCTCAGCCTCTTGGGCAGGATATCTCCATTGGCACAACCACAACTCGATCTTGTTCTCAGCCTCCAGTTACACCTACGCCACTAAGTAACAACTTCGGTATATCTTCCTCCACAGCCAGGCTGTCTGGGAAGGACTTGCTCTTGGTGCTTTTACCCTGATCTTTGCTTTCCTTTGGGAATACCTCAGTGGAAAACAGACGTTGCTTTAGCATTGGCACTGTTTCCCTCCCGGAGGAGACTGGGGAGATTTTTGGAGCTCTCGTAACATGCAGTCACAATCACGGCTTCTGTGATTGAGTTGTTTCTCTCTAAATAAGTAAATTAACTCTAATACCCTTATTTGCTATCAACCTTATAAAACATAATAAAAGCCAGATGTCTCTTCCTTAACCTGATGTACTATAGAGGTTCAATGGATTATTTTTTCCAGATTTTATGAAAGTGATTTTGCTCTCCTTTTGTTTCCTCTGGCGACTTCATTGCAGGATCTGATGAGAAGAAATTTGAAAGTGTATTAAAAAATGGGGAAACCTGGATGCAGGTCTCAGCTGGGGGAGAATCAACCTTCCTCTTTCCATGTCTGTTCTGTGAGTGGGTGGCTCTATAGCAGGGAAAGTTTCCCCAGACCCAAAGACATGAATAATGATTGAATGATTTCTATTCAAAAAGGTGCAAAAGGATTCTCTAAGGCTGCTAAATAAGAATCCTCACGCCCAAGAACCTCCTAAATAGTCCTTCTCTTCCAATTCCCTGGTTAGATTGGAAAGAAGTTATCTAGGACCAGAGCTACAGGGTGTATTAGGTGCCCAACACTCATTGATTGATTTCAGCAATAGTTTGGGGCTTAAATAGCTTTGTGGTTTGAAGGCTGTGGTGCTTGGCAAGACCGGAGCCAAAAAAATAGCAACTCTGTCATTTTCTGTAATTTCCTTTTCCTTTGGGTGAGCTCAGCTCAATCACAGGATGGACTTTCTGTGAAGGATGCCAGAATCCCAGTGTGGTGAGGAGTAGAAGAGACCTCTGGGAATTGTTTAGTCCAACCTTCTTGCTAAAGCAGGGACACCCACAGCAGGTTGCTCAGGATCACAATGTCCAGGTGAGTTTGGAATCTCTCCAGAGAAGGAGACTCCACAACCTCTCTGAGCAGCCTGCTCCAGGCTTCTGGTACCTTCACACCAAAGTCCTCCTGTTCAGATGGAACCTCCTGGATTCTAGTTTGTGCTCATTTCTTCTTGTCCTGTCACTGCACCAGTGAAAGAAGGAGAAGAACACATGATGCTTTGTCTTCAGTTTGCATCTGATGATCTTCATTCAGCTCCCTGCAAAATGAGTGTGTGGTCCTTCTGCCAATCTAAGCTGTTAAAGGCTGAAACAGCTGCCTGGCTACTTCACTGCTCCACCATAATTCAGCATCTGGAAAGCACATAAGGACTGTAATCATGCTTAAAAACATCACTTGGGATTGAGTTACCTTCACCAACTCTGCTGCCAACAAGAGAGGAGGGACCGAAACCTTTGGGTACAGGAAAGCCACTTCAGTGAGGTCTACAGAAAGGGGTCAACAATTGCATCTCCTGGATTTTGCTTCTCATCATTAACCCTGGAGGAGCTGTGGTGGTGAGAACTCCTTTGAGATTGTCTTCATGTCCATAGGGATGATGCTGGCATAAAGATGCAAGTGGTGGGTATGATGGAGCAGTGGAGCTGCAGAGACAGCTGGACTGCATGGTCAGCAGGTATGAGAGAGGTTGGAGAGGAGATGGAACATTTTTCAAAACATCTGGGAAACCAAAGGACCTCATTCTGCAACTGTACTCTCTTGAGCTATGGCACTTCTTTGCTGAGTCATTTTGACTTCCAATTAAGCTAAATATTGCTTTCATGGAAATAGCTTTTCCACCAGCTGGGGTGATAATGAAATTGTGATGTTTGGATGAGGTTTCTGGTGAAGTAAAGTGGGGTTTCATGTCATTTACTGAGAGTAAATCCCAAATAATAATGAACAGGCAACACATATCACATAGCTATTCTCCTGAGCTTGAGCAACCTTCATTCAGGCACTTCACAGCTCAGCAATATTTGGAATCAATTGCCTTGGCTGTATCTCCTACATCAGACTGAGTCATTTGTCCATGGGCACGTTGCAAAATACAAGCCCAGGCAGAGCAAAGCCACTAAGGGTCATGAGCTGGAGCTGTCATCTTTTCCTGTGACTATATACTGCAGGTGTTTGCAGAATGTCATAGAATCATAGATTGGTTTGGGTTGGAAGTGACCATTCAAGGTCATCTAGCCCAACTGTACTGCAGGCAGCAGGGAGATTTGCAAGTAGAGCAAGTTGCTCAGAGCTCCCAGACAACCTGATCTGGAATGGTTCCAGAGATGAAGCACCTCCCACCTCTCTGGGCAACCTGAGCCAGTGCCTCACTGCCCTATGGGGAAAGTGCTTTTCCCTGTGGTACTAACATCACATTTTAGGAGTGCTGAGCCTGGCAGAAGGCTGTCCTGAGTGAAACTGGTGCTGAAACATGTATGGTGCAGCAAGACAGCCTTCTTCCTCATTTTAACCTGATTAAAACCAGTTAGAGATGAGCATGCTGACCTGACAGTGATTCGAGTAACAGCTTCCATCTTTGCTCAGTTGATGCTCTAAGGCAATGTAAATTTTATAACCACATCAACACTACTTCCCTCCCTTCTCCATCCTTCCACCCTTAAGAGCACAAACAAGGCTGCTGATAGAGTTTCCTACTCCTGATTTGTACAAATCATGTAAAGCTTACAAGTGTGTCAGACAGCATTATGCTAAGCCCCTCTGCCTCACTGATTTTTTTTTTTCTGCAGGCTGCCGATTTCCCCCCACCCCTAATTCCAGACGTGAAATGCCGACCCAGCAAGCAAACCTCCTGCCTTCTAAATTAGGAAAATGAAAAGGGAAACCTCCACGTTAAAATTAAAACTATCTCCTTGGTATTAACCAGGCATTAAGGACTTAATCTGGTGAAGCAAGGTAAAGTCCACAAACCTGCTGTGCAAAATTGTGTAAGATGTCAAAGCAATTTGTACCAACCCCACCCCCCAGCACGGGTCCTGCCGGAGGATGCCCAGTCCTTCCTGCCGAGGAGAATTAGTGGGAATCAGTTGTTTTAAGCTGTGACCCCTTCCCTCTGCACATGCTACCGTCTTCCTTGAACCATGTGAAGCTTTGTCCGTGCCCGTGGCTTTTAAACACAACATTTATTACCCTTCACCCCCCAGATTCGGGGCATCCTGCCCGATGGGCAGCCCAGAGCGAGGCGCGCGGGCGGGCATCTGGTTTTCATGTTCAATCTCATCTCTTTTACTTTGCCATGAGGGAAGGCTCGAGTGACAACCCAACAATGCTGGCCCTGCAGACTGACTAATTAGGCTGCATCTGGAGCTAATTAAATGTGGAGTCGCCCGCAAGGAGAGTCCTCTCCTTATCGTATCAGCAGCAGGGGCGAGACAGAAGAAAAATCACTGATGATATGCCTCTGTTTTTTCTTCTTTTTTTCTTGTTTCTTTTTTTCCCCTTTCCTTATGAGCAATTTATATGAGCCCATGGAGATCAGAGCAAACAAGTATTTTCTCCTGAGCAGAAATGGGAGCAGGATCAGTCCCAGGATGATGAAACACAGAGGTGGTTTTGGTTTGTTTTTTGGTTGTTTTTTTTTTTTGGGGGGGGGGGGGGGGGCAGAAAGGTGGGAGCTGGAGATATTTTGAAGTGAAGAACAATTAAATGAGATGTTGTTTGAACTATTATTGCTTCTGTGCATAATGTATGGTGGTGAAGATAGCTCCTCAGCTCGAATATCATTCAATATTCTACTTTCTGATACTCAGTGGCACATATAATTAAGGCAAGAAGTTGACCTTTACCGGATGAAATATGCTCTGATTTCTTTACTGTATTTAAGTATAAAAAGGAATTTTTATTGGTAGAGGTTCTAATCTCAACTTTTTGTTTGGCCAAAGCTGGGAGAAATATGGTTTCCATTGCTTTATCAGTCACTAATTAGCATGAGGCTGCACATTTTTTCATAGCTGGACAGTTTTATTCTGTGACCTCAGGAAGTGAATGAATTCTTCCAAAAGTCCAGAAAGTCCAGGGTAGGGAGAGGCCTGGGGGTTTAAACATAAAGCAGCAGGGTTTATTTTAAATGCCTGTATTTTTCATCATAACACTTGAAATGGTAATAAAGGAAGAGAAATCCTCCAAGCTCCAGAGATAAATTTGTCATGACTTGGTTCAGAATAGTCAATTATTTTTAGATCAACTTTAACTCCTATTTTCTGGCCTGGAAATATTTAATTTCCAGGATGGACAATAGTTTAATGACAGATTCTCATCACACATTGAAGACACATTCTCATCTATTTTTTGATAGAGTTCCCCCCCCTCCTCCTTTTATCCCATGGGATTCCCAGCTCCAGCCTGGGTGGGGCAGGGAAGAAAAATATTCACAGAATTCCAGAATCTCAGCATGGTGGGGATTAGAAAGGATCTCTGGGGATCATCTAGTCCAATCTGCCTGCTGAAGCAGGGTCACCTACAGCAGTTACCCAGAATCAGTGTCCAGGTGGGTTTGGGATCTCTTCACAAGAAGGAGACTCCACAACCTCTCTGGGCAGCCTGCTTCAGGGCTCCAGCACCCTCACAGCAAAGTCTCTCCTCATGTTCAGATGGAACATCTTGGTTTCAGTTTGCGTCCATCGTGCCTTGTCCTGTCACTGACAAGAGTCTGGCCTCATCTTTTATCTCTCTTCTCTTATCTGTTGATCAGTGTTGAGCAGATCCCCTCCCAGGCTGCTCCTCTCCAGGCTAAATAGCCTCAGGCTTCTCAGCCTTTCTTTCTCACAGAGATGTTCCAGTCCCCTCAGCATCTTTGGCGTCTCTGCTGGGCTCACTCCGGCAGTTCCTTGCCTCTCTTGAACTGTGGAGCCCAGAATTGGACACAATACTCCAGATGTGTCCTCACCAGACCATCAGAGTAGAGGGGAAGGAAAACCTCTGTTAATCTGCTGGTTACATTCTTCTTTATGCCCTCCATTCACAGGGATGCTTTGCATCTCTGCAAAATTATCTGACCACCCCTGAGTGCCAAGGTTTTGGGGTGGTGGCTCTTTAAGAGCAAGGGGAGAGGAACTGGGACATCCCAGGTGGCTTTCCCAGCCGTTCTCCTTCATCTTAAAACACAGGACAGGAGGAGCAAAACAATGCTTTGATTTGTTGCCTGTGTAGTTAAAGCAGCAGCTTTATGCAGATTGCTAGAACCAAAGTGGGGAACATAGGCTGGAGCTCAACCTTGGTGGCTTTCTCTATGATCCCACACCTCTTCAGTCTCAAAATTTAAGCATTTGGGAATAATTTGTCATATTAAACTACAGAGCTCTGTGAACACAGGACTCAAGGATGGAGATGGTTCAATTTCGAGGTGGCTTGTGTGTGTGGGAGTGAAAGGTCATCTTCAGCTTATCTCTAAATAAACCCAGGAAACTCCAAATCTGCTCCCTTTTT